>CM052800.1:41984261-42025686 GCA_028533885.1 Nasua narica | reverse complement strand
TCAAACTCAACACTCACAAAACAGATAATCACATCCAAAAATGGGCAGAAGACATGAACAGACACTTCTCCAAAGAAGACATACAAATGGCTAACAGACACATGAAAAAATGTTCATCATCTTTAGCCATCAGAGAGATTCAAATCAAAACCACACTGAGATACCACCTTACACCAGTTAGAATGGCCAAAATCAACAAAAGAGTAAACAACAAATGCTGGAGAGGATGTGGAGAAAGGGGAACCCCCCTCCACCATTGGTGGGGATACAAGTTGGTGCAGCCACTTTGGAAACCAGTATGAGATTCCTCAAGAAATTAAATATACAGCTACCCTATGACCCTGCAATTGCACTAGTCGGTGTTTACCCCAAAGAAGCTGATGTAGTACAAAGAAGGGCCACATGCACCCCAATGTTCATAGCCGCAATGGCCACAATAGCCAAACTGTGGAAAGAACCAAAATGCCCTTCAACAGATGAATGGATAAGGATGATGTGGTACATCTATACAATGGAATATTATGCCTCCATCAGAAAGGATGAATATCCAACTTTTGTATCAACATGGACAGGACTAGAAGAGATTATGCGGAGTGAAATAAGTCAAGCGGAGAGAGGCAATTATCTTATGGTGTCACGTGTGGAGTATAAAGAAAATCATGGAGGGCATCGTGAGAAGGAAGGGAAGGGAGAATGGGCGGAAATCAGAGGGGGTGATGAGCCAGGAGAGACTGTGGACTCTGAGCAACAGATGGTTTTGGAGGGGAGGGGGTGGGGGAGGTGGGTGAGCCTGGTGGTGAGTATCGAGAAGGACATGTACTGCATGGAGCACTGGGTGTGGTGCATGAACAATCAATCTTGTAACACTGAAAAATTAAAATAATCATATTTGGGGAGAAAAAAAAAGAAATTGAATCAGTAATCAAAAAACTCCCAAAAACAAAAGTCCATGATCAGATGGCTTCACAAGTGAATTTTACAAGCATTTAAAGAACAGTTAATACCTATTCTTTTCAGCCTATTCCAAAAAATTGAAAAGGAAGACTTCCAAATTCATTCTACAAGGCCAGCATTACCCTGATACCAAAACCAGATAAAAACACCACCAAAAGGAGAAATATAAGCCAATATTCCTGATGAACATAAATGCAAAAATTTTCAACAAGATATTAGCAAACAGAATCTAACAATACATTAAAAAAGCATTGACCATGACCAAGTGGGATTTATTGCCGTATTGCAAGGGTGTTTCAAAATTTGAAAATCAAATAACATGATACATCACCTCAATAAGAGAAAGGAGAACCATATGATCATTTCGGTAGACATAAAAAAGGCAATCAACAAAGTACATCCATTCATGATAAAATCCCTCAACAAAGTAGTTTAGAGGAGACATCCCTCAAAATAATAAAGGACATATATGAAAAAACACAGCTGACAACATCCTTAATGAGGGAAAACTGGGAGATTTCCTCCTGTGGTCAGGAACAAGACAAGGATATTCACTTTTATCACTTTTATTCAACATAGTACTGGAAGTTCAAGCCATGGCAATCAGACAAAAAAAAAAAAGACATGCAAATTGGTTAAGGTAGAAGTAAAACTTTCATTATTTGCAGGTGATATGATATTATATATAGGAAACCCAGAAGACTCCACCAAAAAACTGCTAAAACTGATTAACGAATTCAGTAAAGTTGTAGGATACAAAACCAAGGTACAGAAATATGTTGCATTTCTATATGCCAATAATGAAGCAGCAGAGAGAAATTAAGGAGACGATCCAATTTACAATTACACCAAAAAAAAATCTAGAATAAATGTAAGCAAATAGGTGAAAGGCCCATACTCTGAAAATAATAAAGCACTGATGAAGAAATTGAAGATAACACAAAGAAATGGGAAGACATTCCATGCTTATGGATTGGAAGAACAAATATTGTTAAAACGTCTATCCCTTCCAAAGCAGTCTACACATTCAGTGTAGACTTATCAAAACACCAACAGCAATTTTCACAGAACTAGAACAAACAATCCTAGAATTTGTATGAAACCACAGATGACCCCAAATAACCAAAGCAACCCTGAAAAAGAAAGCAAAGCTGAAGACATCACAATTCTGGACTTCAACTTATATTACAAAGCTCTACAGTATGGTACTGGCACAAAAACTGAAAAATAAATGGAACATAATAAAAAACCCAGAAATAAACTCACAATTATACGGTCACCTAATCTTCAAAAAAGCAGCAAAGAATATCCAATAGGAAAAAGACAGTCTTTTCAACAAATGGTGTTGGGAAACCTGGACAGCAACATGCAAAAGAATGAAACTGGACCATTTTGTTACACCATAAACAAAAATAAATTCAAACTGGATTAAAGACCTAAAGGTGAGACCTGAAACCACAAAAATCCTAGAAGAGAACAAAGGCAGTAACTTCTTTAACGTTGGCCTTAGCAACTTCTAGCTAGACATGATTCCAAGGGCAAGGGAAGAAAAAAGCAAAAAATGAACTATTGGGACTTCGTCAAGACAAAAAGCTTCCGCACAGCAAAGGAAACAACAAAACTAAATGGTAGGTTATGGAATAGGAGAAGATATTTGCAAATGACATATCTGATAAAGGGTTAATATCCAAAAAATATAAAGAACTTACAAAACTCAACACCCAGAAAGAAATAACCCAATTAAAAAATGGACAGAAGGAGTGACTGTCTGTATCCCTTGGTAGAGCATGCGACATTTCTTTTGTTTGTTTATTTATTAGAGAGAACACAAGTAGGCAGAGCAGCAGGCAGAGGGAGAGGGAAAAGCAGGCTTCCTGCTGAGCAGAGAGCCTGGTGGAGCTTGATCCCAGGACCGAGATCTGATCTGAGCCCAAGGCAGATGCTTAAGTGACTGAACCACCCAGGCACCCCGAGCATGCCACTCTTGATATCAGGGCCATGGGTTCAAGCCCCAATTTGGGCATAGAGCTTGCTTAAAAAAAAAAAAAGTTGGAAGACATGAACAGACAGTTCTCCAAATCAGACATACAAGTGGCCAACAGGCACATGAGAAGATACTCATAATGACTTAGCATCAGAGAAATGCAAATCAAACAACAATAAGATATCACCTCTTACCTGTAGAATGACTAAAATCAACAATACAAGAAACAGTATTGGCGAGGATGTGGAGAAAAGGAACTCTCTTGCATTGTTGGGGTAGTGCAAACTGGTGCAGCCACTCTGGAAAACAGTCTGGAGTTCCCTCAAAGTTAAAAATAGACCTACCCTATGATCCAACAATCACACCTTTGGATATTTACCCAAAGAATGCAAAAACACTAATTCAAAGGGATATGTGCACCACTATGTTTATGGCAGCATTATTTACAAAAGCCCAGATATAGAAGCAGCAGCCCAAGTGTCCATCAATTAATGAGTGGATAAAGAAGTAGTGTATATATATGCAATGGAACATTATTCAGCCACAAAAAAAATCTTGCCATTTTCTAGGAGATGGATAGAGCTGGGAATATTATGCTAAGTGAAAGAAGTCAGTCAGAAAGACAAATATATGATTTCACTCATATGTGGAATTTAGGAAACAAAACAAGTGATCATAGGGAAAAAAGAGGCAAATCAAGAAACAGACTCTTAACTGGAGACTACAAACTGAGGGATAACAGTGGAGAGGTGGGTGGGACGATGAGTTAAATAGAGAATGGGATAGGAGTGCACTTGTGATGAGCACTGGGTGACTAAAATAAAATCTTAAAAAAAATTCTAAATCTCTAGGATTAGAGTGAATGGTGTATCTGTAACCATAAGACAGTGTTTCCAACCAAATGTAAATGTCCCATAAACACAGTAATGAAATATGTATTTCCTTTCATAGAAAAGCAATAAACTGTGGCCATCACCTTCCCATCCCCCCACATGTCCACAGAAATATATACTTGACTGCTTAGTCTGTACCTTTATATGAATAAAAATCCTTAGGGGCATCATTTTTTTTTTGCTAATATTTCATAGAAGTTCAGTGAGATGAGCAAGTCTCCCTCCATTCATTCCCCTCCATTACCTTTCCTGAACTGCATAATTAATCATCAGTACAAAAGTACATCTTCTAAGCTAACAAAGTCCACAAATTCATAGACATTAAATAATAATTTTTGAAAGAGGCACCAACACTATTGACACCAGTAGAAAGAAAGATTTATGGATAAGAAATTTGAAAAAAATATAAATGTTTTTGTTTTAAGCTGTCCTTAGACAAGGTAAGTAATAACTTTGAAATATCTGTAACCCAAAACAAGTCCTTATCAGTTGGAAGAGAATAATTGGGTTTTACCAGCTGAATGCGGAATCTAAAAGATTTTAATGTGCATAAGGGAAAGCCAAATACACTATTTCATAACTGTGTTCCTTTCAAAAGGCATATATATACTTATTCATGGAGAAAATAGTTGGATCAAAGTGGAAGGGTGAAAAAGAACTTTTGACTTACGTGTCTCTGAGGAGTTTTTAGGTGGTGGTATACCTCATGCAATTCAGAAAAAGTTCACCTTTGAACAATAAAGCCAATTTCAGTCAGATTGAAGAAAGAATGCCCGAAAAGTCTCAGAGAGCATGACATCTGGAAATAAAGTACAGTGATCACAAAGTTTTCCATATGAGTACAGGTTGTCTCATAAAGCGAACCAAATGAGAAAAGGTTAGGTATATAAATTTAAATAGTGTCAACAATTAAATGAAATTGGAAGTTCTGGATAAGAGATGGTGGTGTTTCAGAAAGAGACAAACTTTGAACAGTTTAAGCATGGTGGAAGCCCAAGGTTTGGATAAATTATGAAAGTTGACCTGAATTTCTACTTTGCACCACAGTAGCTACTTTATGTAAGAGAACTGGATCACATCTTAATGAAAAGTCTAATTTCAACCTTACAATGTATTACTGTTTTTAATAGATCATTTGGGTGTGAATCATAGATTTCTGCAACTCACACACAGTTGATATAAATTTTACAAAGCAACCAGAGTTGCATGAGTATAAAGATTTTGAATCAGGACAATAAAGGTTTTTTGGGTTTTGTTTTGTTGTTTTTTTTTTTTTTTTTTTTTCATTTCAGGTTGTTGTTAATGGAAGGTGGGAAAGGTGACTGGTACTATTTCAAATTTTTCATTTATAAATATCCAATTCCTCGAGATCTTTTACTTTAAAAAAAATTTCCATTCAGAATGTGGCCTAATTCATTTGAGCTGCGTGAATAGCCTGGGGAAAGTGATTCAGACTGTCAAGTATTGGAGTAAGTTCAAAGAAGCAGTTTTACAAAAGTTCTAGATGAATAAGGCCAGAGCCTTGCAGGGAGGCAGAATTGAAGTACAGGCTGCAGTTATGCCTAGAATGCACAATAGGTCCAGGCTTCTCCTCAGACAATAGGCTTGCACTGTGTGGATGGGACCCGTCATAAGCAAAACAAGGGTGCCTCCCCTCCCCAATTCCTTCCCTCCTCGCTGGAAAATGTAAAAGTGAATTTGAGTGGTTGCTATGGTCTTGCTTTCTTAGGGGTGTCATAATGGTGTGCCCCTCATGCAACGGGGCTTGAAGGCAAGCAGGAATAGCAGTTGGGGGTTGTGCCCACATGGCTAAATAATAGAAATTATTAAAATCACATGTAAACATCAGTCTTGCTAAATTTATACCAATCCTGGGGACTGCTTCACTTATCAGTCTTTCACCAGAAAACTTTTTGTATGACTGAGATACAGTTCAGCTCTAATACATTACAAGCAAAATGTCTTTCATTCATTCATTCCTTTGTGGTTTCCTTTCATGCTTAGAAAAGAAGGGACAGAAAGCATATCTCCTTTTGACCAGCATGGTGGCAATGATATTCAGTTAGCCCCACTGAGGGAAACATATGCTTTACTGGAAGAAATTAGTACTAAAAAAGCTAACTGATCCACGTCTCAGAGAGCATCCTCTATAATTGACAACAATAAAGACTTTAATATATTTAGGGACACAGAATCGCATTACGGCTTCATGGTTTTGTGTTTGAAAATTTAAAACTTATCTCTAGACTTATTTAGCATTTAAACACAGATTAGTACTATATAATCATCACTGGTACAATTTAGACAACAATCTCAGACATTATGTAATTTGATCCACAAAAAATATTTTTTTTGACAGGGCAGTTGAAGAGAACTGTACTTTCAGAGGTCATTCAGTATGGTTAGGCATTTAAGGCCTTTTCCTCTTATACCAGATCTCAACTAGATCAAATTTTCTTTTTTTTTTTAAATTTTTTTTTAAGATTTCATTTATTTATTTGACAGAGAGAGAGAGAGATCATCAGTAGGCACAGAGGCAGGCAGAGAGAGAAGGGGAAGCAGGCTCCCCGCTGAGCAGAGAGTCCGTCGCGGGGCTCGATCCCAGGACCCCGAGATCATGACCTGAGCCGAAGGCAGAGGCTTTAACCCACTGAGCCAGCCAGGAGCCCCTAGATCAAATTTTCAAATAGAAAATCCTAGAGGGAGGAAACTTTTTTCTAAAAATCAAAATCAAACAAGAAAGTAGACAACTCATCTTCTTTGGTTTGTATATCTCTAAGCATAAAAAAATGCACAGTAAATATCAGTGATGATGATTTCTAATGTATAGTTACCTAACAGGAAGGTATTTTTCTTTGTATATATTACCACTAGCAGTTGCTTGTTTTTTAAAGAAGCCCTTTTTTTTACTCCTTATTTTTTCTTTTCTTGCTATGCTGTAGAAAGTGAAAAAAAAAAAACCTGCAAGTTTTAACTTACATAGCATGAGACTAGGATTCAGTGGTAAATAGATTGTGGAAAGAAGTAGCAATGAACCACGATAATGATATATAAATTGTTCACATGTAATAATCTATTAAATACTGTGCAGGTAAGTAGGATAACAAACACTGCAATTGAATAAAAACTTTCAAAATAGATATACTAAACAACAGGTCACTAAAGTACTAATAAACTGAATTAAGAAAATGGTCTTAGGAAAATTAAGCTTAATATTTTGATTTTTCTGGTCTTGATTTAAATTCCAGAAATTAGGTCAAAAGTAACAAACCAAGCTAATATAATGAAAAGTCATTTTGTAAAGTTCATACTAAGACTAACAAATATTATTTTTAAAATGTAAGTTTACTCTAAAAGGAAATTAATTTTCAAGAAAAAATGGTACTGTTATTTACAACAGACATTTTTTTAAAAAAGGAGGCCTGTAAAAGAGTAGCATAGAGAACTATTGGATAATCCCTTTCTATCTCATCATAGTCTCTCCTTTTGCTAGTTTTTTTTTTTCCCAAGAGAGACATAGTGCTGTATATATGATAAAATGTACAATTTCCTAGGAAGTATTTATTTTCCCCCATAAACTGCAACTATATTTCCACATGGTAAACACTGCAATTGTAATAAAATAGATATGGTTGAAATATAAATTTTATCAATCAGTGCAAAAAATGTGTTTTATTGTAGATGATTTGTGTTTAAATAATTTCTGTTAGTAATATAGACTTGGATAGGTATATTCATTTCAGTAATGCAGGGTGCAGGCTATTGTTTTAGGAGTAATATAATTTATATGAAGTTATTTCTAAAACATTTTAAATTATTTGTTTAGAAATATAGAGCACATATGTTGAAATAATTCAGGTAATGAAGTCCTAGATAAAAAAAAAAATCTCAGGGGAGCCTGGATGGCTCAGTTAAGCATCAGCCTTCAGCTCAGGTCATGATCCCAGGGTCCTGGGATTGAGCCCCACATTGGGCTCCCTGCTTAGTGGGAAGCCTGCTTCTCCCTCTCCCACTCCCCTTGTTTGTGTTCCCTCTCTCTCTGTCTCTCTCTCTGTCGAATAAATAAATAAAATCTTAAAAAAATTATTTATTTATTCGAGAGAGAGAGAGAGAGTGAGAATGAGAGGGGAGAAGGTCAGAGGGAGAAGCAGACTTCCCGCAGAGCCGGGATCATGACCTGAGCCGAAGGCAGTCGCTTAACCAACTGAGCCACCCAGGCGCCCAAATAAATAAAATCTTTTTAAAAAAATCTCAAATTCTACCCATTAGAATTAAGTGCTGATTACATTTTGGCTCATTCTGTTGCATTTTTTTACTTATGTCTATATTAACATATTACTTTTTAAAAATTAGTATCTATGTATATAGTAGTTGACCCTACTTTTTCACTGCATGTTATTTCATTTATATATTTCTATATAATAATTGCAGAATATTTCATTACATAATTGTAAGGTTGTGACATTATATTTTAAAAATCTGACCTAATAGAGAATCATTTCTTTGGGTAATTTTTTCCATCATAAATAATGTTAAGATAAAAATTCTTACATGAGATTGTGACAGCAATCATGATACACATCTCAATGACAGTGATAAAGAGCACAGATATTTAGAGGTAGACTATGTAGATTCTAATTCTAGCTTTACCAAATAACTAATTGAATGATCAAGGGTAAGTTTTTTTATCATCTTTCAGCTAATAGAGCTTTTTACTAGGTAAAATTAAACTGATAACAATGCTTTCTTCATGGGCTCGTTACAAGGATTCGATAAGTTTTTATTTATACAGTACATAGACCATTGCCCAGTATATTGTGGATCATATGTGCTCCATACAGAGTATTCTGTGTAAACTTTATCCTGTTAACTCTGGTAAAGACCTTGTCACAAAGACATTTTACACAATCAAAGATTTTTTATATATCTTACTAATCTCTTAAAGTATTTAATATAAAATGTCTGCCAACACTATTTGAGAATGTTCAGAATTCTGTACACATATCAGCACATTATTTTAATAATTACTTCCCTATTTGGTATTCTGAAAATATCCTTTTTCCCATTTTCCTGATTACAAACTAGTTTACCATTGCATCATATATTCTTTTGACATTTGAATTTATTCTCATGTTTTCTAGGTAGGAAAACAAAAAATTTGTTAAGTTGTTATTTATGTTTTCTTTAACTTATCATTTACAAAAAGTACTTTATTTCCTTAGCTATAATTTTTAAAACAGTATAAAAAGTAGACTATATTTTAGAAAAATAATTGAAAATATCTGTTTCACAATTAGGGATTATTTGCTGTTTGATATGCTAACAAAATATGCTTCCATTATTCATTTTTTAATTCTTCTAAGTTTTTATTAGAAAACTGTAGATTCACATGTGCTTATAAGAAATATAGAGAGGTCTCTTATGCATTCCTCTCAGTTTCCCACCCTAGTGATATGTTGCAAGATTATAGAATATTATCATAACTAGTATACTGATTTTGACACAATACACAAATCTTATTCATGTTTCTGAACTTTACTGGTACTTATTTGTGTGCTTGTGTGTGTGCGTGTGTGTATGTGTATCTAGTTGTATATTATTTTATCTCATGTGTGTTACTGTATCTACCTACAGAGTCAGGAAACTGAGCAGTTCTATCACCATGAGGATCCCTATTGTACCTCCTTTTTATAACCACAACCATCTCTCCATCCCCTTCCCTTCCAATCTCTAAAAACCACTAAGCTCTTCTCCATTTCTAAAATTTTGTTATGTCAAAAGTAACTTATAATTGGAACCCTGGAGCATGTAAAATTTTGAGTTTAGCTGTTTTAATCATAATTCTCCAAATGAATCATCATGCATCAATAGTTTTTTTTATTGTTAAGTGATATTCCATGGTATAAATGCACCAGTTTACTCAATCAGTCATCTGTTGAATGACATCAGAGCTGATTCCAGTTTTTTCATACTACAAATAAAGCTGCTATGAACATTTGTAGACAGGCTTTTATGTGAGTGTAAGTCTTTATTTCTCTGGGATGAATGTTTAGAAATGCATTTGCTGGGTTGTTTGGTAGTTATATGTTGACATTTATAAGGAGCTGCAAGACTATTTTAAAGAGTGGCTGTACCATTACACATTATCACCAGCACTGTAAAAAGTGATTGTTTCTTCACATCTTCAATATTAAATTTTATTAAAATATTTTTCAGGGCAACCTGGCTGGCTCAGTCAGTAGAACATGCAACTCTTAATCTCAGGGTCATAAGTCCAAGCCCCATGCTGGGTGTAGAGCCTACTTAAAAAATAAATACACAAAATAAATATATAAAATAAAAACTTCTCAATCACTGAAACTTCTGTAATTGTTTATACTTTTAATTGAATGAATTTTATTCATTTTCCTTATATTAAGCAATCTTGAATTCTTCAGGTAATATTACTTGGTTTGATTATATACTAAGTTTTATTTCCCTGAAATATTTATTTTCTAGCACAAATGAACACAAGAATATAAATATATGTACATCTTTTTTGGATTTACTTTGGTATGGATTTACTTTGGTAGGTTAGGCAACTAATGGTATGGATTTACTTTGGTATGAATTTACTTTGGTAGGTTAGGCTACTAATACATCTAACTTCTTTTTCTGTGTACTTGAGTGTCTTCATAGTACAAAGCCCATCTGTTTATTAAACTCCACCTATAAAAGTAGAGCATTATTTTAGTAGAGACAATATTTTACAGTTTTAGGTAACTTTTTTTTCAACTTACTTAATGGACATTTGTCTATTTAGTTGTTCTTCTTTGTCGTATATTGTTTATGTCTTATACATTTATTTACTATCTTTAATTTATTAAATTCAATTATATTATTCCGGAAAATAATACATTTCACTGAGCTTTGAACCATGAAGATAATTAAATCTTTAATTTTTCAGTAATTCATAGAAACACCAATGTAAGCTTGTGGTGTTGGATGAAAAATTTGTCATTTCTATTTTTTGTGTGGAATTCGTTTTCTCTTGTTGAGAATTCTATTATAGTTTAGCCTATATTTTCTTCTTTTAGCCTATAAATTTAGCCTGTAATTTTCTTCTTGTCATAATTTTTAAAGTCTAAGATAAATTAGGGAACAATCATTTTTGTGGTCTGCAATAATTTAAATTAAAGTTACCAGTCCTTTACAGTCTAGTTGAAAACACAAGTGTGACTCCATCAAGTTCTAATGTCTCTTTCAATATTGACCTAGGCAAGTGGTCTTCTTGGGTTTATTTCTGATATTTATATTTTGTCAGAAAATCAACCATTTTCTCTAAGTTTTCAACCTCATGACCTAGAGTTACATGTAGAATTATTTTTAATTTTTTTCCACTGCTTTTTCTTCAGTTATGCCATCTGTATGATTCATAAATATTTTTTTCTTAGTCCTGCTAGGAGTAATATGTTAATTATTATTTTTTATATTTCCAAATATACAGATTTTGGATTATTAATTGAATTATATATGTTTTCATACTGATAATTTATTTTATATATATTATTTTATTTTATTTTTAAAGATTTTATTTATTTGACAGAGAGAGAGAGATCACAATTAGGCAGATTGACGGACAGAGAGAGAGGGAAGCAGGCTCCCCGCTGAGCAGAAAGCCCGATGTGGAGCTCAATCCCAGGACCCTGAGATCATGACCCAAGATGAAGGCAGAGGCTTTAACCCACTAAGCCACCTAGGCGCCCCTATATATTTTATTTTTAAAGGTCTTTCATTTTATTATATTTGAGTGGCATGTCATGTTTGTAATCTGTTACATGAAGAAATTAGTTTTCTCAGTATTTTCATGATTTCATTATTTACTTTGAAATAGTCATTCAGAATTTATTCAAGAATAAAATAGATGGTATGTGTAATAATTCTTCACAGTTCTCCCAACTATGGAATTATTAACTGATAATTCATTTTCCCCCATGTAAGTAGGCATATATATCATATATTTTATTTCCATAAATATTTTTATTATTTCAGGGCTTTTAAATCTCTCCCAAATATTTTTTGCTAATAATGCACTTTTAATTATTTAGGCATAAGATATATTTTAATACTTCTTAGTTATTTTTCATTATTCATATTTTATATATGAATTATAGAAAGTGAAAATTTTTAATTTCTCCATTTTTTTATTTTTTAAAATATTTTATTTATTTGACAGAGAGTGAGAGGACAAGCAGGGGGCGGGCAGGAGAGGGAGAAGAAGGCTCCCTGCTGAGTGGGGAACCCGATGCTGGGTTCATTCTGTTCTATAAGAACCCAGGGATCATGACCTTATGTGTAACTGACTAAGCTTCCCAGGTGCCCCAATTTCTGAGTTCTAAAAAAATATTTCAAAGTGATAGAGCTGTTTTTTGAAAAGATAAACAAAACTGATAAAATAGACCAAGAAAAAGAAAGGACTCAAAATAAGAAAGAGTAGATATTGTAACTGATAATACAGAAATACAAGTGATCAGGAGACGACCATGAAAAATTATACTCCAAATAATTGGATAGCCTGGAAGAAATGGAAAGTACTTAGAAACACACATCCTACAAATACTGAACTGTAAAGAAATAGAAAATCTACACAGCTCATGATAAGATTGAATTAACAATCAAAAGCAAAAGAAAAGCTCAGGACCATAATTATACCAAACATTTAAAGAAGAATTAATGCCAGTCCTTTTCAACTCTTCCAAAAAGTAAAGGGATTGGGAACCATACCAAATTCAGTTCACAAGACCAGCATAACCCTAATAACAAAGCCAAACAAGGACACTACAAGAAAAGAAAGCTATAGGCCAAGATCCTTGAAGTACATAGGAACAAAAATTCTCAACAAAATACTAGCAAACCAAATTCAACAACACATTAAAAGGGTCATATACCACGATTAACTGGAATTCATCCCCTAGATGCAAAGATGTTACAACATAAGTAAATCAATAAATTATACACCAAATAAATAGAATGAAAAATGAGTGTCATATGGTCATCACAATAGAGGCAAAAAGTTAACGAATTTCAGCATCCTTTCATGTTGATTCAACAAATTGATACAAAGGGAATGCATCTCATAATAATAAAGGCCATTTGTGACAAGTCCACAGCTAATATTCAGCAAAAAAAAGAGTTAAAGCTTTTTTTTTAAGATTAAGAATAAGACAAGAATGCTTACTCTCACCACTTTTATTCAATATAGTACTATATTTGCAGTAAAAAAAAAACAAGGAAGTTGGGAAGGAAAAAGTAATTTTTATTTGTTTGTTTGCAGATGGTCTTATCTTTAGAAAATCCTAAAGACTGCACTAAAATAAAAACAGAAAGCTGTTAGAACTAATAAAAGAATTCAGTAAAGTTGTAGAATATAAAATCAATATACAAAATTCAGTTGTGTTTTATATACTAGCAATGAAATATTTGAAAAAGAAAATTCCATTTACAAAAGCATCAAAAACAATAACATACTTATGAATAAACTTAACGAAAGAGGTGAAAAAAATCTGTACACTGATTATTTTAAGACATTGATTAGAGAAGTTGAAGAAGACATAAACAGAAGGATATATTCATGTATTGGAGAATTAATATTGTTAAAATTATCTATACTTCCCAAAGCCATCTATGGAGTCAATTCAATCCCTATCAAAATTGTAATGGCATCTTTCACAGAAAGAAAAAACAATTCTAAAATTCATATGGAATCACAAAAGACCTAGAGTAGCCAAAGCTATCCTATGAAAGAGAAAAGCTGAATGCATCACACTATTTCAAGCTATATTATAAATCTATGATAAACAATACAATATGGTGCTGTCATAAAAACAAATACATAGACCAATAGAACATAATAGAACTACATGTCCATTGATGGATAAGTGGACAAAGAAAATGTGGTATATACACATGGAATATTATTCAGCCTTAAAAAGAAGGAAATATTATTTGTGACAATGTGGATGGACTGTGAGGGCATTATGCTAAGTAAAATAAGTCAGAGAAAGACAAATACAGTATCATCTCACTTACATAAAGAATCTTAAAAAAAAAAAACACCTCATAAAAACAGACTAGCATGGTGGTCATCAAAGGATGGTGGGCTGGAGATGAAAGAGTACAAACTTCCAGCTATAAAACAAATAAGTTCTGGGAATCAAATATACAATATAATGACTATACTTAACTAAATGCTTGAAAGTTGCTAAGAAAATGAATCTTGATTCTCACCACACGCACATGCACTTCCAGAGATAATTATGTGAACATATGGAGATGTTAACTGACCTTATTGGGGTAATCATTTCACATTATATGTGTACCAAATCATCATGTTGTGTATCTTAAATAAAATGTTATATGTCAATTATATCTCAGTAAAGATGGAAAAAATTAAAAATATTAATCAAAAATCTTTTGGAAAGAGGAGAGAAATAAATATGCCCAAAACATATACTTAGTTATTTCAATTGAAAACTAATTTAGTTTCTTGAAGGCCAAGGAAATAAGGAAAACATGACAAGTTTTACATTTCTCATTATGTCAAAAGGCAAAACCAACATAGTTTTTGTAAAGAAACATTTTCCTGATGTAAAAAATTTAAGAGAAAAAAAAAAGCATGGATGGGTCTTGATTTTCTTTTTTCAATCTGTTTTCTCATTTTTGATCAAAATAATAATGTATTTTCTTAAGTATATTGATAAGATAAATATTAATAAATTTCTTGATACTGATAGTTTAGACCCTGTGGTCATTCATTAATATTTTAGTTATTTAATGTACTGATAAATTTGGTTTGCTGATATTAGGATATCTGCAGCAATGTTCATACCTAAAATTGATAATTGTATTTATTTTTATTTGTGTATAATAGATATTTTTGTAGCACAAATATTTTCTTCTTCTTATATCCTCTGGAATACTGCTAATGGAATCAGAATGATCCCTTTCCCACCAAAATTTGGTAGAACCGTCCTGGTACATTTTTGATGGATAGTTCTTTGATAATTTCTATGCCTTGGCTAATCATAATTGAATTATGTAGGTTTTCCAATTATTTTGCAAAATTTCATTTTCCTGGAAAATTATTCATTTGTTCCATATTTCTAAATTCATTTTTATGGAGTGAACCTTTGATTCTTATAACTTTCTCTTTATATGCAGTTATTTTTATCTTAGTATTTCTTATTTTGTGTTTTTTGTCTTTATCAAGTGACCTAATTATTACTTTACCAAAAAACCCCCTATATATGTATATATACACACACACATTTGCATGTATGTACTTAGGTGCATATTCTGTCTGCTCTCAAAGTGTGTGTGTGTATATATATGTGTATACAAATACACATTTCTATGTATATATTTATATGCATATTCTATTTTACTTCAAATGCATTAATGATTGCTTTTATCTTTACTAATCATTCTTTTTGTCTTTGCTCAATAATACCTTTTCACAGACAATTTTACTAATAAGCCTATTAAGACACCAATTCTGTCCTTAGCTTCTTCATAGCACTTAACTCTTTATCTATTTATTAACTTACTGCAATAAATAAATCTAAATATCTATTGAGAACACTGTTGAAACATTAGTGTGAGGAATAGTTTTGCCTTATCCAGAATGCCATATAGTTGGAATCATACATTAAGTAGCTTTTCAGTTTGGCTTCTTTCATTTATCAATATGTATTTAAAGTTCCTTTGTCTTTTCATGGCTTGACAGTTCATTTCCTTTTAGTGCTGGATGATATTCCATTGTCTTGATATGCCACAATTTGTTCATTCATTCATTTACTGGAAGATATCTTCTTTGCTTCCAAGTTTTGGCAAATATAAAGAAAGCTGCTATAAATATCTACTTGTATGTTTTTATGTGGACCTAAGGAGAATGATCACTAGATCATACGATAAGAGTATATTTAGTTCCATAACGAGCCACCAAAATATCTCTCAAATAGCTATGTGCTATGACACTATGGCTGTGTCATATCTAATACAATTTTTATTGATTTATTTCTCCCTGTATTATCTTTATTTCCTTGGAAGTGATTTTCTTTCTTTCTCTTTCTCTCTTGCACTCCCTTTCCATCTCTCTATCTCTCTCTCTATATATACACACATCTATATACAGAATAAGACATACATATATATGCATACATACACACACATGCAGGAGATTTTCTGCAAATATCTATTGACTCTTGATGACCAAGTAGGAGAGAAGTAATAAAAATGTAATTGAAATCTGTGATCTGTGTATGAGGGAACAGTATGTTTAGTAGACTTTTCTCTAAGGTGATCTAGTTTTGCCTTTTTTTAGGTAACCTCAGCTCTCAATATCTGTAGCTCTTTTCTCTTGGATTGATGTTTCCCTAGAAAGAAATTTTCCAATCTCCTAAACTGTGTTTTGAAGTCTAACAACTCAGCGTTTTTAGAGCTAAGTGAGAGGATGGGCCTAAGCTCTTAATTTCCAGTTTGTGGAATTTTATTTCGTGTTCAGATATTGAATAGAATGCCCCATAATCTTAGGTTAGGTACCAATACAGCACAGCCTAATACAGGAATATAGATGCTTATAACTTAGTGTGGGAGGTTATCTTCAGCACAAACATAAAATAAAGTGAGGGAGGTTGAATAAGGAAGTGAAATGACTACGGTCTCATATAAATTGTAGCCTAGACCTGATCCATAGGAGAGAAATGGCAGTGATCTGGAGCATAAACCTCACCATAGGATGATTCTGTATCTTTTTATCAGTAATACGTTGCATTCCTTCTTTGGGGTGGAGGTTATATAACTCCCAGGCATCTTTGGGTGAGACAAAGGAAATTTTCCAGAGAAGGGCATAGGAATAAGCTATGACTGCCTTTGTGGGATGAGAACACTGCTAAGAAAAGGACCTGACTGGGTGGGATCCCCACATGATTGTGTCCTAGCGTCCAAATTCTTTCTGCCTCAGTATTTCCAGGGAGTGAACTGGCTGGCTGAGGAATGTTCTAGGGTTTAAATTATGTCTTCTACACTTTTAAACCAATAATCCTACATTTTTATACCAATGTGTGTTAAATGCAGCTTTACTTTGTCAAGAATCCAGTGCTTCCAATTTCTTAGTCTTTTTAGGATTCTGTGATGTGATTCATCTTACACATCAAATTCCCCAATTGAAGGCTTATGGTTTAATTTTCTTTGCTTTTCTAAGTCACTTATGACTTATTTGATTTCCAATTGTAAAAGCACTGCTGTCATGCTCTATTTTCTTTATTCTTGTATATTTTATATGCTTTTGTTCTTTTTATCCATTTTACTTTCAGAGTGCTTTCAGAAGGGAGAGGTTGTAAACATGTGATTTAATCTGTTATATTTAAATAGAAGCCACAATGGTTTATTTCTGCAGAGTATTCCTATTTAAGAAGAGTGCTCTAAGGAACACAGAATAAGAATTATACAGATCAAGATAATATTACATAATAATTAAGATGTACTGAGTCTGAAAGCCTAATTGAGAATTTTGTTTATATCATTTAATCTTGACACTATCTCTATATTTAGATGTGATATTCTGAGGCACTTATTACTATTATGTTCGGTTGAATAATCTGTAAAGTGGAGATAATAATACCATAAATATAGATTCCTGTGAAGATGAAGTACATACTCCATAACTTTAATTTATGAGTTTTAATTCATAGAAGGATATAGTATAGCTCCTAGAATGTAGAATGTATATGCGGTCTGCAGAATAACATACCCTCCCCACCCAAGACGTGCACATTCTAAGCCTCCTGAGAATTGTAAATATTTTATGTTATATGGCCAGGGACAATTAAGGTTGCAGATAAAATTAAGAGTGTTAATCAGAGGATAAGTAGATTATACTAGATTACACAGGGGAACCCAATGTAACCACACGTATTCTTTAAACATGTCAGATGGAGGAAGTGGGAACAAGGTGATGGGAAGCATATTTGGAGTGATGTTATCTAAGGACTCAATCTGGCATTCCCAACTTAAAAGGTAGAATGAGACCACAGGTCAAGAGTCCCTAGAAACTAGGAATGGTTAAGGAAAGTGATTATTTCCTAGAGCTTCCAGAAAGAAACAGCTCTGCTGACAGCTTGATTCTGCCCAGTGAGATTCATTTCAAGTTTCTGATCTTTAGAATCTTAAGATAAATTTGTGTTCAAGCCACCAAATTAGTGGCAACTTATTGAGCAGCAATAGGAAACAAATACGGAATAAAATAAGTATCACATTTTGAATTTTAATTTTAAAGATGAAGAAAATGAACAAAGAGACTTATGTAATATTCTAATGGTCAGCTTATAAATTTTAGAGAGATATAAACCCAGATTATCTCAATTCCAAACTATCCTGTTCTTCTAACTACTATGCTAAAACTTTTAATGCTTGTTACACTATAAGAAAAATCAAGAGAAAAACACAGTTCAGCTTTTCTTGTAGTTTTTATAATTATCATTAATTATAGTGAAATAATCCATTCATATATCAAATAAACAGTTTTAATTCCAAGAAATCAAAAAGAGTAATTAAATTCTGAACTCTAACTTGTAGGTCCATTTCTGACAAGTAAAAGTAGTGATAAAATAAATTATAGACCATAGCATGTTTACAGATATTTTGTTGTACTCAATAACTTTTTATTATATTAGATACACTTATCATTATACAGTGCAAACAAGAATATTTATATTTTAATTCCTGACACAGTTTACATGCTATTATATTCATATATGAGTTCAGTAACTTCAGAGTCCTATTTATACAAATACAAATATGTACAAATTTTAAAGTTTTTAACAATGCATTATTCATAGTATACAACTGTATATATCATAAGTTTTTGTTTTGGTTTTTTTTGTTTGTTTGTTTGTTTTTTCAAAGATTCTATTTATTTATTTGACAGAGAGAGAGAGAGAGAGATCACAAGTAGGCAGAGAAGCAGGCAGAGAGAGGAGGAAGCAGGCTCCCTGCTGAGCAGACAGCCTGATGCGGGGCTCCATCCCAGAACCCTGGGATCATGAGCCAAAGGCAGAGGCTTTAACCCACTGAGCCACCCAGGCGCCCCTGTTTTGTTTTTTAATGTGAAGAAGAGGAAATATGAAGTTTCTTTTTACTCATCTGTGTTTTGCTGAAATTTAGTCAGGTATAAAAAGAGACTGTGTACTTAGAAAATAGGAATATTTCCGAGAAAAAATGAGCTTAAGCATAAAAAAGCATCCAGTACATAAGTGAACATTTGTTGAATAAATTTAAAAAAATACATATGCTAAGGACTGAATTGTGTCCCTCTAAAATTCATGTGTTGAAGCTCTATCCCAGTGTGATGGAAAGGTGGCCGTTGGGATCTAGATGTGCTCACCAAACCCCCAACCATGCTAGCACCTGAAAGTCTCAGACTTCTGTCCTCCAGAACTGTGAGAAAATAAATTTCTGTTGTTTAAGCCACCCCGTCTACAGTATTTTGTTATGGCAGCCTGAGCTAAGATGTGCACACAACTTCTGCATCGAAGGAGAACACTAGTTTAATAGAGTTATTTTATATACCTGAACTAAAAAAAAAGTGCGAATTAGAAAAAAATAAATTTCAAGTGAAAAATGTTAGTAATTGGGTTTTATTTACTATAATAAAGATTAACCAATAGAATAATATTGACTATACAGCAAGACATTAAAATTATGTCTAGACATATATCTAAGGGACACATCATCAGAGCTTTAGAGCTAAATATTTGTAGTGAATTAAGCCTATTTTATCTTCCCATTTATCATAGTGAAAAGAATGGCTATAATTTAATCTATTTTATGAACTCTTAAATAATTGTAGCAGAGTCTGCATATTCTACTTCACAGAAAAAAATGTGTGAAAGAAAACATTGTGTAACAAGTTGATAGGAAAAATAAGTTTTGAAATAACACAAGTGTGGGCGCCTGGGTGGCACAGTTGGTTAAGCGGCTGCCTTCGACTGAGGTCATGATCCCGGAGTCCCGGGATCGAGTCCCACATCGGGCTCCCAGCTCCAGGGGAGTCCGCTTCTCACTCTGACCTTCTCCCTTCTCATGCTCTCTCTCACTCTCTCTCTCTCCTAATAAATAAATAAAATCTTTTAAAAAAATAAATAACACAAGTGCATAGCCAGTACTCAAGTTGTAAACTGGGTAATGGGCTTTAAGGAGGACACGTGATGTGATGAGCACTGGGTGTTAACACAAATAATGAATCACTGAACACTACACCAAAAACTAAAGATGTACTATATGTTGCCTAGTTGAATTTTAATTTTTAAAAAAGATGGAAAAATAATGAGTGTTTTCTGTAATTAATTAAAATCTTTATATTTCAATAGTAATAATTGATTTCTGAAATAAGAGAAATGTAATCTCCAGCTCAGCTAAATAGCCTGATTGACTAGATTAACTGAAAACTTGCATTGTATGTCTATCTTTCTCAATGAAACTTGGCAGGAAACCACAATCTCCATGAATTCTCTTCTGGACAAATGTGTCTTATTTATGACAAACATTAGCAGATATTAAAAGAATCAAATACTATTTTGCAGAATGGAAGATAGATATGGAAAAAATTTTAACTTTACTGTTAAGAGGACAATTATTAATGCTTACTTGTAGTATAAGATCTTAGAAAAAGGAATCATTGGGAAGAAAATCAAATATTTAATATGGTCACTTGATACAGTATGTTACATCTATACTTTGCCAAAAGGAAAACATGCAACTACTGTTCAAGGAAAATATATTGAAAGGGGGAAAAAGAACAATGTACTCTTATTAAGTTGAATTTAAAACTAAAAAAAAAAATATTCCCCCCATAAGGACTATATAACATTCACTATTTATTTATTTTTTTGGTACTTTGTTTCACATTTGCTATTATTCTCCTTACTCTGACTCCATCTCTCTCCTTCTGTCTGTCTCTGTCTCTGTTTCTCTTTCACACACACACACACAAGAGGTACCATTAACAAAGAGAACATGAGCATTCCCAGGGCCTCTGTCACAATGCTATCAAAATCTAGTCGATATTTTTTTGTTGTTGAAGTAAAATTGACATACAATGCTATATTAGTTTCAGGTTATTGATTCAATAATTGTATACATTACTCAATGCTTACCATGATAAGTGTAGTCACCATCTGTCACCATACAGTGTCAGAACACTATTATTGACTGTATCACGTATGCTAAACTTTTCATCTCTGTGACTTACTTATTTTATAACTGGATTTCTTTTTAAAGATTTTATTTTTTATTTATTTATTTGACCCATAGAGAGAGAGAAAGCACAAGCAAGGGTAGCTTCAGCAAGAGGAAGAGGGAGACACAGGCTCTCCTCCGAGCAAGGAGCTTGATGCAGGCCTCCATCCCAGGACTCTGGGATCGTGACGTGAGCCAAAGGCAGACACTTAACTGACTGAGCCACCCAGGCGTCCCATACCTGGAATTTTGTACCTCTCAGTCCCCTTTATCTATTTGTTCATCCCCCACCCTTCTCCCCTCCGATAACCACCAGCTTGTTTTCTGTATTTAAGAGTCTGTTTGATTTGTTTGTTTGGTTTTTAGATTCTACTTGTAAGTGAAATCATATGGTATTTGTTTTTCACTGTCTGACTTATCTCATTTAGCATACCTAAGTTCATCCGTGTTTTTGCAAATAGCAAAATCTTATTCATTTTTATGGCTGAGTAATATCCCATTGTATTATATACCACATCTTCTTTATTCATTCATTTATTCATTCATGTATCCATGTATATTACGGGTGCTTCCATATCTTGGTTATTTGTAAATAATGACAAATACCACATTGTGGAATTACTGAATCATGTGGTATTTGGTATTTCTATTTTTAATTTTTTGAGGAAACTCCATACTGTTTTCCACAGTGGTTACACCAATTTACATTCCCACCGAGTATGCATGAAAGTTCCACTTCCTCCTCATTCTCATTGACACTTGTTATTTCTTGTCTTTTTGATCTAGCCATTCTGATAGGTGTGAGGTCATACCTCATTGTAGTTTTGATTTGCATGTCCCTGATGATTAATAATTCATCTTTGCATATGTCAGTTGACTATCTGTATGTCTTCTTTGGATAAAGGTTTATTCAGATCATCTGCCCATTTTTTAATCCAATTGTTTTTCACTATCAAGTTGTTTGAACCTTTATACATATGGGATATTCACCCCTTATCAGATATATAATTTGCAAATATTTTCTCCCATTCATTAGGATGTCTTTTCATTTTGTTGATGGTTTCATCTGCTGTGCAGAAGTTTTTAGACATAATGTATTCCCACCTGTTTATCTTTGCTTGTATTGTTTTTGCTTTTGGTGTTAGATTAAAAATCATTGCTCAGACCTATGTCAAGTAGCTTACTATCTATGTTTTATTCTACAAGTTTTATGGCTTTAGGTCTTAGGTTCAAATCTTGAATCCATTTTGAGTTAATTTTTATGCATGGTGTCAGATAGTGGTCCTATTTCGTTCTTTTGCTGGTGGTCATCTAGTTTTCTCTATACCATTTATTGAAGTAACTATTCTATTGCCCCACTGTGTCTTCTTGGCTCCTTTGTCATAAATTAATTAACCACATTTATGTAGCTTATTTCTGGGCTCTCTCTTCTGTTCCATTGATCTATGTGTCTGTTTTTATGTCAATACCATGCTATATTAATAGCTATAGCTTATAATATAGTTTGAAATCAGGGAGCATGTTGTCTCCAGCTTTGCTTTTAATTCTCAAGATTGCTTTGGCTATTTGGGTTTTATACTTTTTAAAAAAATCTAATTAAAATTAGAATTTCTATATTTTATATAGTTGATTTTGATTTCTACCTTTTGCAGATTTTCTTTTACCTTTCTGATTACATTTTCTAATTTGCATTTAATCTAAAAATTATTTGCTAAGTAATTCTCACTATTGATATTTTTCTCCACACTGGTTTCCTTTTCTTTCATGTTGCTTTTGTACCATGACTTGTTGCTCTTCTGATCATCCTTCAAATATCAATTAAGCTTCTAGCTTTCCTGAAGTAAGATACTAATTTCTCCAAGTAAGTCAGATGCCCTGGATCTCACAGTACTATATCAAACATACTCTTGAGAATTTCTATAAAAGTTGTAATTTACCCTAGTAAATTGTAATAGTGCTTTTTACACTAGTAATTTTTAAAATATTACTCTGTTTCTTTCATTAAACTCTATGAGAGCAGAGACCATGACTGATTTTTTATTCTTAGGACATTTCTAATATACTGAACACAGGACAAGTACAATAGTCCATATTTGTTGAATGGATGAATAAACTGGGTTGAGCTACAATTTTATTTTATTTTTAAAGATTTTATTTATTTATTTATTTGACAAAGAAAGATCACAAGTAGGCAGAGAGAGTGGGGGGAAGAAGGCTCCCTGCTGAGCAGAGAGCCCGATGCAGGGCTCGATTCCAGAACCCTGAGATCATGACCTGAGCTGAAGGCAGATGCTTTAACCCACTGAGCCACCCAGGTACCCCTGCCATTTTATTTTGAAGGCAGAAATGGTTCTTTTGAATTATGGAGTAAATTATAAGATATATAAGATTATACTTTAGGTTTTCCAAGGTCTATATTTTCATGCAATATGTTTTCACTAGGAAAAGTATGGCTAGAATCAATTGTTGAATTTGTACAATATACCACGAATATATTCACCACGTAAAATCACCATGAATATATTCTATTGTATAAACATAGGGGATCATAAGATTAAAATTAATTTACAAATACGTAAGCAAATCAAACTATATCTTAACACACAAATTTTTTTTCTTACATTATTTTCAGTCCATTTTGTTTTTGGCCTAGTTATTATGTTCTTTACTAACATAGAAAGATAGTTATTGTTAAAAATCCTGTCTATTCATTATTGTAGAACATTTCTATTCTTTTTATTATTATACTCACATTGAAAGTATTTTCAGTGTTTAAAAAATATTCAGACATTGCCAGAAATTAAAAAAAAGTGTTCAAAAATTTGACACATAATAACTGAATTGCCTTCTCTCAACTTTTAGTTTTATAACCTAAGAGTAGAAATTATTTGAAAAAGGAAAAGTGGGAATAGTCATTTTTTTTCTGATAAAGTGAGAATAAAGTCCCAGAATTATAATTTTGAAAGTAACTAAAGCCTTACTGATTCCAATTATATAAAGAAATGTTTTATAATTAAAAATAAATTTTTAAAAATTTTTAAAATTTAATTTAGTCAGATGAGTCACTCAAATAATTTTACCTCTTGAATAAATGCAGATACTACACTAGACATTATTTTTTTGTTCATAAAATTATAATCTTAATTTTTTCCAAGAAAATCCTGAGGAATAAATATGTTCTTTGAGTTAGCAACTTTGTCTTCCTCAGCTTCACAATCAGATTTACAGTTTAAATTTCTCTGTTGGGTATATAAACCAGTAAAATAGATTTACAGAGTTATGTTTCAAATTTCTTGATTTGGAAATGAGAGAATAAATACATGGATTTTTCTGCTTATGATTTTCTGTCTGTACTCACAAGAACAATTCAACAAATTATGGGCCACTATATAGACATTTTATCACACTTTGGGCAAAAAAATATAGAGCTGAAGAGTATCGCAGACACGTAGCAGTCTCAACTGTGAAAATCTAAAAAGAGGTGTAAACCTATGAAAATATCTGTAACTTCTGAAGTGTAATGTTAAAGGAAGTGGTGATGGAGATGTTGAGAACAGAATCAGTCTATCTGGCACATTTCCGGGGGTCAGCAGAAAGTTTGTGATATTCACATGTGGTGAAATGAAGATCAATTTCTCGTGTCATAGTTGGTTGCTGTTTTTTATTTTTTCATAGTATCATAGTGAATTAAAATTTTAACTTTAAGGAGTACAAGAGATTTAAAAATAACAGTTTTTTAGATCTAACATCCAGCAGTGTTTTCCTTTAAAACTCAGTAATTCTGGGCTGAATAACTATAGAGAATAAATGCAAACATTTATTGCACCCTTAGTAAGTGCCAGGCACTATGATGGACACTTAGAATGTCCAATCTCTGCCCTTACATCCTTCTCAATCTGAAGTACCAAATAAAACAAGTATAAAAATACAAAATAACACATTATCCATAACAATACCTGGACATTATAAACAATATATTTTCACACAGAACTATGGGGACATAGGAAAAAAGCACCACCTCATCCAGCTTGGAAATAAGATAACAGTTTTTAGAAGGTTATAGATTTTTGTTGGTGCTGTTGTTTTTAGAAGAAATAAGGCAAGACAATATAATAAAAAGGAAATAGTATGTGCAAGCAACAGAGACGTGAAAAAATCTGTCACATTCAAATGAGTACAAGTATTTTGGTGTAATGAGTTACAAAATACATATGAGAGGACCAACAGAAGATGAGTAGAATTAAAAATTAGATGCCTTCCCAAGGGGTTTAGAATTTAATCTCAAAGTAGAAGGTCAGCGCAGTTCTAATAGAAGGATGATAATAGATGTATATTCTGGAAAGATAATCTGGTCATAGGTTTTGAAGTATATGGAAGAGGAAAACTCTGTGGAGAAAGTTAGGAAGCTTCTGTATTAAAATTTGTGAGTGTTGGAAAACCGAAGGCAGAAGAAAGTAAAGTGAAAGAATCATCTTTTAAAAAGCAAGTCTATAAATTATAACTGATTAGATAAGAGATGACTAAAAGAATACATATAAGAAATTATGTAAATGATATGTATTAAGTGCTTTGTAAGAAAGGATATATGTTAAGTACTTTATATGGGTTGTCTCCTCTAATCCTTAAAATAGCTGTAAGAGCACTATAATTATATGCTAATTTTGTATATGGGGAGAAACACTCAGAGTGCCGAAGTAACTTGTCCAATTCCCAAATAGTAAATCTTCAAATTTGGATAATCTGACTTCAATCACCACAGCCTCTTTAAATCTCCATTATACTGAAAACCTATTCAGAATGTTGTTTGGGGCAATAAGATAGACAAGTGTCATTCATTAGAATAGAGATTTTTTTTTAAAGAAATGGAAGTGAAAAGAGAAGTAATTCAGCTGAAGCTATGTTGAGTTTGAGAAGCCTTCAGAACATTCAATAAGATATAAATGATAGAAAATTCAATGTATACAACTAAAATACAAAACAAGGAATCCTGCACTAAAATATCATTAGTTTAATGACTTAGAAGACAAGTCCTCTTCTTTAGAGAATTTGTAGTATAAGAGAAGACCCTGAATGAGATCTAGAGAAACAAAATAACATTAAAGAAGTAGATTTCGTATACGGCAACAATACCATTCATATAAAACTCTAATTGAAAACAATCTCTTGAAGATACTTTTTCCATGTAAATATACCCAATAATTACATCTTTATGTAATTGAAAACAAGTATAACTGTTTTCTACTATCAAAGATTTTTTTAAAATTTAAAGATAGCCACCATATATTACTTGGGTTTTTCATTTTCAGGGAGTTCCCCCATTTTTATAATATGAATCCTGAAAATTAGTACCATCAAAAACACTTTTTGGATTAAGTTATTGACTCTAGAAAGCACCTGTTAAACATCTATTCCTGGCTAGAGAAAATTACATTTACCTTAAGCATACATTAGTTTATATGATTAAGCTTAATGAAAAAATTCAAATCCCCTAGTAAAATCAACATAAACTAATTCAGTTTTTGCTAGTCAGAAGACAACCCAGAGAATGAGTTACTCTCCATGAAGAGTACCCTTAGTGAGACACTGAAAGTCACAGTCATCATTAACAACCTAGAGTACATCACTTGGTTTAAAATTCAGAACACAAGAGCTCGAGGCCTATTGTAGTGCTTTATTAAATTTTCCACTCTTGACCTCGTATACATAAAGCGTAAAGTTAAAGTCAATGTCAACTATGTTTGTAAAATATGTTCATTTTAGGTTCTATGGTATGTTTTTATTTGACTATTTAGTGTTGATTCTTAGTCCTATTACATAGTCTGATTTCTCTTAATTCAAAGTTTTCTTCATATATTCATTAGCAAATTCCAAGACATTTGCTATGCTCATAGCACTATAGAGGTTACCAGAGACATAGAGATAGGTAAGATTTGTTTTCTATCTAAGAGGTAAACAAAATTTATTCCACAAATTTACAAAACTGATTCACATTTTATTTTATGAGATTATTGACAGTTCATATTAAATATAAATCAATGATTTTAACTCATAAAATATAAAATGCTAAATAGTAGTATTTTCAATATTATTAAAGAAGTTAAATATATAGAATAAATTTGGAACTTGCTGTAGCAAGATCCTGCTACATGTAACAGTTGAGCTGTATTTTTTTAAAAGATTTATTTATTTATTTTAGAGAGAGAGAGAAAGAGAGTCTGAGCAGAGAGAGAGGCAAAGAGAGATAGAGAATCCTGAAGCAGACTCCCCACTGAGAGTGGAACATAACAGGGGGCTCAATCCTAGGATCCTGAGATAATGACCTGAGTCAAAATCAAGAGCCTGCCACTTAACCGGCTGAGCCACCTGGGGGAGGGGCCCAAACTGTATTTTTAAATAATTGACATCTTTTAATAAGGCACAGAAATGACACAAATTTAGTGTTTATCTCCACATTTTTCCGAAAAAGAGACATAGCCTGGTGGTACATTGAAAACTCTGAATTAAAAAAAAAAATATATTTTTGCAGATGATAAATACATTCCTGGCTCTCACCCAAACTATGAAACTTAAAGATATAAAACCACAAAATGGATTTTAGTAATTATTCTGTTAGCACTAATATCATATACCACATTAAAAAGAAACAGTAGCATTACCATAAAAGCTTTGACACATTTTTGGTTTTAGACAAAACAAATTATTCAAAAAAGGCAATATATCATGATCAAAACCTTTACTTATTTTGCTCCTCTTTCTGTACCTCAATAATATTTTCCCAAATCGATACTATCAAAACATTCAATAAGTATGCATGATAAGTTTGGAATTGTAAAACAAAGCAATATTTATACTTTAAAAATTATGCCTAAGCAGTTATAAAGATTAAAATGAAATTATATAGTCCAATTACAAAAAATTCTTTTGTAATGATAATTTTCTTGCAGAACAAATGTTGTATAATAGCAAGGTTTGGTTTTTCCATTGTATTGCTTCAAGATTAATTAAAATACTTGTTCTAGTACACTACAAATGGGAATCAAACATGTCACTGATGAAGGTTGGTTGCAATGGTGATTATAATTATAATCATTCTTATCTGCCTTTCTCATGGTCATAACTGCATAATTGGTCCTAACTGTATAATTCACCTTTATTCTCATGGTCATAACTGCATAGTTCACCTTTATTCTCATCAAGCCCTTCCAAAGTTAGTTATCCAACTAACTGATTTATCTAACTGGTCACCACCATGAGATGTCCTTAGGGTTGGTCATGGTCGTAACTGCATAATTCAACTTTATTTTCATCAAGCCCTTCCAAAGTTAGTTATCTAACTGAGTTATCTAACTGGTCACCACCATGACATGCCCTGAGGGTCTCAGAATTATCTGCTGGAAAGATAGAAAAAGGAGTAATTATCCACTGGTTCTTACCCTCTGGCCAAGTGTTATTCCACGGAGTATTTACTTCTAGAATTTCCAGGTATATGCATGCATAAGTACTGAGTGGTTTGTCAGATATCCAAAGGCTTCAGAAAGATCCTAGGATGGAAAGCAAGTGATATAGTGACACTGAGGCAAGATATTGTCCATTACACCCAGTCAAATCTGTTTACTGAAGCAATGACTAGAGGTGAGCTGAGAAGCAGCCACAGGCAGGGTCTTGTGTAAGTGTTCTTTCTGTGACATAAATCTGATTATGCAGTGCCCATGCTTATTCATCTGCATGGTCTCCTAAAGATTAACCTCCTTAGCATAGCATATAAATATTCCCTGGGAAGTTGTATATGTCCTTCCAAATCTGAGGAAACTTTCTTCTTAAATGATCCTGTGCCTACTAAAGTAACTGAAATAGGTATGTGTAGGAGATCCTTATTATCAAAGGATGCTTGGCATAGGAAAAAGACACTTGAAGTAAATCCGTTTAAAACAAATCAAATTTTCATAAGGAACAGTGTCAATGCCAATAGTGGAGTGGGATGTTGGGAGTAGATAATAAAAAAAAAAAAATTGCACCACAATGAAACAGAACTAAAAACTCAGCTTACTAAAAAAAAAAACAAAAAAACAAAAAAAAAACCTCAGCTTACTATTTGTTTATTTGAGCAAGACTTAGCACATAGGGCAGATGTATTCTGATTCTTAAATACATTTTAAAAGTGCTACTATTTTGCACAGGTTTTTTCTAATGACACTTCTAATAGTGTGAAATTACATCCTTTATCACAATCTCAGTTTTACAAAAGGATAATAATGTCTTTTTACTAAAATATAGGATGTTTTCATCAGTTTGCCCCCAAAGAGCTATGTTAAATCTTGATTTCTAAAACATTCTTTTAGGAAAAATAACTAAGATATAACTTTTATCAGTATTTCCTTCTTTTAGTTAACTACTCAACCTTTTAAGATCTTCACTTGGCAGTGGCTTTGTATGTGAGTGGAATAGTTCACAAACATAATTTTATTGACATAATGAAAATGTAATTCTTGCAGGATATGCACTTTCACTTTCTAATTAATTCGAATTACATTTGCATCACATCGGCTAATGTTTACAGAACACTATTATAAGTGAACAGAGTTATTGATAAAGAATTTAAGAAGAGAAGCAGGGATACTCAGTAATGTTAAGTGGCTGACAAGGGAAAGAGGGAGGTATTTTCTAGAGAATAATTTCATAAACGTCAGTTCCTTAGTGATTATTTTCATGCTATAGCAAATTTTGTTTATCCTTATCCTCATAACTGAGGATTCAGAGAAGGATAATGAGAATACACTGTATATTTATCTTTTGTTCTTTTATTGTTCTCAGAGGAGCCTTCCTGTTCTATTAAAATTGCCAGTGAACTCCTCTTTCTCCAATTAGACTCTAAATTTTCTGAGGTTAGGTAACTTTTTTTTTTTAATAACGATAAGGCAATAGCAATAGTAATTATTGATTATGAGATTTCTTTTTGGACAATAGTTCGGGTAAGACATTTACTTGAATCATTTCACTGACTTCATGGCAACCCCAAAAGACACTGTACTTTTGAGTGGCTATTAATTACTCCACTTTAGGTATCAGAAAACTAAAGTACAAAAGGTAAGCACAAAAGTACAAAATGAAAAGTTATTTTTTTCAAGTACATACATAAAAGTGGTGAAATGGGAATTCAAATCCAAGCTGGACATCAGAGTCTTGGCATGTATGTATATATTCATTTATTTATTTATAGATTTATTTATTTAATTATTTATTTATTGGGAGAGAGAGAGTGCATGTCTGTAAGGAGGGGCAGAGGGAGAGACGCAGACTATGTATATAGAGTCTGTGTGTGTGTGTTTATATACATATATACATATATATATATGTTCATATTCAGACCACACATGTATTTTTTCTCTTCTTAAAAGATACACTCCCTGAAGACAGGAATAAAAACAGAAAAGAAAGGTATTATTTCTCAGGTGAGTCCTACTTACTAGACGCAATTCCACCCAATCCTTTCTCCATAATGCTTTAGTAAAGCATTTACAGGTTAAATATTCCCTAGAGCTGTGTAGGATAAAGAGAATTATCCATACGGTTGTATGTGGTTAGCAGTAATGTGCCCAAAAGGAAAGAAGCTGTGCAAAATCAGGAAGCACAGGAGATGTAGGTAGAAGATAAAAAGGTAGCATTTCAATTTATGGTTGAAAATCAAAACCCTGAAATTAGTAATATATGTTATATTTAGGTGAATCAAGAGCTTTAAATCCTTACAAAACATGTGCTAGTTTTACAGTCTAACAGTAATTTTAGGGATAAATATTGAGAATGCCTCAACACTTTCATTAAATAAAACTTACCTTCCTACTCCCCTTTTATTTATTGGCCCTAGACTAGATTGATTTTTTTTAAGATAAAACATATATCATTAGGGCACTTTTTAAAAAATTTGATATTTTGTATTATTTATTAGAATCAATGTAGGAAAAACTACTCAAAAATATTTATAGGAAGAAAAATTTTCTGTTTCCACTAGATGTGTATATATTTTTTTTGATGAATTGTAAAACCTATTTTCTTTCACAGAATAGACATACAGTTTTAAATTGTAATGATTTCTTCCCTCTTATTATCCAACTGTGAAAACATGTGTTTGTCTTATCCACATAATGTAGGATGAGGAAACTTTGTTTAACATATAGTGATTACATAGTAAAACATTCCGCCTGCACTTAAACAAAAGAGTAAAGTTGCCAAGTCATTTCCCAAAGATAACCAGAGTCATTAAATTAGAAACAGCTGGGGCAGACATATAATCATATGCTACCACTAGAAAAGGAGGAGACAAATGAGGAGATTAGTTCAGAAAAGTGGTTGATCCAAAACAGAAAGGGAATTCCAGAAAGGATAGCTTACTTTTAAATAGAGAAGGGCCAGTCATTATGAAAATGGGAAAACATGGGACCATGTGCATTTCAAGTGCCTTACTTAGGACAGAGCTTTCCCACACAGTAGAGTTGTTTCAATATTTCAGGAATGGAATTTTTATTGCTTTTGTTCTAAAATAGAAGTTACAATAGAGATTCTAACCTTACCAATACCTGTGAAATTAACTACAAAATAATAAATATTTAGTACATCATTTATATTTATTTTGATTTTGTTCTTTGCCTTGTTTTCTATTAAGGAGTTTATAAAATTTAAAAGTGAATTTGCTACTTTCTATTTTAATTACACTTAAGTTACATTTTCTTATATAACGGTAGTAAGCATAATTTGGTATATCCTTTCGGTGTTCACTTTTCCATGCTCCAAGTAGTTATTGCATAAAGTAAATTATCTTATCCATGATATCACAATCTAATACTACCACCAGTCACCTTGTAACAGAAACTAGCTGGCAATGGATTTGTGAACACAGTATTCTTTGAGATGCACTTTAGGACCTTGGTCTTAGAAAGAAACAATGTTTCTTTCTTTGTTTGTTTCTGTTTCCTTTCCTTCCATGTGAATGGAATGTGTTCCATTCACATTCCATTCCAATGTGAATGGAAATTCACATTTCCATTACCTCTTTGAGATTATTCTAACCCTGAACAATGGCAAACTTCTTCAGGTTAATCTTACATTATTTGCTTCCTCAAATATTTACTGCATGCTTAAGGATGTGCCAAGTACTGTGCTCTATCTACATTTCTTATTGCTCTTGAACTTTAACAGTTAAAAAGGCTGATCTTATCCAATAGGCAATGTGATAAGCTTTGGAGAATATATTAAGCCAAATTAATACAAGAGGATAATAACAACAGCTAGCTCTTTTGCTAAGTGCTTACTATGTGCCCAGCATGATTATAAGTACTTAACATCTATTAACCTATTCAATTCTTATAGTAGCTATATCTGTTGACTGAAACAGAGTTTAAATAACTTGCCTACTTATATAATAAGTGACAGAACTAAGATTCAAAAGTGTCAGTTTAGCTTTGACTTATCATAAACTCTGTTGTATTCTACTCATTCCTCAGTAATCAGTCAAAAAGCCTTGGTCTCCTATTTTGAATTTAACACCAATTCACCTTGATGAACTATTATTGTACACACACAAAAATAGAGTGAAAACAGACCAAAGCCTAAGTGACAATCTTGAAAATATATTTATTTCAATGCTAAAAAAATTCAAGCACCTGATTTACTATATAAAGTCTTAAAAAACAAATGGAACAGTGGAGTTAAAAATGTGGCTTATATCAAGTTAGATGCACTCAATTATTTCTTTTAAGTAGATATCAAAGAATAAAAAGAAAGCACAAGTTAAAATACAGAGTTTAATAACACAATTCTAGTGAAGCAATTCACCGAGAGTTTATTGATAGAAAAAGACAGGATTTCTTTCTTTTTTTTTTTTTAGTGCTAGAAAGAAATATAATAGTCAAGATTGTAATACTAACTAAGGATTAGAAGTTCTGTTCAGATAGCACAAAATGGGTCCACAGGTATGTGTTCATTTCATTAAAACAAATTCCACTATTTTGATCAGGAAAATGTTTCCAGACATGTACAGTAACAGTACGATATACTGAGGTAACTCAGAGTTTAGTCTCATAATCAGGTTCAAATGCTCAGACCCAGGTGTGATGAAATTGACATTAATTACTTTTATATCATTTAGGCAAGTGCTGTTATAATCATAAAATTTCCTTTTATACTTTTACAAGGTTACAGGCATAACCTTACATAACCTTAATTTGGGTTAATTGTCTTTCATTGTTGAATATTTTAATAACAGTTGTTTGTTTATACAAGCAAATGGTTTTTACTTCTATGTCTTCCTGAAGACTGGGACTTTTGGCATGTTCTCAGATTATATAATTGTGTATTTACTCCTAATTTTATTAATTCATTTTTCATTCAACCATTCTTTCACTCAACACTTGGAAAACATGGTGTTAAAAACTGGTGAAACTCACAATGCTTGATCTTGTTTTTGCCTTCTAATTATTTTATTCAACCCTGCTTCCACCATTCAAAATGAAGGGTATTAGGACCTACGGTGGTGGGGGGAAGGCATAGGATTTCTTCATTTAGTAATTTAAAAAAAGATAAACAAACTATAACATTGTATTTAGACTGACCAATTTACCCTTCCCACCAGTGATCTTGAATGTATTTTGGCTTCATTGTAATGACTCAAATAAAAAGGGACAATAGAGTGCTCTATTGGTAGGACATGAATTTTGGATTGATGTTTGGTAGAACAGTCTTCATTCTTGCCTTCTGCAAAATAAAAATACTATTACCTGTGATTTTTTCATTAATTGCATCAGATAAAATATATGTTGATTTTTATGGTATGATATAGAGATCATATAAGCTAATCCTAGTGAATATCATCAAAAGTGAGACATATAGGTATAATTGGTAAAAACAGCCACTACTCTAAAAGATATGGTTGGCATGTTATGGTACTAAAATTATGAGATCTTCTATACTGTGTGCAGCACAATTGATGGTTTTATATCTTCATAATCAGTCATGCTCACAGATACTATAGTAGAACACATTAATTCAGTCTTACGGATTAACCTAAGAGAATTTCAACAAAAATGTGAAGTAGATATGCAAAACACCTTAAACTCTTTCATAAGAGGCCAGAAGGCATTGCTTGAAGGACATCTGATTCAAGGCACTGGAGCACATATGTAATAGTTCTCTCTAAAAATAATGGTGAAAGCAAGGAAAATATTAAGAAAAAGATGGAAAGAAGAAGGAAATGGAAGAGGAAAAAGAAAAGATTAAGAAAGAGGAGAGAAAATTGAATACTCAGCTTCACCCTGGAATAACTACATTCACAGCTACGATAGCCTATCCCACCTCGCTACGTTATAGCTTTCTTAGAGAAAAGACTGCATGTTGACATGTTCTGCTATTTTTTAGAATAGCCAAATCCAGGAAAGGTATCTAGCAGGGAAACAAATCTGCACAACTGCAGAGGAAAACAAACATTCCAAACTTTCATCCTTTAATACATGTACAGATAAGATGAACAAGATCCAATATACATGTAATAGGAGATCAAAGAAGACTGGATCAAGATCATGGTAAGTAGGATGAAATAATAATAGATAATATTTATTTAAAAATAAAAAGTAATAAAAAAAATCTCGTGGTTTGAATGAAGTCTTTTCTTTTTTCCTTCAAAAAGTTCTGTGAAATACTAAGCAATGAATGCTCTAAAAACTCATATTCAACTAACCCCTAGTGTTACAAAAATCAAAAAAAGCCTAAAAAAAAAATCAAAAAAAGCCTTAAAAATCAATAGTGATAAAAGGGAAGCTAATATGGCTCAGATACTATCAACACTGTGTGCTAGAAGACCATAAAACAGTGTTTATCAAGTTCTACCAAGTGATTTTGACCCTAGAATGTAGAGCCAATGAAATGTTAAGAATGAAGACAGAATTCTAAAATTTCTAACTTGCATGTTTTACTACAATGCATTTTCCATGTATTCTTTCAAAAGTTAATTAATATCTTCTTGTAAAATACACAAAAAATAGTAAAATTAGAAATACACGACCTAGCAATAAAGTGAAATTAGAAGAGGATATCAAAGAGCTCTGTGAGGAATGATTTCAGAAGAAATTATAAATCATCTTATGAGCTTAATAAACAATCTGGAAGTACAAATAAGTAATATATTAATGAAATGAGGGTACATAAGTCTTTGGATACATCAAAATGTATATTTTTAAAAGGAAGTCAAAACTTTGGGAAGAAATATGGAATAAATAGGTCATGGTGATTGATAGTGATGTTCAGGTCAACTTCTTCCTTATTGATATTCTTCCTACTTGATCTATCAATTACTGAAAGAAGGGTGTTGAAATCTCATTTACAATAATGGATTCATATATTTCTTCTTGAAGTTCTGTCAGTTTCGTGTCATAGATTTTGACACTGTTGTTAGGTGCATACACGTTTAGGATTGTTATGCTTATTGGAGAATTGGTGTCCTTTTCATTTTGTAAAGCCCCTCTTTATCCTTGAAAATTTTCCTTTTTCTGAAGTCTGCTTTGTATGAAGCTAATATAACTTATTCTAGGTTATTTTTGATTAATGTTAGCATAATACATCTTCCATTATCTCTTTCCTTTTATTCTACATGAGTCTTGATAATTAAAGTGTATGTATAGTGTGCATGTGTATGTTTGTGTGTGTGTATGTTTGTGTGTGTGTGTATATATATGTGTGTGTGTGTATATATATATATATATATTTTTTTAACCCACTGTGACAGTCCATCTTTACTTGATTTATACAATTTTTTTTCTTGTTTCTCTCTCTTCTCTAGTTTTAAGTGAGTATTATACTATATTATACTAGTTTGCTTGGGCTACCATAATAAAATAAATAAATAAATATAAATGAACTATTTAGTTATAGAAGACATAGATGCATCTTAAATGTATATGTATAAATAAAACAAACCAGTCTGAAAAGACTATATACTGTTTGATCCCATTTATATGACATTCTAATAATGGCAAAACTACAGAGATGGTAAATAGATTAGTGGTTGCTAGTGGTAATAATAGGTAAGGGTCAAATACTTGAAACACAGGAGATATTTTAGGGAAATAAAATTATTCTGAATAATACTGCAATAGTCAATTAGTGACATTCTATTTGTTAAAATCTATAGAATTTTAGAGCACGAGAAGTGAATCTTTATGTAAATTAAAAAAAAATTAGGATTTTGTGGTAAACTTGGTTGGAATGAAGAAAGGGGCAATGCTCTGCTTTAAATGTTGAGCCACCCTAAAGAGGATGGGGAAAGAAGTATTAAACTAGATAACTTTAGAAGTGAGTGAAGTTTTTTTTCTTTTTAAGATTTTATTTATGCATTTGACAGGGAGAGAGATCACAAGGAGGTGGAAAGGCAGGCAGAGAGAGAGAGGGAAGCAAGCTCCCTGCTGAGCAGAGAGACCCCAATGTGGGGTTCGATCTCAAGACCTTGAGATCATGACCTGAGTCAAAGGCAGAGGCTTTAATCCACTGAGCCACCCAGGCGCCCCATGAGTGAAGTTTTTAAATCTATAGTTGATTAAGCTATTTCTCATGATGTATTGGTTCTGATGCTGCTATTCACATGTACTGGGCACATGTGTACTGAAATTAAGCAATTAATAAAGGAATGGCAGATGGTAAGAGTCAGGTTTCTCACTGTTAGAGTGAGAATTTATAGATAAGAAATGAGAGGAGGCTAAAATGGCCCACGGTGTTATGAAATAGAGTTGGAGGTATCAGAAGGAAACAGTGTTTAATTTAATATAGATACAAATGGTTATATATAGAAATATTTATATATGTGTATGCATGTACCCAGGGTAGTATATGCACATACATTTCCTGTTCAGTCACCTGAAAGGGCCTGGAAGCAACAATACTGTAGTAGCAAAATGCTGGGAACGGCCAGAAATTCCTATACCAAAGGATGAAAGTTTACTCCAAACTTTGCTGTGAAAGAGAGGAGAAGGCAGGGGATCAATATTCAGAGAAAAGACTCTGCCTTTCTTTGCTCCTGCTTTTATTGGTCCTTCAGGATAATCATGTCTTTATCTCTCTGTTTTTCAAACATGTGATGTGTGAAAAGGAGTCTTACTGGAACTAGGAGGATCTGTTTATGGGAAAGATCCGATATAATAATCTGCATGTTCTACGAGTTCTACTAAACATAGCCTAGGGGACAATGCAGGCATCTCTTAGATCACAGGGCTGCTATGTGGGCTAAGAGAGCTTTAGGGAAGGCAACTCCCCATGGCATTCAGAAGGCAAAGTGGTCATACAGACCTCGGCATTCCAAAGGCCTGTGCCTTCTCCAAAACCTTCCCTGGCCTCCAACGGCCTCGGTGTTACATTTTAGCAAGCTAGGTATTATGGCTGATTTCAAGCTCTACATTAACCCCAACAGCAACGAACACACCTAGAGCCCAGAACTTGATTTCTAATAACATTCTCCAATGAAAGGGAGCAGAACTCTTTGGAAAAATAACTGATTTTAAAACTAAAGCAGAAAATGCACAAGATGAGCCTCTAGTATCTTACAGTAGCAGAAAGCAAGATGATACTCATAAAGCAATTCTACGTTGATGTGGGTACCTCAAAGGGAAACAAAAGGAACCCGTGAAGGAGTCTCCAATGCCAAAGCTGGGACAATTTGAGCAACAAAATGAATAAAGTAGTATTAGATATTGTATTAGATAATAATAGATAATAGTAGTATTAGATAGTAGTATTAGATAATAATAGATAATAACTTTAGGTTAATTAGGTAATTAACCTAAAGTTTAAAATAAATATCCATGAGTCCATACCGATATAAATGCTTGAGTAATTAAGTGGGGAAATAAATAAATCTCATGTGCAAAAGAATTCCATGTATCTATATTTTGCCCTCAAATTAGATAGTGTGAGTTCTCTGTGAGGTGGGGTCTCTTTGGTCAGAGAATTGGGTAAGGTGTCAGGTACAGAAGCAAACTCAGGTGAGAAGGTTCCCAAGGACTCCCACATAAGGAAAGTTTTAGTCTCTGGTTTAACAGAAAAAACCTCCAGGAGGGGTGCCTGGGTGGCTCAGTGGGTTAAAGCCTCTGCCTTCAGCTCAGGTCATGATCTCCAGGGTCCTGGAATCGAGTCCCGCTTCGGGCTCTCTGCTCAGCAAGGAGCCTGCTTCCCCCTCTCTCTCTGCCTGCCTCTCTGCCTACTTGTGATCTCCTTCTCTATGTCAAATAAATAAATAAAATCTTGAAAGAAAGAAAGAAAGAAAGAAAGAAAGAAAGAAAGAAAGAAAGAAAGAAAGAAAGAAAGAGTCTCCAGGAAACACTGAGGGTTCTTAGCTCTTAGCTCTTAACTTCTCACTGAAACCAGTCCAAAGATGAACTAGTCCTGGACCTTCCTGGACCAATGTTTGACTTTGTATTGACAAAATGCCACTTTTATTTATTTACCTTTCATTGATTAAAATTAATACAACATAAAGGTAACCATTAAGCATGTTAAAGTACATAATTCAGAGTCGTTTGATACATTCATGATGTTTGCAACTACAACCTTTATAGTTCCAGGATATTTTTATCACCCCATAAAGAAACCCCATACCCATTAAATAGTAACTTACCATTCCTCCTTCTTCCCTATCCCACCCCTGGTCACTGGCAACCACTATTCAGCTTTCTGTCTCTATGAATTTATCTATTCTGGATATTTAATAAAAATAAAACTATATAAAATGTGAACTTTTAGGTCTGATTTCTTTCACCAACTTCAATGTTGGCAAGATTCCTTGACATTGTAGCATGTATCTGTACTTCATTCCATTTTATGGCTGAATAATATTCCATTATATGGATCTACAACATTTTATTTATCCATTCATTGATGACATTTGGGTTGTTACCACTTTTGGTTATTATAAGTAATGCTCCTATAAATATTTGTGTATCTGTATTTGAATACTTCTCAATTCCTTGAATGTAAACTTAGGAGGGGTATTGTTGGGTCATATGGTAATTCTATGTTTAACTTCTTTACAAAAAATGCCAAACTCTTGTCCAGAGTGGCTATACCATTTTACCTCCCCCACAGCAATGTACAAGCATTCCAATTTCTCCACATCCTGACCAATACTTATGTTCTTTTAAAAGAAGTATATATATAGCCATCCCAGCCACTATGATATGATATCTCATTGAGGTTTTGATTTCCTTTTCCACAATGACTAAGAATGGTGAATATCTGTCATTTGCTTATTGGGGTACTATGTATTTAAGTCATATTATCTATTTAAATATGTATAAATACGTATTTACCATATTGGACATTTGTTTTTGTTATTGAGTTATAAGAGTTCTCTATATATTTTGGATATTAGACCTTTATTAACTTTATGATTTGCTAATGTTTTCTCCCATTCTTTGGGTTGTCTTTTCACTTTCTTAGTTGGGTCATTTGAAGAGCACTTTTGTTTTCAGTTTATATGAAGTATATTTTTTTTTCTTTTTCTGCTTGTGCTTTTGGTCTCATATAAGAATACTAAATTCTAGATCATGAAGATACACTTATATATCTTCTACTAAAGGTTTTATAGTTTTAGTTCTCACATTTATGTCTTGGATCCTTCTGTATATGGTATGAGGTAGGGGTCAGACTTCATTCTTTTGCTGACTTTGGATTTACCTTACTTTTCTTTTTCTAGTTCCTTAAAGTATACAATTAGGCTACTGATTTGAAATCTTTTTCTTTTTCTTTCTTTCTTCCCCAGTATAAATGTTTATAGCCTACATTTCCAAATGAGCACTGCCTTCACTGCATCCCAAAAGTTTAGGTATGTTATGGTTTTGTTTTTATTTGTCTTAATGTATTTTCTAATATCCCTGTGATCTTCTTTGGCCCATTAGTTAAGATTGAATCTCAAGTGTAACCCAATCTTGTTCCAAATGTTATTCTTTGCCCCCAGACTGCGGTAACCAATATCTGTTAGTTTAAATGCTTCTGGCAAAAGCCACTGGGGAAGTCAGCCCAGCCTTGGGAATGTTTCAAGTTTGGTAAATAAATGTTTTGTCGTGGTCATTGAGAAAGGTCCCAGATGTGTGGAGACCCATAAATACAGTTCTTTGAGAATAAGGTCCATGTTGCTTTCTCTAGTTCTAAAAATCTGCACTAGAAGTGCAGCTACTAATTTTTAATTTTTTTTGAGATTCTCCGTTTTGTTTCCCTGGGGCCTGAACCAATTTGCATTCTCACCAAGGGTGCTCAAGAGTTCCCTTTTCTCCACATCCTTTCTAATACTTGATATCTTTTGTCTTTTGAATGATAACCATTCTAACAGGAGTTAAATGATATCTCATTGTGATTTTGACTTCCATTGTCCTGATGATTAGTAATATTGAATATTTATTCATCCATTGTGTTGGCCATTTATTTTTTATGTATTTTTTAACTTTTTTTTAAATTTTTTATTAATGTACAATGTATTATTTGCCCTAGGGTACATGTCTGTGAATCATCAAGCTTACACATTTCATAGCATTTGCCATAGCACATACCCTCCCCAATGTCCATATAACTACCCCCCCACCTCCCAGCAACCCTTAGTTTGTTTCATGAGTTTAGGAGTCTCTTATGGTTTGTCTCCTTCCCCATCCCATCTTGTTTCATTTCTCTTCCCCACCCCCCCATAACCCCCTGCCCTGCCTCTCAAATTCTTCATATCAGAGCGATCATGTGATAATTGTCTTTCTCTGACTGACTTATTTTGCTTAGCATAATACCCTCTAGTTCCATCCATGTCCTTGCAAATGGCAAGATTTCGTTTCTCTTGATGGCTGCATAGTATTCCATTGTGTATATATATATATATATATATATATATATATATATATATATACCACCTCTTCTTTATCCATTCATCTGTTGATGGACATATAGGTTCTTTCCATAGTTTGGTTATTGTGGACATTGCTGCTATAAACATTTGGGTGCATGTGACCCTTCGGATCACTACATTTGTATCTTGAGGGTAAATACCCAGTAGTGCGATTGCTAGGTCATAGAGTAGCTCTATTTTCAACATTTTGAGGAACCCCCATAGTTTTCCAGAGTGGTTGTACCACCTTGCATTCCCACCAACAGTGTAGGAGGGTTCCCCTTTCTCCGCATTCTCGCCAACATCTGTCGTTTCCTAACTGGTTAATTTTAGCCATTCTGACTGGTGTGAGGTGGTATCTCACTGTGGTTTTGATTTATAATTTTCTGATGCCCAGTGATGTTGAGCACTTATTCACGGGTCTGTTGG
>CM052800.1:41967291-41983761 GCA_028533885.1 Nasua narica | reverse complement strand
CCCCCCCCTTTTTTTAAGATTATATTTCAGTTTTTCTTTTCTTTTTTGGGATTGCATTGGCTATTCAGGATATTTTTTGATTCCTTACAAACCTTAGGATTATGTGTTCTGGATCTATGAAAAATGCTTGTGGTATTTTGATAGGGATTGCATTTAATGTATAAACTGCTTCTCATAATATGGATATTTTAACAATATTTATTGATCTAATCCATGAGCATGCAATGTTTTTCCATTTCTTTTTGTCATCTTCAATTTCTTTTATCACTGTTTTATAGTTTTCAGAGTGTAGATCTTTTTCTTCTTTGGTTAAGTTTATGTCTAGATATCTTATTGTTTTGGGTGCACTTGTAAATGGGATTGATTCCTTGATTTCCTTTTCTGCTGCTTCATTATTGGTGTATAGAAATTATTGGTGAATAGCAAATTTTTGGTGGAATCTTTGGCTTTCTATGTAGAATATCATGTCTTCTGCAAATAGTGAAAGTTTGACTTCTTTCTTGCTGGATGATTTTTATTACTTTTTGTTGTCTGATTACTGATGTTAGGCTTCTAGTACTATGTTAAATAACAGTGATGAGAGTGGACATCCCTGTCCTATTCTTGACCATAGAGGGAGAGGTCTCAGGTTTTCCACATTGAGGATATCTGCTGTGGGTTTTTCATTTATGGCCTTTTTATGTTGAAGTATGTTCCCTCTGTCCCTACTTTGTTGAGTATTTTTATCCTGAGTGGATGTGCTTTGTCAGGTGCTTTTGCTGTATTTATTGAGAGGATCATATTTTTTTTTTTATTCTTTTTTTTGACAGAGAGGAGAGAGATCACAAGTAGGCAGAGAGGCAGGCGGGGGTGGGGTGGGGGGTGGGAAGCAAGCTTCCTGCTGAGCAGAAAGCCCAATGTGGGGCTCGATCCCAGGACCCTGAGACCATGACGTGAGCCAAAGGCAGAGGCTTTAACCCACTGAACTACCCAGGTGCCCTGATCATAGGGTTCTTATCCTTTCTTTTATTAATGTGGGTATATCACATTGATTGATTTGTAAATATTGAACCACCCTTGCAACCCAGGAATAACTCCTAATTGATCATAATTAATGTCTCTTTTAATGTACTGTAGGATTCGATTTGCTACTATTTTGTTGAGAATTTTTTACATCCAAGTTCATCAGGGATCTTGGTCTATAATTCTTTTAGTGGAGTCTTTGTCTTGTTTTGAAATCAGGGTAATGTTGGCCTCATAGAATGAATTTGGAAGTTTTCCTTCCATTTTTGTTTTTAGGTATTAACTCTTCTTTAAATGTTTGGTAGAATTCCCTTGGCAAGCTATGTAGCCCTGAACTTTTTTTGTTTTTTTGGGAGATTTTTTGATTACTGATTCATTTTTTTTTTTTTTTTTGCTGGTTGTGGGTCTGTTCAAGTTTTCCATTTCTTCCTGTTTTGGTTTTGATAGTTTTTGTTTGTTTGTTTGTTTTAAGATTTTATTTATTTATTTGATAGAGAAAGCACAAGCAGGACGAGTGGCAGGCAGAGGAAGAAGCAGGCTCCTAACGAGCAGATAGCCTGACATGGGACTCGATTCCAGGCCCCTGGGATCATGACCTGAACTGAAGGCAGATTCTTAACTGATTGGGCCATGCAGGCACCCTCAATTTTGATAGTTTATATGTTTCAAGGAATTTATCCATTTCTTCCAGATTGTCCAATTTGTTGGCATATGATTTTTCATAATATTCTCTTATAATTGTATTTCTGTGGTGTTGATTGTTATGTCTCCACTCCCTTTTGTGATTTTTTTAAAAAGATGCATCCCAGGGGCACCTGGGTGGCTCAGTGGGTTAAGCCTCTGCCTTTGCCTCGGGTCATGATCTCAGGGTCCTGGGATCGAGCCCCGCATCAGGCTCTCTGCTCAGTAGGGAGCCTGCTTCTGCCTCTCTCTCTCTGTCTGCCTCTATGCTTACTTGTGATCTCTCTCACTTTGTAAAATAAATAAATAAAATCTTAAAAAAAAAAGATGTATCCCATCTCTTCTTTTGGTAAGTTTGGCTAGGGGTTTACCAGTTTTTATTTTATAAAGATTTTATTTATTTATTATTTATTCATTCATTCATTCATTCATTCATTTGAGAGAAGGAGAGTACAGAGGGAGAGTGAGAGATAAAAGTAGACTTCCTGCTAATCAGAGAGCCCCACGTGGGGCTTTACCCCAGAACCCTAAGATCACGACGTGAGCTGAAGGGAGAAATATAAGCAACTTTGCTGTGCAGAACTTTCTATCTTGATGAAGTTTCAAAAGTTCATTTTCACTTTTGTTTCCTTTGCCTTTGGCGACATGTGGAGAACAGTGTGGCGATTCCTCAAGAAATTAAAAAAAAAAAGAAAAAAGAAATTAAAAATAGAGGTACCCTATGACCCTGCAATTGCAGTACTGGGTATTTACCCCAAATAAGAAGATGCAGTACAAAGAAGGGCCACATGTACCCCAATGTTCATAGCAGCAATGGCCACAATTGCCAAACTGTGGAAAGAGCCAAGATGCCCTTCAACGGATGAATGGATAAAGAAGATGTGGTCCATATATACAATGGAATATTATGCCTCCATCAGAGAGGATGAATACCCAACTTTTGTATCAAGATGGGCAGAACTGAAAGAGATTACGCTGAGTGAAATAAGGCAAGCAGAGAGAGTCAATTATATGGTCTCACTTACATGTGGAGCATAAGGAAAAACATGGAGGACATTGTGAGAAGGAAAGGAAGGGTGAATTGGGGGAAATCAAAGGGGGAGATGAATCATGAGAGACTGTGGACTCTGAGCAACAAACTGAAGGTTTGGGGGGGTGGGGGGTTGGGCGAGCCTGATGGTGGGTATTAAGGAGAGCACGTATTGCATGGAGCACTGGGTGTGGTACATGAACAGTGAATCTTGTAATGCTGAAAAAATAAAATAAAAGTATTTGGGGAAAAAAAAAACCATAAGCGGGACACCTGGGTGGCTCAGTTGGATGAGCAGCTGCCTTTGGCTCAGGTCATGATCCCAGCGTCTTGGGACCGAGTCCTGCATTGGGCTCCTTGCTCCGCAGGGAGCCTGCTCCTCTCTCTGCCTCTGCCTGCCTCTCTGCCTGCTTGTGTTCTCTCTCTGTTAAATGAATAAATAAAATCTTTAAAAAAAAACATAAGCAACTAAACCACCCTGGAGTCCTGGCATTTATCAAATTTATTGATTTTTTTTAAAGACCCGGCTCCTGGTTTCATTGATCTGTTCTCTGTTTTGTTTTATTTTTAGTTTCTATTTCATTTAAATACTCCTTTATTTATTTTGGTCCTAATTTTTATTATTTTCCTTCTTCTGTTTTGTTTGTTGTTCTTTTTCTAGTTTTTTTTAGGTGCAAGGGTAGGTTGTTTATTTGTGATTTTTCTTGCTTCTTGAGGTAGGCCTGTATTGCTGTATACTTCCCTTGCATGATCACTTTTGCTGCATCCCGAAGGTTTTAGACTGTCATGTTTTCATTTTCATGTATTTTTTTAATGTGTTTAATTTCCAGGTTGACCCATTCATAATTTAATAGCATGTTGTTTAATCTGCATGCATTTGTGGTCTCTCCAAGGTTTTCCTTGTGGTTGACTTCAGGTTTCATAATGTTGTGGTCAGAAAATATGCATAGTATATCTCAATCTTTTTGTACTTATTGAGTCCTGATTTGTGACCTAGTATGTGATCTATCCTGGAGAATGTTCCATATGCACTTGAAAAGAGTGTGCATTCTGCTGCTTTAAGATGAAATGTTCTGAATATATGTTAAATACATCTGATCCAGTGTGTCATTCAAAGCCATTATTTCCTTGTTTATTTTCTGCTTTTTTATTTGGATGCTTCCATTGTTAGGGGTTAAATGTTTACAGTTGTTAGTTCTTCTTGTTAAATAGTCCTCTTTATTATTATATGGCACCCTTCTTCCTCTCTTATTACTGTCTTTGGCTTAAAATTTATTTCATCTAACATCTAACATAAGTATGGGTACTCCAATGTTCTTTTGACTTCAATTTGCATGATAAATGTTTCTCCATCCCCTCAGTTTCAATATGCAAGTGACTTTAGGTCTAAAATTAGTTTCCTGTAGGCAGCATATAGATGTCTCTCTCTCTTTCTCTCTCTCTCTCTCTCTTTAATCCCTTCTGATAACCTGTGTCCTTTAATTGAAGCATTTAGTGCATTTAATTCAAGGTAATTATTGATAGATATTCATTTAATGTCATTTTATTACTTGTTTTGTTGTTGTTTCCTGGAGATTTTCTCTGTTCCTTTCTAGTCTTTGTCACTTTTGGTATTTCTTTCCCACTCAGTGAGTTTCTTGCAGGGCTGATTTAATGGTGAGGAACTCCTTTATTTTTTGTTTGTCTGGGAAACTCTTTATCTCTCCTTCTATTCTGAATAATAGTCATGCTGGATAGAATATTCTTGGCTACAGATTTTTCCCATTCAGCACATAGAATATATCATGCTACTCTCTTCTGGTCTGCCAAGTTTCTGTGAAGAGATCTGCTTCTAACTTTATCTGTCTTCCTTTGTAAGTTAGGGACTTCTTTCGTCTTGCTGCTTTTAAGATTTTTTTCCTCTACCTCTATATTTTGTAGAATTGACTACAATGTGTCTTAGTGTTGGCCTACTTTGTTGATTTTAATGGGAGTTCTCTGTGCCTCCTGGATTTGGAAGTCTGTTTCATTCCCCAGATTAGGGAAGTTTTCAGCTCTAATTTCTTCAACTAAATCTTCTTGTCCCTTTTCTCTCTCTTTTTCTTCTGAGACTCCTATGATATGAATATTACTATATTTCATGGAGTCACTGATTTCGCTGAATCTACTCTCATGATGCATAATTCTTCCTTCTTTCTTTTGTTTAGCTTCATTATTTTCCATAATTCTGTCTTCTATATCATTTATTCACACAGTCCTATACACAATAGTTTTATGTTACAGTATAGCAAAAATAAGATTCAGAGTAACATGTCAGAATGTGTATTAAAATACAGTATTTTCAGTATCTTTATTGAGTTTATATGAACTTATAATTCAGGTTACCTTTGCATTAATATCATTAAAGAAGAAATTCAAAATATAGAATCTTTTTGAAATTCACATTGAAATAGGGTGTCAATTTGGGATATCTGAGTGGCTCAGCCAGTTAAGCATATTCTTTCATCTGCAGTCATGATCTTAGGGTCTTATATTGGGCTCCCTGCTCAGAGTTAAGCCTGCTTCTCCCTCTGCCCCTCCCCCGCATGCTTATGCTCACTCTCTCTCTCTCAAATAAATAAATAAAATCTTTAAAAAAGAGAAATAAGGCATCACTTAGTTGAACCTATAAGTATAGTTTAAATTCCTATTTAGAAATAATTAGGAGATATTTATTTTTTAGGGGAAATTTATTTTTATACTAAAATAATAATTTCAACATCATAAAGGAAGTAATTTTTTTCAAAATAATGCATGAATTAAGCATGTTTTGTTGTGTGGTTGGCTTATATGCGATATCTTGCAAGAACAATAGGCATGAAATCAATTTATGATTAAGCCATAAATTTAAAAATTTCATCAGATGAGTTGCCCTTCTCAATGGCAGCAATGTAAGGGAAAAAAGAGTAGGGGAAAAAGTGTAAGAACAACTTAGGAAATTAGAAATTATACATAGCCATTGTGGACTCCACATATTCAAACTTTACTCTTTGGAATAATTTTGATAACATTCAATATAAATCTGATCAACATGAAAGTTACAAAGTGACCCTTTATATAACTAGGATCCATACAATAATACACTGCAATTATGGGTTGCCTAAAAAGTACAAATCCAGTAGTACTCAGTGGCCCAGTAACATCCAAAGGCAGCTTCAGGTTCAGGATTGATCCAGCTCCACAGAGCTCTTAATTATTAGAAAGACCAAGTTATTCATTCTAGGTATTACCTTATATACTTATTCTAGGTGTTGCCTTATATATTCAGAAAATTGTATTGTCTTGAGAAATAGAGATTCCAGTTTATAGCTAATTGAGTTCTTCAGCTAATGTTTGCTAATATACAGCATAAACGTGATTTAAAGCTAAATTTTTATTTTTTGACATTGGATTATCTGAGTGGGGATCATCTAATGAAATAAGATTCAGACTGACTTGACATTACTTTAGAGTTGCTGTGCTCTAGTAGGAAGATCTCTTTTTGAGAAATTTTTTCTTCCAGCAAAAATAAACAAAAATGTATTTATTAACCTGTTGAAGATATTTTATCCTAAAAAAATCAGGTACATTCTAACATGGCCCTTTAATTACTTTATGGGTAAACCATTATATTCACTTTCTATTTCTGCATAACAACTTGCCTGAAAATTTAACAGCTTAAAAAACACATACACATATTATTCTATAGTTTTGAGGGTCAAATTTCTGGATATACATTAACTGCGGTTTCTCGTGGACTGTAGTAAAAGTGTTGGCTAGGCCAAAGTCATCTCAATGCTTAACAGAACAGGATGTTAGCAGAAATCAGTTCCTAGTAATTTATTTGACTGATGCTGCCCTTAACTCCTTGCCAAGTGGGCTTCTCCAATATGGCAGCTTATTCATTAAATTGTGTAAGCCAAGAAAGCAATAGAATGAAACTTAACAAGAGACAAAAGCCACAATCATTCCTAACCTAATTATGGAAGTTATAGCTTATAGCTACCGTGGTAGTCTGTAACTATGTCTGACCTACACTTAAGGAGAGGGAAGTACACAAATGGGTGAATATTAAGAGGTGGACATCATTGAAGACCATTTTTCAAATCTGCCTACCATAATACCTATTAAATTAATTTTCTTTCACATGTTGAACATTTTCATGCATTTATAGACATTAAAATAATACTACTATATCACTCCTATTGTTATTGATGGAATTACTGAATTAAAGTACTTTATTACAGTAAAGTAAATTTACTTTATTATATATATACTTTATTATATATATACTTATTATATATATACTTTATATAATAAATGTACTTTATTATATAAAGTAAATATATTGGGTGGAAATTACACCCAATAAAAATTTTATATAGTAATTTTTCAGCAAAATAATGTATTAACAGTTGTACAGAGAGCTATTTAAACCAAAAAAAATGTCTCTAGCAAAGGGAACTAAATGAAACAATTTTTTTTCTTTCGGATTGTGAAAACTTTGGCAATAAAGATGTCTTAAAGTCTTAAGGGACCCAACTTGTGCTTTATGTGAATTTAGAAGAACTATAGTCATATAGATTACTCTAAAGCAACATGGATCTGCTGAGGTATTGTTAATACAGTTAGCTGAGCTGGCCAAAGGTAAGGAAAGAAATACAAAAGTAACATATATTGGCCTGTGATTAATGAATTTATTATTATTATTACTATTTAATATAGTATGTGCTGCTCTAAATATTTAATTTAGTATGTGCTGCTCTAAATATTTTATAAACAATTGATTTTATTCAAACAATAACCCCATAAGGCAGATAATTTATATATATATATATATATATATATATATATATATATATATATTTTGCATTTTACAGAAGAGGAAACTGATGCAAAGAGAAGTTAATTCATTCACTAAGAATTGTCAAAGCTGGACTTGAACTCAAGCAATATGGCTCTAATCTCTGGAAAACGACAGATACTGCCTCCATTTAATAGCAACTAGCAATACCTTATTATGTGCTCATATGTATTTCTGGTTAATCCCAATAGCCATATGATACAGGATCTGTTACTGTATTGATAAAACTGAGGCAGGGAGAAGAGAAGGATCATTCCAAAGCCAGACAGTTAGTAAAATGTAGTAGAGGAACATAGAAAAATCTAAAAACAGAGGACCTATACCACTGAATTGAAAACAAAATGATTTCAAGCAGTTAAATAAAAACAATAGATGTGGTATTAGATTATTCTGGCTTTAAAAACATAATTGTTTCTGGATTGTTAACATAAAGATTTAAATAAGAGAAAGATTGTCATGTATAACTTGACCTGATTCAATAATACCAAAATAGCTTATGAATATTTAACACTTTAAGTCAATAGAATGCACTGTCAAAGTATTGTCATTATGTGTATAGAATTATCTTAATAAAGTATATTTTCGATATATAAGCAAAATCTTTAAGAACTGAAAATAGCTCAATAACTTATATTTCATGATTCTCATACTCTTTTGCAATGTTTTATTTTATTATAATTTAAATATGCAGAAATCAATTATCACTGCTTGAGATTTAGTTGGAGATATGATTTTCCTTTACTGCTAAAATCCCAGAATACATTTTCTAAGAATAAGTATGTTTTCTTATGTAACCACAACTAAAATTTCAAGATTTCATATTTACAGAATTCTATTATCTAATCAATAATACTTATTCAAATGAACTATCAATTATCATTTGTGCTAATAATATAATTTACATTTTGTTTTATCTTTGTCCCAAATCCACCCTACGATGACATATTGCACTTAGTGATTATTTGTCCTTATGCTCCTTTAGTCTGAAACATTTTTTTGTTTCATGGGCTTTAAAGGATATGTTCTAGTAGTCTTACAAAGTTATTTTATGATATGTCCCTCAATGTGGGTTTGTGTGATGTTTCTTCATGATTAGATTTGAGTTTTGCATTTTTAGCAGGAATACTACAAAATTGATGCATATCTCTCAGTGCATGATATCAATTTGTACATGTTGGTGTTATTATCCCAACATTGGTGGTATTAAATGATCATTTGCATAAAATAGTAAATGCTAGGATTTTCCACTATAAACTTATTTTTCTCTTTATAATTATTTTTCACATCCTTACAAATTGTGTTTAGGTGAGAGAATAGTGTTTAACTTTCAAAATAATATTGAATTTGTCTACTTTACCTTTTGTCAATTATTGTTAGATTATCTATATCTATGTCTATATCATCTATATATATATTTTATTGCTATAATGGTTATTTTTTAATTGAAGTGTGGTTGGCACATTTTTTATTGACATGTCTGATGAATTAGCTTTCTATCATTATGAAATATTAGCCTTTAGTTGTGATATACTCTTTGTCTTCAAAGATATTTTGTCTGCTCTTTTTATAGCCATTTCATTCTTATTCATAATGTTTGCATAGTTTTCAATTTCTATACTCTTACTTTACACCTGTCTTTGTTTTCATATTTAAAGAGTGCTACTAGAAGAAAGTTAATATGGTTTGGTTTTTAATTTTATCCTGTCAGAAAATTGCTGCATTTTAATTAACTTATTCCATGTATATTAAATTTAATTATTACCTTTTACTTGTCTCTCGCACTTTTGGGGCTTGATTTTTTTTCCTACTCCCATTTTAATTCTTATAGTCACTTTTCCCCCCTTATACTTCTTTACGTTATTTTTCTAGTTGCTTTAGCAATTACATCACGCATCCTTAACTATCATATCTACTTCCATTCAATGGAATCACCTCACTTAGAATCTGAGTTTTATCACCTCACTTAAAGTCTAAGAACCTTGTAACAGTATTGTTTCCCCCCAGCTGATTTTTGTGCTGTTGTTATGTACATATTGATCCACCTATTTTAAAGACCCACATTATATAGTTAATTTTTTTTCTTTACCTATCATATTTTTTAAGATATTAAGAGATAAAAAGTATGGTAGATTTTATATTTACCTATATATTAACCATATCTAGTATATTCCTTTTAAGCCTGTGGATCTAATATCCATCTGACATCATTATCTTTCAGCTCAAATTAAAATTAAATAATTTTCTCAAGCAACTAAGAAAAGATAAATCTACTATCAAGTACTCCATCATGGATAGTGGTAGAAGTCTTTCATACTATTTTTGAATCATAAAAAGTGGGGTATTTTTGAGATAGGAACTAAATTCATAATGATAAAAGGGGTATACTATCAGAAAAATAGAAATATACAGATCATTTGATATTAAAATTAAATTTTGTATTTAACATTTACATATAAAGCCTTCGTATTACAAATAATTAAAATTAAAAATTAAAAAAAACAACAGCTCAGTACTGCACTTCTTTATAAACGCCCCCTCCATTCATCAGAGTACTGGCTAAGTTGTTGCAACAAAGAAACTCAGTGTACAATAAATTAAATATTTCATGCTCCCAATAACAGCCTAAACATGAGCAACTCATGGCTAATGAGAAATATTACTGTCCTTAAACCATGGCTTCCAAGATTTTCTCAGTCATTGTAGGTCAACAAAAGAATAAGAAAATAGAATAAACAACTTTGTCTTTCAGAAGTGTACTTTATATTTGCCCATATCCCTTTCACAAACATCTTTGGCTCTGAACTTAGTTATGTTATATGATAACATTAAGCTATAATATAGGATGAGAAGTACGGCCTTTTATAAGGAAGTAGTGTGTCTAGTTAAAAGTCAAAGGATCCTGGTAATAAGGGAAAAATGAATAATGGGGACAAACAGAAGACTATATCATATCTCTATACTTGCAGATCCATGTATCTGACCTTCCAGTGTCCTGCATTGGTTGTATTTGGTTATTTTTCCATTCTTTATGTAGAAAGAAAGGAAGCACTATAGTACCATGGAAGGGTAAGAGGGATTTGGACTTAAATACTAAATTGCTCGTTCTAAAAAAAATAAAATAAAATAAAAATAAAATAAATTTCTGTTTCTATATATGTATGTGTTCATGAAAAAGTTACTGAAAATCTACAATCCTTATTTTCCTTATTTCTATATTGTCTAAATAGAATCTAACTTAAAGATTTGTTTTGAGAATAAAACATACCTGAGTTATAATATAGGACTCGAATTACTGTAGGTACTCAAGATCTTCCTCTTTCATTTCCCTTTTTCTCATCTGGCCCACCTCTTACCTAGTAAGCGTTATGAAATTTTCAATCAGAGAGGCAAAGTTTGAATTAGCTAATTTTATTACTATTTTCCTATTATCTATTGGGTTTTGATGATATTAGTTAATTAACTATAAAATATTTCTGTATTAATTCTCTGTCAGTCTTATAAATATAGATAATTATCCCAATTGAGCTAGATTTAAAAAATATTGTTTATATTATGTTCACAGTCTCCTACTTTTCAATGCAATGTGAACTTTGTTAATTATATTAAAAGTTAAAAACTCATATTACACATAACCATCCTTATCAGCTTTAATAAAGGTGGCATTTAATAAAGAATATAGCTCTCCTTGTATTTCTAAGTCTGACGTTAGTAAACAGAGGAGAACACATATTTCCTCTTCAAAGAACCTGTATTTACTATAGACAGTTGTTCTCAACTGGGATTATTTTACCCCCAGGGAAATTTGGTAATATCTGGAAACATTTTTGGTTGTCATAAATTAAAGGTGATGTTATTGGTGGGTAGAGGTTACAAATACTGTTAAACATCCCACAATACACAGGACAGCTACCCACACCAAAAATGATTCAGTCCAAATTGTCAATAAGGCCAAGACTGATAAACCCTGCTATAGAAAAATGTCTTTTGTTATTCTTTAGGATATGAAAGCAGTTTCCTGAGAAAATATAAGGACACGAGTTTAGGTAACATAAATATGGAAAGGCTATTATATGTGTTGTGGGAGTCTAACATGTAGTAAAAAGATGTATTTAAGAGGAAGCTTGTCAAATGTTTTGAGTTAGACACTGTAGTAACCATGGGTAGTGTTTGTTGCAATTGATACAGTGTTACTTATGTGCAGATAAGGGCTCCTAAAATATTTTGAAAGTCCACATTTCTCTAAGCGTCCATTCCATTTCATTCATTCCAAGGCAGAGATCATTGCTGTCTTATTTTTTTTTTTTTATTTGAGAAAGCACATGGTAGGGGAGGGCAGAGGCAGAGGGAGAGAACATTTCAGACTCTATGCTAAGCATGCATCCCATTGCAAGGCTCAGTCTCAAGACCTGAGTCACAACCAAGAGTCAGACATGTAACTGATTACACCACCCAGGTGCCCCATTGTTCTCTCATTCATAGTTCTGTCCCAATTACCAGTTAAGATGAGAGAACAACAACAAAATAATGACCCATGTAAGTATGAATTAGTTCATAGATAAGCATAATTTTAATAATCACATTTATGTTCCTTAGTTAAATAAAATATTTTTACAAATGGTTAAACACAAAAGCCAAGTTAATAAGACTGAGTTACAAACTCTGAAATTTTAAGGTTGATTTATTAAGATGTTTCCCTTACATATAGATCTTTGAATAATTATCAGCTATCAAGGAAAATTACTTTTATTCCAATGACCAAAGAACTTTTCAATGTTTTCCAGCTAATTGGGAGGCAAAGAATAGATATTAGAACTATTATACTCCTTGAAAACAGTGCTACCACACTGGTGGCATTATTTTTCTATTGTCTTGTGTGATAATATAATACTGGGCACTCCTGACATTATGATTATAGAGTTTCTTGTCATTAATGCATATGACTCTTTATCATCCAATCCATTTGTCTTCAGAAAGAACCATCAGATTCATAAGATAATGTTCTGAGATATCTCCCAGTATATTGGCCCCTACTGGCTATACCTAAAACCATAATAATTTATGAATTTTAAGTCTTTGTGACAAAGCATTTATTCAAAATATACCTTCCAAACATAGCAACATATCCCCTTATCTATTTTAACATATGCTTAGAATGTTAAATTTCCTAGCCCTTTAACAATTTTCTTGATAGTGGTTAACACAAAGTATATTAAGACTCAGATTGAAAGTTTTATTTTTTTACATATAATTATTTGAAATTCTTTCTCTCCAATGTAACAGTGGTTGTCAAATATTTTAGCAAGAGGATTTTTTTTATTTGAAATAACATCTTATTAACTACATATATGTAAAAGGCACTATTGTATTCTATACTGTTTTGGTTTAAAACATAATACAATGATTACTTAACATCATGCATTGAGAATAAGAAATTTGTTTTGGCTTATGTAAAACTAATATCATGGGTTTAGATAAAAATTCTAGTTACATCTCTTTTTGTCTAAGTTATTGCAATATATCAATGAAATGTTTAGATCCACAAACCATTTATAAATAATCGTATGCTTTTAAATATTTTACTTTAACATCTCATTTTGTGACACATTGTCATTTTCATAAAGCAAGCACAGAAATAGTTCTAGTCCCAAACAACTCCAATCCCCCAAAAGTAGTGGAACTTATTTCCCCTTCTCTTAAAAATGAACAATATTTTGTGGCTGTCTTAATGAATACAATGTAGTGGAAATGACACTGTATATCTTTGAAACTAGATAAATATATATATTTATTTATTTATCACCTGAAAGCCATGGCTTTCAGGTGATAGTCATTGTATTTCTTGAACATTGCTCTTGAAACCCAGTCACCATGCCATAAGGAAGTCCCACTTAGTCCGTACAGAGTCCCATGGTTTGAAACTGAGATGGCCAGCTTTTCAACAAGGATCTACTATCATTATGAGTGAACAATAATGTTCACTCATAACATTTGAGTTTGTTGAATTTAGCCCCCAGGTTTCAATTCTTCTTTATGAGGCCCATCTATTATGAATCAAAAAGCTATTCCTGCTGTTCCTTGTCTCAATTCCTATATCCACAGAGTTAGCAAAACAACAAAAAGTTATCCAGTACTATTAAGCTTGGTATGATGTGGTAATGTGTTATGCAGGCAGAAAAACTTAAACAGATTTGGGTTTCCAGAATAGACAGTGCCATAACAAAAAACTAAACACATGTCAGGGGTTTTCAAGCTATGGTTCTGAAGAGATTATTAAGTGAAGTAAGATTAACCCTTGAGGAAATAGTGAGTATTTAAATGAAAGTGAAAAAAAAATATTGTTTGAAATTAAGAAAAAATGTTCCTTGTATGTGATGGCTAAAAGTTTAACAATACTGTTGACTGTGGTAACCTCGAAAATAAAAAATTAATTAAATAAACCTAATGATCTAACGAGCAAGAGTAGACAGTGAGTGGAAAGTGCTGTTTGGCATTTTCTTGCTACTTATTGAATAATATGAGAGGGATCAGATAGTTAAAAAAAGATCTGTTAGATACAAAGGAGCCAAAAAATGATAGGTTTGAAAACAATACTGTCTCATTTCCAGCCTCTTCAGTATTTCCAAATTAAAAGACTTCAGGGTAAGCATCAAGTCCAGGATAGGACTATTAGATTCTTTGTTAGGATCCCAGAAAGGAATGGTGTGGTTGTCCTTCAAAGTATCATTCAGTGAGGCAAAGGCTCTCTAAAAATTTTAAATTCATGACTCTCAGAAGTTAAAGAAGAGCTTATCTTGGTGAGATTTGTAGGTGTAGTAATTTTGTTTAATGGCTATAAATCAACTAATAAGAAATAACAAATATTTTTTAAATAACTGTTTGGAGAGCCTACAATGGGAATAGATATTTGAGCCCCCAAATTTCAAAGAGGAAGAAACATTTTAGGAAAATAGCTTATTTGCAAAATGACCTACTCATTTTATGGAAAAGGAAGTATGACTCAGATGACAGACCATAAAGCCCAGAGTTTGGAGCCAAGAGCTACAATGAATCATTTGCAGGCAAGACAACTGATCATTAGTCAAGACACTGCCAACATATGTCCATCTGAGTGTACCATGCATATGGAGAAGAGTTCACATTTGTTGCCGGAGGGTGGTTTGTGGAAGATTGTATTTTCAGAAAAGTGTCACAGCAATATGTTATCTCCTCTTGCAGAAAATTGGTATTCCCCATTAAAAAATGGGATATCTTCCTCCTCTCCTTGAACCTAGGAAGGACTTTGTAATGGTTCAATGAAGATAATATGGTGAAACTGTGTTATTTCAGGCTAGTCTAACTAAGGCAGTATAATTTCCACTTGAGCACCCATTTCTCTCTTTGGGACATTTGCCTTTGGAACCCAGTTACCATGCTGTGAAGAAGCCAAAATTAGCCAATGGGAAGATATCACATGGCAAAATCCCTGTGCAGAGTAACTAATACACTCAGCTCATAGCCATTATCAACCATTAGACCTGTGCAGAAAAGAGACATTATATGATTCTAGCCCCTAATTTTCACATCATCTACCTGAAGCTCCAGATATTATGATGAAAGACAAGCTACCCCTGTTATTATTTATACAGATTCATGACTCAGAATTTTTGAACATAGTAAATTCATTTTACATGGCTTGGTTATGGGGTGATTGGGACTCAGCCAAAGTAACAGGGATCAACTACTCTAAAAATATAATCCAGAAACTTGGAAGAGAGAATATGAAATGTTTTCACCCCAGCTTTGTTGAGAAATTATTGACATGTAACACTGTGTAAATTATAGTATACATCATGTTGATTTTATATATTTATGTTTTATAAAATGTTTACCACCATAGTATTAGCTAATACCTTCTTCCTGTCAATTATCATTTTTGTGTGCATTATAAGAATAATCAAGATCTATCTATTCTCTAGGCAATTTTGAAGTATATAATGCGCTATTATTAGCTACAATCACAATGAATATATTAGATCCCAAGAATTTGTAAATATAATGCCTGGAAATTTGTATATTTTCACAAATATCTCCCCATTTTCCCACCTCCTCCAACCCTTGGTAACCACCACTCCACTCTTACTTTCTCTGAATTTCGTTTTTGAAGATTCCCCATAGGGGTGCCTGGGTGGCTCAGTTGGTTAAGCATGTGACTCTTGATCTCAGAGTGGTGAGTTCAAGCCCTGCATTTAAAAAAAAATTCCACATATAAGTGCTATTGTTTAGTATTTGTCTTTCTCTGTCAGACTTATTTCACTTAGCATAATGCCCTCAAGTTTTATCCAAGATGCAAAAGGCAGGTTTCCTTCTTTCTTCATGGTTTGATAATATCTCAGTGTATGTTTGTGTGTGTGTATATCTCATATCATTGATGTGATATATATATCACATCTTTATCCCCTCATCCATTGACAGATACCTAGTTTGCTTTCACATCTTAGCTATTGTGAGGGATGCTACAATGAACATGAGGATGCGATAGCTCTTCAAATGAATTGGTAGCAAGGTATAAAACTGCTTACATTTCTTATTTGTTAAGTGTTTTATTTGTAACAAGTAGATAGTACCATCAGGCAGTTGAAATTTTTATTGTAAAAAACTTTGTCTCAAACTATTTATCACCTACTTCTAGCATTTCAGAGTTTAAAAAGTTTTTTTTTCGGGCGCCTGGGTGGCTCAGTTGGTTGGGCAACTGCCTTTGGCTCAGGTCATGATCCCGGGGTCCCGGGATTGAGTCCCGCATCGGGCTCCCAGCTCCTTGGGGAGTCTGCTTCTCTCTCTGACCTTCTCTCCTCTCATGCTCTCTCTCACTTTCTCTGTCTCTCTCAAATAAATAAACAAAATCTTAAAAAAAAAAAAA
>CM052800.1:41927432-41966791 GCA_028533885.1 Nasua narica | reverse complement strand
GTTAAAGCTTCTGCTTTCAGCTCAGGTCATGATCTCAGGGTCTTGGGGTCAAGCCCTACATCTGGGCTCTCTGCTCAGCAGGGAGCCTGCTTCCCCCTCTCTCTCCGCTTGCCTCTCTGCCTGCTTGTGATCTCTCTGTCTCTCTGTCAAATAAATAAATAAAATCTTTAAAAAGAAAAGAAAAATATTTCCTTTTATTTTTTTGTAATCATGATAGAATCAAGTAGCTCTCTATATTAGATCCTGGATCATACTGGAAAAAATAATTGCCTTATAGATTGCATATAGAACATATCTGCTTGGCCTACTATGTAATTTTTTTTGTATTTATTTGTTTCATTTCATGCAGATTCTTCCATTGTTTTTCCTTGTTTTCCTATTTCAAAATGTTGATGGAACTTTAGCTCAGTTTGAGCTATTCTTCACTCTTGATAACTTTTCAAATAAAGTAATAAAATAATTTCATATTGAAATGAGGCATACTGACAAATGAGTTTCGCTGCAACTGAGATTTACTTTTTGTATTATGAAGAGATTGTGATAGGGTTTATTGGTAAAATCCTTTAATCTTTATCTGCTTTCAGTATTTAAACAAGTTAAATTTGCCTTTTTAAAGCCTTTTTTTCCATAAATAAATATATATATATGATATATAACATTACAAAATATGGAAGATGAGTAGCAAACATATTTTCTGTTAACTTTCAATAAAAGTTTAATAATTTAAGTATATTTTAAGTGAATAATGGTTTTTGATCTGACCTGTAAACATGTTAAAATAACACGTTAACAGAAGTGTCAAAAAATATTGAAAGGGAAAGCAACATAATCAACAAAACTTTTTTTGAGTTATCCTACTATATATAAAATATAGTTTTAGATTCTGGCATATGTAAGATAATTTTAATCTTCTCAATATCTTATTTAACTTTTTAAACCACAGGCTATATATAAATTTAATATGTCAAATATTAAGGCTAAGTAGCCAATCAGCTTTTCAATTATTTTTAAAACATATTTCCTTCCTTTGAGAATAGAAGAGTGATGTCAGCCCTAAGTCTTGATATTTTTAAATTCAAGTATAAGAGAAAATTTTTATTCAGTTTAAGTGAATACAACATTTTCTTCAGCAGAGAGACTAGAAAATTGTCAGGTAGGAAATATCATTGCAGGAATGCTTCACAGAGATAAGTGAATTCCACAAAATCCCTACACCACAGTACTGCTCTGGGAATTTGTCCACAGATTCTGCAGAATTCAGGATGATCACAAAACAGCACATGTCTCAAGTCTGGTTGAAGTGAGTCTAAGTTTAGAATTTGTTCTTTCCTCATTCACACACGGATACACCCACTATATCTGAGAACCGTGTTGCAGATATTTACACTTCCCAAAATTGGAAATAAGAGATTTGTCGGCTTTCTATGATTGGATTGAAAGTTTCCCCAGCAATAGCTAGATCAACATGATATTTAGTGGTGTAGTTTCAGTTTCAGATCAATGGAGTCTACTTACCATTTTTTAATATTTCTGTATATTTCATATTTCTGCTTTTTGAAAATTTCAGTACTCTGAAACAGATCTAACATTAAAGGTGGTATGTGTTATGAATGCATGTGGATTTCAGCTTAGATTTAAGTTTTGCCTTACTGTTCAGAAAGAAGTAAGTGCTTGTGCCTATCTGGTGAATTGGTGGGGAAGTCTAAGCAGAAGTCCACTTCTGTGGAGGTTTGAGGCTCTTATAAGAGAACTCGAAGGAAGAGAAAAAAATAAAATAAGAAAGAAGACATCTAAATACACAAAGGGAAAAGAGAAAATGTGAATTTGAAGAGATTAGTCATTTGGTCGTCTCCCCTCTAAAAGGAAAGGGAAGTCTGTCAGCAAATGGAAAAAAAGCATTTCAACAAAATGCTACATTTCAGGACCGGGGCACAAAAATTTGGTAGTTTATATACAGACTCTGACACTGAAGAAATAGTATGACACTTTCCCATTTGTTCTACCAAAGAGCTTATGGGTATTTTTAGTGCATCCATGGTGTGGTCTGAGAGACAGTGAATGGAGTGGTATCCAGTGAAAAAGACAGCATGTGAGAGGTCAGAAGTGCCTCTGGAGGGCTTTTCTGCAATGAACTGAACCTCAGTGAGTGACAGGTGTAATAGTACCCCACAAAAGTGGCAGTAGCAGTCAGAGGATGTCGTTGTCTGGACTTGTTCCACATGTGAGACAACTTGGGGAATCCAAGAAATTTAGGTGGAAAGAGCAGGGACCAGAAGGGAGGCTGATGTTCTACATTAGCCAGTGGGGAAGGGGCCTGAGAAATAGAAATGATTTCTGTTAATGGTACCCCTATGGGCTGGTGAGGTCTGTGGAAACTCTACTTATGGCAGTGGTGCTATTCTTAATCTGTTTTGACAGAAATATGAATACGCACATACACTTCCAACTCCTCTGAGAATTACAAAGTATCCATACCTATTTTTATTTTACTTTTTTTTTGGTCACACATCTGTATTTTATCAGTTTACACATACTAAGCAGGGTTTATTTCATGTCCCTGTTTAATCTCTGCCTTCACATTCCCATGTTATGTTTCTGTCAACAGTAAAGCCTTTTTTAACTCCAAAAACTATAACTTCTAAACTTAAGTCGTACCTCTTGTATTCATTTCTTCCAAATTGAAATCACTTTCAGGTTGGTTTTAACTAAACCATTATCCTCAAATATATGCAACAAAACTGACGCAGATAATACGCATGTTTCTAAGGATTTTGTAACAGTGACATTCTATATTAGGGATAGTAAATAGATCCAAGTTAGGTTTAATCTACAGTTGAATGTTAAAAAACAATTTAGGTACTAAGAAATTTTCTGAAACAATTTTTAGAGCATATGTATGTTTATATTAATAAAATCATTTTGAAATAAGATATCATTTTTCACATGCAGTTATTCCTATGAAGTGAACTTGCTTTTTCCATATTCCAACTAGATTGGTCTAAACTGCATATATTTGGTGCAAAATTACCATATAAGATATGAATTTCAGATATTTCCAGAAGATCTATTAAAATGTGGCCCTTTTTATCATACATATAATAACATATAAAATGAGAGCCAGCTAGCACAACTGAAGTTTTCTCTGAATAGGAAGTTTCAGTCATTGTTATTCTAACTCTAGGCAGATATGGTACACAAAATGACAGCCACCCAAAAATGTGCATGAACTAATTTCCAGAACTTGTGATTATGTTTCATTATTTGGCAAAAGGAATTTTGTAAATGTGATTCTGGGTATGGGCCTTATGATGGGGACGTTATCTTGAATTATACAAGTGGGACCAATGTTATCACACGTCTTGTGAAATGGAAGAGAAAGGCAGAATAGAGATGAGACTGTACCAAAAAATAAAATCACAGAGAAATGTAAAATTATTAGCTTTAAAGATAGATGAAGGAGACCAAAGAATTCTGGAATTCTCTAGGTGCTTTCTGGAAACTATGAGGAAACAGATTCCCTAGAGTCTCCAGAAGGGAGCATAGCCCTGATTTCACCTTCAGTTAAGCCCTGTGTGTTGGACATTTAACTTATGTATTGTAAATAGTTGATTCTGGTTTGTGATAAATTGCTATAGAAGCAACAGAAAAAATAGTAGTTAAAGATATTTTTGTGGAAACATTTTTTTAAACAAGGTTGGTATATGTTATGATCATATAGTAAATATCGAGTTAAAATATGCTTCCCCATATTCCCATGAATGTCACTACCTTTCAAGTTTAAAGAGGTGAACTTTGGGAAATGATCTTAATTATGAGTGGCCCCAGTTTGACTTTTACTTTTGAATAACCACCAATTGCTGCTGATCTCAAAATATACTGAATTTACCTCTATCTAACTCCTAAAAGTTTTTTAGGATATTCCTGCATTGTCCCTATTTTAACTTCACTTTGCCAAAATTTTTAATTTCTTTTTATATATATATATATTTTCCATTGGAATAATTGTTCTTCTCACCGGAACAGAAATACCCTGGAAGGTTGGGAATATATACGCCTTTTTAGGGAGAAAATATTAATATACAATGCTATTACATTATATTTAGGATATATTTTATTCCTATGTGGAGATCATGCTGGTTAGAAGTGACTCATATTAGACATTCAATCTATTAGCTTATGTAAACCTTTATTCACTACAAGATTGAAATTGAAAACCTACATTTCCCAGACTCCCCTTCAGCTAAGATTTTAAAAGTGAATTAGATTTCACCATTTGGATGCCGAGTAGGTGAAGCAAGATTTGAAAGGCAAGAGTTAAGCAGAAACTATTCTTTTGTGGCTTTTGGCTGTTACTACTCTAGAGATGTGAGAGCTTCAAGCAATAGTGTTGCAGAATCCAAACCTCAACTTTCTCATTAACAAGTAGAAGGATTCAGTGACTTAATCTGGTGTCTCATCCCTGGGGAGCAGCACAAGGAGCATATTTTCCTGCTTCCTGAGTGTTTGGCTGTGTTAGCAAAGGCAGAGATTCTTTTTTTTTTAGGGCAGAGATTCTTGTTCCTGGCATATTTTCGTTTTCGTTGTGACCTCAGAGTTAGTGTTCCTGGAGTAGGTCAGTTCTGTAGATCCAGGATACCCTGGCTTAGGAACTGTTCCTTCAGCCCTGATAGTGCTTTAGCAACCACATAATTTCCTGTATGAAATTTCTTCGTGTTTAAAACTGCCTACAGTGGTTTCTGTTTCCTGCACTGATCTTTGGTAGAAAAGTCCACTCAGGAAATTGAAAGATATATTATCCATTGAAAATTGCTGTGCTATTTGTGACAAAAACCTGGAGTCTTCTCTATTATTAAATGGAGAATTAATTGTAAAGCAATTACAGCGCCTTAATTACCAGACATCAGCATCTACAAATTTATGAGCATAATTTTTCCTAGAATTTGAGTATGTATATTCATTTCAGGGGCAAGGTTTATACATATGTTGTCATCGTTCTAAAGAATATATTACATGAAAAATGATAATTGTTCAACAATACATCAAGTATCATTCTGCTTATATTTAGGTGAGAAAAATACAAAATTGATATATATACATGTATGTAGGAATATATACATATTATATATTAATAGTGATATAAATATGTATATATCTCTTTATCATTCTCTATCAATGTAGATATATAGAATGTTCATTTAATTAGATATAGAATAATATAGTAATATAAAAAATATGTATAAATTTAATGTAATATACAATATAGATACACAGATTTATAGAGGTAAAAGTACATAGATAAGAATATACTAAATGTGAAATGACAATTGGATCTGCATTTTTCCAAGTTGTGGGACAAATAATGTAATAGCTACCTCTCTAAATTTCAAGAGAAAAAATATTAAAAGGAGATGTTTATGAATATTCTCATTCAATCCATTCATAATCAGTTCTGCCAGCATTTCCTAACTTTAATGGCACTTTCTTCCAGGAGTTAGTCTTTTATTTTAGTGGAGATTTATGAAACCTCTTGCATGTAGTCATTAAAACTGAGACCACCTCTCACTGCAGCCCTGTCATTTAGTTTGCTTGCACTATTAGCTGGGCAAGGCACTGTATGTGGTAATTATGTTCTCAATAATGGAACCTACTCGGCACACATTGTTTCTATTCAAAGTCACTCTTTTTTAATTTTAACATGAAGGAGTTTGCAAATAGGTAGGCACAGCAATTTGAATGTGCAAAATGAAGCTGTTATTTCATTGATGATACTTTTAGATCTGAAAAATATTGTGCATTTAAGCAATAAACTTTTTTATACATCTTCTTCAGCCATATGTATTTTATACTTAGCTTTCACATCAGGGACAAAACTTATTAATTTCTGGAGAGAGATATTTTTATTCTCTGACTCCATTCCCTAACATTAAAGTATTTCACAAACTTGTCTCTATTGCTTTTGAGTAGTATACTTTTATACTAAATACTGGAGAAATTTCAGAGAGATGTGTCCTTGCAATATCGAGAAATCCTAACAGTAAGTAGACAAAATTTTTCTGTGATATAGTTAGACACAGGAAGAGTGATTTTCATTTTATGAGTCATGTTACATTTTAAAAAATCTTTGGTGAGTAAAGGTTGTAAATTTAAAGCACAATGTATTGATTCATTCATTCATTTCCCTGGACAGAAGGCTAATAATATCCCCTCCCCAACCTACTCTATTCACTACAACCTTTAGTTTCTCACAGATAATAACATTATATAACAATTTTATTCTTTGACCATGCATAAATTTATAACCAGACAACTGTCTGGAATAATTAGAAAGCTTTATTTTTCCAAGAGAGATTTTATTAATGTACTTACACATAAAATTTTTGCATGAAGATGAGCATTTGCTGTCATCTACTTTTTAAAATTTTCAGAACAAAAGTTTTGCACTTACAAAATGTTCTTTGAGATAAACTTATAATTTCCTGTGGCTATTTCACTGGTTCACTTCTTCGAGAAGATGATGTGAACTCCTATTAAGTTAGATAAATTTTGTAAAAGATGCCAAAATTTTCATCAGTTTGTTTCACTTTCAAGCACATAACTAATAATATTTATTACCAGCTGACATTTTTTGAACTTCAAGAATCTCTCAGGATACAATTTCAAATTTACTGCCACTCTCTACAATAGAAATTTCAAGTGAGAGAAATAATATCAAATTTCTAAGTAATTATCAGTTATTTCGGACATTCTAAAATCTCTCTATAGATTGATCATTCAGATTGGCATGAAGATTAGAATCCAGTCTACTTCTTCGGCATCTTCTATTAAACCATGGCTTACACTTAGGAGTAAATTAAGAATTAACCTTTTGAGACTATTTGTTATATTTATCTTCATGATCCCTATTGAGGAATCATTTCCATTACATCTTTCACAAGAATGAAATATGAGAGAATCATTCTTGTTTCCACATAAGGAACAATAATATTTGTCAGTAACTTCTTATTTTTAGCTTTTAAGCTAAAAATTTAGCTTATGTAACTGAACTATTACCTATTTTGCCATGGCTATTCATGACTTTAGAACCAAATGTATGCTCCATTACTCTTTGCCATATTTTTTGTTCTAATGTCATTTCTAACTTCTATTTTCCCTTTACCTCTCTTCCTCCATTATGTTGTATTATTTTCCCTCTTTTTGTCCACATATTCTTGCAAACTGTTCTAAACTGTTTTTGGATCAATGAATGTTATTAGTAAATACACATAGAGGACATCAAAAATATTACTATTTTAAAATTTAAATATATTTAAATATTCTATATTTAATACTATATTTATATATATAAATATAGTATATTTAATACTATATTTATATATATATAAATATATAGAATATTTAAATATTCTATATTTAATACTAATATGAATACTATATTCAATGTATTTAATATAGAATTACTAAAAGTATAAATATGACTATGTTTAAATTATAAAGTACTTTAAATTATTTATCTTTATGATTTCTTAATTCTTCATTTCACTTAATCTAATTTAGTGTTAGTCTCCCAAAGAATTAAAATTTAAATGATTAATTTTTTGTAGTATTGTACAGCATATGACTGCACATTCTTTAATATGAGTCATTTCTAAATAAATAAATAAATAAATAAATAAATAAATAAATAATAAATAATAAAGTCACATTCTTTAATAAAAAGACCCAAAGGACTCTATGATTTTTTTTTTATTGTAGTTGAGATCTTCCAATAATTTATACCCGGGTAGTTTTTCAAAACTCAACTATAAGAATAATTTTTTTTTAAGATTTTATTTATTTGAGGGGCGCCTGGTGGTTCAGTGGGTTGAAGCCTCCGCCTTCGGCTCAGGTCATGATCTCAGGGTCCTGGGATCGAGCCCCACATCGGGCTCTCCGCTCAGTGGGGAGCCTGCTTCCCTCCCCTCTCTCTGCCTACTTGTGATCTCTCTCTGTCAAATAAATAAATAAAATCTTAAAAAAAAGATTTTATTTATTTGAGAGAGAGAGAGAGCGAGAAAGCATGCAAAGGGCCTGTGCACAAGCTGGGGGAGGGGCAAAGGGAGAAGCAAGCTCCCTGCTGAGCAGGGAGACCTATGCAGTCTGGATCCCAGGATCTTGGGATCAAGACCTGAGTTGAAGGCAGATGATTAATGACTGAGCCACCCAGGCACCCTTATAAGAATAGTTTGGTATATACTTCCTTTCATATCATCTTTTAAAGAACCATTAACATAAATGGTAGATTTCAATCCATACTGAAAAAAATAACTATATAAGAACAAAACACAATGGCAAGTAAATACACTAAGTGCCAATGAGAAAAAAAAATCCATTATCATATAATAACTTTTCCATTCTTATCCCTCAGCCTGCATAGTTAGTGTAGATACAATTTTGTCTTCTTCTCTATAGTTATGAGGTTATCCAATGCTGTCACCCAGTTGGTAATGTAATTTTTGTATTTTCAACTACATGATATTTGATTAGGTAAATGCATCATGGCTATATGTACTGCATACCTTAATGTATAATGATTATTAGTGTTATTACAACAAACATCTTTATGCATGTGATTGTCATTTTTTAGTTTTGTTATTTTTAAAACTGAATTTCTAAGTCAAGAGTAGAATGACAGTTTCTAGCAAATGATTCACTTTTTAACAAATTGCTTAGAATTATGATATTGACCTTATTAATTTAAATGTAGAACATTGCATTGAGGAAGTTATTTTGGAATAGCATTTATTCCAAAAGACCTACTAGTAAAATTAAATAGTTCACGGCTCTTAGAAAGAACCTGGGGGGCACCTAGGTGGCTCAGTGGGTTAAAGCCTCTGCCTTCAGCTCAGGTCATGATCTCAGGATCCTGGGATCGAGCCCCGCATCTGGCTCTCTGCTCAGCAGGGAGCCTGCTTCCTCCTCTCTCTCTCTGCCTGCCTCTCTGCCTGCTTGTGATCTCTCTCTCTGTATCAAATAAATAAATAAAATCTTAAAAAAAAAAAGAACCTGGGAGAATTTGACAAAATTTGGAATTGCTACCTTTTAAATATTATCTCAACATGTAGTTAGCATGTACTAAAAGAGTCTAAAACTGTTTTTCTTTGAAAGATTATGTATTAGATATTTCAAGTTTTGAGGGTGAGACAGGCTATTTGCAGCTACCATTGCAGCTTGAAAACTAGTGTAGAAAGCAGCTGTAGATGAGTAAACAAATGGGCATAGTTCTTTTCCAACAAAAGTTTAATAACAAACATAGGTGACAGAGTGTATCTTGCCATCTCCCAATAAACACAATGTCCAGTTGGGAGAGATGTTACTTTTTAAATACTTTTATGAAATTAAGGGGAAAACAAATTTTTATTTATTATAAATGGGAAGAATTTGGAAATAAAAGTATTTATAATTTTAGTTATTTTACCTAAAATTATTTTTTAAAGAGATTTTATTTATTTATTTGACAGAGATAGACAAAGCAAGAGAGGGAACATAAGCAGGGGGAGTGGGAGAGGGAGAAGCAGGCTTCCTGCCAAGCAGGGAGCCTAATGCAGGGCTCGATCCTAGGACCCTGGGATCATGACCTGAGCTGAAGGCAGGTGCTTAATGACTGAGTCACCCAGGCACCCCTATTTTCATTTTTGTTGTTGTTGAATGAGATTTCTGTAGTTTCATTCATTCACTTGTTCATTCATTCAACAAATGTTTATTGAGCTTTCATTTTGTGCTAATCCCTGAGCTAAACATTGAGATCTGAATAAGCCAGTCTCTACTCACAAGGAGCTATAGTCTAGGGAGACATATACATATTAATAAATAGAATTTATAAACAGTTTATATTCATGATCTATGAAGACAGAAAATTGTATGGGACTGAGTAACAAGGGCCCTACTTAGTTTAGGAATCAGTATGAGTTAACAAAGACTAATTATCTGAAACACTAGGCTAGGGCACTTGGATGGCTCAGTCAGTTAAGCAGCAGCCTTCATATCACGTTATGATCTCAGGGTCCTGGGATCAAGCCCCACATCAGGCTTCTTGTTCAGTGGGAAGCCTGCTTCTCTCTCTCCCTCTGCTCCTTCCCCATCCTCCTCAGAAAGAGAGAGAAAGAGAGAGTGCAAACAAGGGGAACAGCAGGCAGAAGGAGAAGCAGACTCCCTGCTGACCAAAGAGCCCTATGTGGGACAGGATCCCAGGATCCTGGGGTCATGACCTGAGCTAAAGACAGATGCTTAACAGGTTGAGCCACTAAGAAGTCCCTATATATGTTTTTTGGGTTTTTTTGTTTGTTTGTTTTCTTGTTTTTAGGTATTATGTTCAATTAGCCAGCATATAGTACATCGTTAGTTTTTGATCTAGTGTTCAGACTTTTCTATAGCATAAATGATTAGGAAATGAGAGTGATAGGATACATCCATTGCTTTATTTATGTGACCATTTTTATTAGAATGACATTCTTCACTAATTACCTAATTTTATACCAGTTATTTTAGCACACATTTTGAGAAATTACAAAAGACAGGAAGAATATATAACCATTTTAAATGTATATTTACACTTCCGATCTCCTTGATATTTCAACTTGCCAGAGGTCTTTTAGGTGGTCTTTTAGTAGTGGGATTAGTATGTCTAAGCTCCCTTTAAACTTGTGACTAAGTCTTACTCCTTTAACTTTGAGTAGACATGGCTTAGGTGTTACCCTTTTGAGAATGATGAGTAACAAAAGTTACTGTCTGAGGACAGAGAATAACTCATGAAAAATGTTCTTTTTGAAGTTGCCTTAATTATGAATGTGCCAAAGGACAATGAATTTATTTTTTGTTCTATAAAATTCAGTTGTGTAAATGTCCACAGGGGGAGAAAAATCTGCACTATAATACACTGCAATTGTTATAGCTGTAAATCAACAAACTATGCTCACTGTGTGAGAAAAGACCCTTTCATTTTTAAGATGTTTTGTATTGTTTTTCCTTGTAGTTATGGTTCTCTCATCCATATTATGTAATAGTACATAAGTATATAGTATATAAGGATTGTTGGAGAATTATATAATTTTTCATTCCCAATTTAAAGTGAATCATTATAGTACTGATTGCCCACTTATAATAGTGTCCCTGTAAATGCTCTTAATTTCCTTAAATTAAGCCTCAATGGATTAAAAGCAAAAATTACATGTAAAGGAACAAGAACAAAAACATCAAAAACCCCTTTAACTTTTATCATCCAGAGTAATAGGAGGAGACTTCAAGCGAAGTGAAAGGAGAGGGGCCCCTTACAGTGATACAATATTGCTAAGCCTTCCCAAACTCAATTACTGTCAGTCAAATGAGGCAAATGGGAAAAGTAATTGTAGACTCTGTTGACATTGACTACTGCACTGAAGGAGCTACAGCTAAATAGTAATTTGTATCTAAAATACTCAAACACATTTCCCCTGTCAAGAGTAAATAAGAATGCATTTTTTTTTCTGCAAGTTTCAAGTCAAGTACTGTTTGAGAGCTACATTTACCTGGTTTCCTAAAAAAAAAAAAAAACAAACAAAACCCCAAAAAACAGAGACATTAGAAATAAGAAACATGATGTGATAAAAAGGATAGTATCAACAAAGTAAAAACTGGTTCAAGTCTTAGATTTGCCATTTACTAGCTTGGGTGTGTTAACACAAGTCACTTAATCTCTGTTTTAACTTAGTTACTTCAAATGTAAGGAATGAATCTAAATACATTATAAATTTTTGTAAAGACTGTATTATATGATGAAAATACGGTGGCTATTATTATAATGATAATCAACCATAAAATTAATGATAAATAATACTCATAAGTTTTATATATGTAGTAAAATATGCTTATATTCTTAAAATTTGGCTTATTATGTAATTTTTAGATGGTGAAACACAATTTATTTTCATAACTGGTTACTCTTTCACCCACATGAGAGAATGGTAACTATTAATTAATTCAGTAATATTTTTTGTCCATTGAGTATTTACTGAGCACCTACTGGGTTTCAGACACTGTGGGAGGCAGTGAGATAGATTAGTCACTATTAGAAACAAAGTTAAAGTCTCAGATTTATTGTCCATGGTGCCTTTTCTCAATATTTTATTAATTTTTTAGAACATATAAAAAAATTACAACCAATGCTCATTTGCCCTCCACCTTGAATAAAAATGTGTTACATTATTCCATGGTTGATTTATATTACACATATACATACATATACATGCACATATACACCCATATCTGAGTTACTTTGGAAGTAGCTTACTGATAGCCTGACTTCACTCAATTTTTCAATATGCATCACCTAAAAATTCAGGTAGCAACATATTGTTGCCCAAAAGGTAGTAATAATTCTAGAATATTTTCTAATATAAAATCTATATTCAAATTTCTCCAATGTCCTCAAACTGCTTTTCTAGATTGCATTTTTAAAAATGAGGATCAGAATAGCCAAAAACTCAAAAAACTGGGTGTAGAGGAAACATACCTCAACATGATAAAGGCCACATATGACAAGATACTGTGTTTGCTATTTTCAAAATCAATAGAAAAAGTTTTATACTCTATATATCTGAAATCTATCTTGTAGAAACTTCACTACTTGTTTATTCTTTCAATTTGCCAAAAGTGTCTCTTCCATCTTTTCAAATTATTCTATGAATAATTATTTTCTTCATTTGAAAAGTCATTCATCAGGGGATTAATCCTTTTTCATATGATAGTATAACTAGAAAAAAACTGGTCATACTGTCATAAATATCTGTGACTTTGAATAAAATGCATATGGGGTGCTGTTTTCATATTTTGAACATCTAAAAAATCAAGGTGATGATTTCTGAGAGAAGAGTGCTTATGGTGTAAGTCCCAATATTGCCATAGCCCTTGACCTAGGGGTAATTACCCAGGCACAATGGTAATTATGAAATATTAAAGTCACTAACAATAAAAATAAAATATATCAAAATTATAGTATACAGCTAAAGCAGAGCTTAAAGGAAATGTTTTATTTCAAACAATGATTATACAAAAAATGAGCAAAGGTGTGAGATTAATGACCTAAGTTCCTACCCAGAGAAACTAGAAAAAAAAGATATGAAAAAATGAACTCAAAAAAAGTACAAAAAATTAAAGGACCCACTGCCATCAACAGATTCAGTGCAATCTCTATTGAAATACTAATGGCGTTTTCACAGAACTGGAAGAAATAATCCTAAAGTTTGAATGGAACTAAAAAAGACCCCAAATAGTCAAAGCAATCTTGAGAAAGAAGAGCAAGGCTGGCAGTATCTTGCTCCCTGATTTCAAACTATACTATAAAATTAAAAATAGTGTGGTACTGGCACAAAGACAGACACACGTTTCAGTGGAACAGAACAGTGTCCAGAGATAAACCCATGCTTATATGGTCAATTAATCTTCAAAAAAGGAAGCAAGAGCAAGCATATAACATGGAAAAGAGTCTCTTTATAAATGGTGCTGGGAAATTGGCCAGCTGCATGCAAAAAAATGAAGCAGAGGGTACCTGGGTGGTTCAGTTGATTAAGCTCCTGCCCTCAGCTCAGGTCATGATCCCAGGGTCCTGGGGTTGAGCCCTACATTGGGTTCCCTGCTCCCAGGGGAGCCTACTTCTCCCTCTGCCAGCTTCTCCCTTCTGCCACTCCCCATGCTTGTGCTCTCTTTCTCTCTATGTCAAAAATCTTCAAAAAAAGTTTTGTTGTTTAAAAAAAAAAAATGAAGCTGGACCACTTTGTTATACCGTATTCAAAAATAAACTCAAAATGCTTTAAAGGCTTAAATATAAGGCCAGAAACCATGAAATAGCTAACAGGAAACAGGCAGTAAGTTCTTGGATATTGGTCTGAGCAATATTTTTTGGATCTGTCTCCTCAAGTGAGGACAATAAGAACAAAAATAAAAAACGGGACTATAACTAAAAAGCTTTGGCTCAGTGTGAAGGAAACCATCGGCAAAACAGAAGGCAATGTATTTATTAGGAGAAGATATTTGCAAATGATATAACCAATAAGGTGTTATTATCTAAAATATATAAAGAACTCACACAACTAAATATCAGAAAACAAGCAATCCAATTTAAAAATGATCAGAGGACCTTAATAGACATTTCTCTAAAAAAGAAATACAGATGGCCAACAGCTGCATGAAAAGATACTGAACATTACTAATCTTTAGGGAAATTCAAATCAGAAACCACAATGAAATATCTCCTCACATCAGTCACAAAGGTAGTATTTAAAAGGCAAGAAATAACAAGTGTTATTGCGATGTAGAGAAAAAGGAAACTTCATGCACCGTAAGTGGAAATGCAAAGTGGTACAGCCAATGTTAAAAACGGTATGGAGTCTTCTCGAAAAATTTTTAAAAATAGAAGTATTGTATGGCCCAGACCTCTGACATTTGAGTATTTATGTGAAGAAAAGAAAAACACTAGTTTGAAAAGGTATATATACCTTTATTTTTATAGCAGCATTATTTACAATAGCCAGAAATTCCAGATTCAGCTGTTACACACCAACAAAGTAAGCCAGCAGATCAACAGCAACAATTACGAGTTTCAGTAGCATCTAGTATCTTCTATCAATCCTCCATACATAACAGCCTTGGTCAACTTAGCCAACTTTAATCCAGCATCATATAGGGAAAGCCATTTTGGAAAATGTAGTTTAACAATGTTGACACAGAGCAAAGCCAATACTGTTCACTTCTTGGCTACCTGAAATTCATAACCATCACTTCTAGTTTTACTTCCAAATTAAGACAATAGCAAAATCATTCTTCTACATAGTACTATCAAAAATAAAATGAAAATACACCAACAGTTTCTCCAAAGTAAATATACACTCTTTTTATCCATGCTTGCTAATGATCAGTCAGTCCTCTTCTACCTACATTGCCTTCCCCTTTAATATACTGTACTTAAGATATAAGGCTGACTACTATTAAAATATTATGTCAGCAGGTAGGGAAGATGATTTTTAGAAAGTGGGAAAGTAGTTATTTAATATGTGCTCAAATGTTTTGATGTCCTCTAAACTGAAAAACTACAAAATATTTTTCTTTTTTTTTTAAAATATTTCTGAACAAATAAATGAACTTCTTTCACCTACATTAGGTTTTTCACTTCTGGGGTTTTACTCCCACATGACCAGAAAGGCTCTTGACATGACAGTTGACTTAAGTGACTGACTTCTCAACTTTCAGGATTCTGCAAAAATATCATTCTTCTGCTATATCCTTTCTAACCATAGATTTACAAGTTACACTTTCTCATTGAACTCTGCCTTTCCATTTATCCTCGGTTGTAATTGTATATATTTCTAAATTTTCTTGTATATAATCTCTTAAAGTTGAATGTAATTTTTATGGAGTTAAAAATAATATTTTTTTCTGGTTGATCACTACAAATCCAGAGTTATACACAAAGACCGAAACATATAAGGTTTGCAAATATTTGCTGAAAGAATGAATTCAAACTCTTCTTCTCAACCTGTCTTATTTTTTTTTGAAGATTTTTTATTTATTTATTAGAGAGCGAGAGACTGAGAATGAGAGGGGAGAAAGTCAGAGGGAGAAGCAGACTTCCCGCAGAGCCGGGAGTCCGTCATGGGACTCGATCCCGGGACTCCGGGATCATGACCTGAGCCGAAGGCAGTTGCTCAACCAACTGAGCCACCCAGGCGCCCCTCAACCTGTCTTATTTTTTTATTTCACATATTATAAGCTTAAAAATCCATTCACTTGATCAAACTGTAAGTTTCATGACCTCTCCTCACTTACCTTCTGATTTTAAGAAGACTTGAAGACTTAATGATTCATCATCCTTACTCTCTTTTATGTTTCATTTCTCACCCTCTCTCTGTCATTGTCTTAGTTCAGACCTCATTATTTCACTCCCATTTTATTAACTACACTACATAACAAGAAACTCTTCACATATTTTTCACCTAGTGTTGCATTACCCAATGGGTAAGCTGTGGGTACTACAAAAAAGCAACAAACAATAACAAATTATTGTTTAAAAAGAATGAAAGCACTTTCTATATTTTTTATTTGATGTGTTTGCATCAAAATGTTTAATTTAGTTGAAAATCAAAGTTAAGTAATCCTTACTGATTTTTAAAAAGATTTTATTTATTTGAGAGAGAGAGAGAGCACAAACAGGGGAGGGGTAAGGGGAGAGGAAGAGGGACAAGCAGACTGCCTGCTGAGAGTGGAACTTGATGACTGAGGGGCTCAATCCCAGGACTCTGAGATCATGACCTGAGCCAGAGTCAGACATTTAATGGATTGAGCCATCCAGGCCTTCTCTTATCAATTTTTCAAATGTAATATAATAATTAAGAGCATGTTATCAGTACTTACATTGTCCTAAGTCGAGGTCCTGATTCCGCCTCCTGTTAATTGTCTATAATTGCCCTTTACATCCTCATAAAGTAATCCATGTAAAACATTTATAATAAATGTTGCCTACATTTATTTATAATTATCAGAAATCATCTTTTGTTTGTTTAATTCCAAGGGTTTTATTTCAACCTTGTATATCATGGCCATATTATAGGTTATAAAATAGTCTTCAAATAGACTTTCACAATACTCAGAAATTACCTCTTTCATGCTGCCTTGCACATATCTGTTTATTTATTTGATTCTCTACTAGATATGAAAACCTTGAAAGTAGAAATTCTTACTTCAGTCAGTACAGTTGCATAACTTTGCAGTTTCATCCCATATATGACTAGCAATTTCATTGATATGTCCATCAGGCAGGACTAGAGGAACCCTGAGATATAGAATGAAAAAAAAATGATAAATAGCATCCAAAATGGGTCCAATTTAGAAAAAAAGGATCCATTTTGAAACTGAAGACCATATTAATAAATACTAGATTCTGGAAAGAAGTTAAGCAAAAGGTCAGAAAAGATAGAGTAAGAAAGATCCTCATATAATCTGCTAAATAAGAATGTTTCAGCTCTACTGTGTCCATCTGACCTACCCACTCCTTGGCTTACCATGATTTTTGAAGATGTTCTTGCTAGCTTCGGATGCCCTAAAGTATTAAGAAGCCTACCATGTGTACAGTTGATGTTCACTAAATTTGGGAATTGTATTACTAAGCAGAAATGCTATTTCTCCAGTCATTAATTCCTATCCATAATAAAAGAAGAAATGAATTTAAACTTTTAAAGGTGTGTATTCATATCTGTAATAAATTATACAGCCCATCATTAATTCTTTCACATTTACTCAGATGCTTTTTCATGTAAACTGCCACCTGCAGTTATTGCTTTTGATAATAAGGATTAATGTCAAAATTTATAAACAAATCTGAATTTGGTAAAAAAAAAAGTATTGGCAGCATTTTTTTAGCAGATTTTTTCATAGAAAATGTAAATTCATATAAGCCATATGAAACAATTTAACACTTTTAAAAATAACATAATGAGCTATAACATATTGAGCAATATGTTGACATAGTTTATATAAATATTTTTAGTAAATTTAGTTTTGAAAAAACAGATATTAACCATAATTATATTTTTAATTTATTTAGAGTATGCTATCTTTTGACAAATTTAGGCTATTTCTTCTCATTTTTTTCTTAAGCTAGCTAGCAAGCAAGTATAGTTTTATGTTCTGTTTTTTTTTTATCTACAACTTACTACTGGGTGTATTTAAACAGTTTCATGACTTAACCAAAGTTATAGAATATATCAGTAAGGAACTATGATTAAAATAGTGGGCTTTCATACTGGAAGGCTGCATTTAATGTTTACCTTAAAGTATATATAATCTAAATCCAGTGTTCACCCATATATCCTCAAGAGAGAAAAAATATTCTCCAGATATTTTCAGAGTAATTTACAGAGAGTTTTGATTTACAGAGTGTTCAATCGTTAAGTACAGATGACTGTTCTGTATTCATTTTCGTCAGTCATCTCTAATGTTAAAATACTTTCACTGGGTACACATTGTGAGGCACAGTGTTTAAATCCTAGGAACACAATTTTGAGAGAGACATGGTTCCTTCTTTCAAGATCTGAGCTGAAAAATAAACAAAAAGAAATATTATGTACTCTATTAAGTAATGTCAATGTAGATGTGCCTGTGCAAAGTATAAGTGAAAGAAGAAATGAGCTTGCTAAAATGGTGATGGTCTAGATGATATAACTGATGAGTTTTTTTTGTTGTTGTTTTATTGGAAAAAGAGAAGTTAAAAAAATAGAGAATTTATTTCAGTCTAGAAGAATGATATGATAAAATCCACAAAGGCAAGTATTTACTGTTCCTCAGTATATACTGAGAAACGTATGAATATCAGTTTTGATGTAATAAAATTTGGAGTATAGAGGGAGATAAAGTTGGCAAGGTTAATAAGGAACACATAAAAAACCAAAAAATATATGTAAAAAAAAGACTTTAGCAATGTACTGAAAAAATTTAAGTCAAAGATTGATGTGAGTCAAGCAACGTTTTAGAGAAAAAAACTCTTAAAAATGTGTTAGATGCTTGAAGTGCCTGACTTCAGTTGGTAACGGACTCAGTTGTGAGTCAGTTGGTTAAGCATCAGACTCGGTGTTGACCGAGTTGTGGGATTGAGCCCTGAGTCTTGCTTGTGCTCAGTAGAAGTCTAATTGAAGATTCTCTCCCTCTGTCCCTCCCCTGACTCATACATTCTCTCTTCTCTCTCTCTCTCAAATAAATAAATCTTTTTAAAAAGTCTGTTAGATGCTAAAATTATTCTAAAATTTTAAAAATGTGCATAAGAAAAGGATACTAGCTGAACTAAATGGGAAAAGTTGGAGTTAGGACTAAGTCATTACAGTAGGCTTATAGATGATGACAGAAGTCTATGGCAATGAAGATGACAAAATAATCAATAGATATACCGAATGAGATATAATGCCTTTTTGTATATTAGGGTGAGTGAAATAAAAATAATCTATCCTTTTAAGGCTGAGTACCAAGTAATGGGCATGTCAACATAGAATCTGGCTTATGGGAGAAGATAATAAATTGAATGCTGGGTGATCCTAAGGCACCTAGGTAAAATATAAAGCTGATGAATGACATTAAGTTATCTTCAAAGAGATAAGATTTCAAGTCAAATGAATCAGGCAGCTTTATAATCAACATATATAATGCAAAGAGAACCAAGTGTATCTGATACCATTTCTTGAGTTCTACATTTACAGTCAGTACTAAGTTGAGTGGTTTTTGTGAATCACTCACAAATATGAGTACTCATTTCATACCTTATGTCATAATTTCCCATCTTTATAACTCACAAATATTGCTAGATCATATCAATAGGCTCTCTAAAGCTAATTAAGTCATACATCTATTTTAATATTAGATAAATTAGGACTCTACTTTTACTGATTGTATATATTTTCTCAGCTACCCAAAATGATTGTAATAAGTAGGAATTATTTTACAATATCTCAGTTCAATATCCCACTTCAAATATTAATTTTTTAAGGGTTAGTTAGTAAGATCAAGCATGGGTGATGCGAGAAACCTAAAATAAACAATAATTATCACTATAGTGCTCATATTGAACTTCATAAATATGTCTTAATTATTAAATTTCTTTTCATGTATTCTGAATCTCTTTTATATAATTGTAATCAATAGTTCCTATCAAGTCTTATTCTTAGTAAGTTTCCAATCATTAACACAATACCTTTAAAAGAGTGGTTAATCACCTTTTTTTTTTCTTTTTGATAGCTAAATTATGAATGACGGGGCAGTTAATACAAAAATTAGTGTAATATTCTAGGGTCCTCACATAATCAATTGTGGTCCAGGAAGGCACTGTTTTTTACTCCTAGTCATTCTGCTTTAAGTTTTCCAGCTTAATTTCCCTTTAACAACCCCTATCTCCAATGCTAAATAGTCTTCCCCTTGACTTGGAATATTGTTTATCTTTTTACTTGCCTATGTTCTAGTACCCCTCTGGACTAGTAAAAGGAGCTCGTGAACCAGAATCTTAAGTGCTTTTGAGTCAATGCTAAGTATTGTAAACTGCCAACAAAGTTGACAAGGCTAAAATGAGAGAATCTCTCCTTGGACCAAAAAAAAAAAAAAAAAAGCATCTGGAAAATGGTTTTATCCAGTCTATCCTGGTAAAATCCCTCTCATTCTACCACTCCATAAACGTAACGGGTATTATCTCAGGAAGAGGCTGAACTTGAGAGAAGCTTATTTAATATTCTGCTGGAAGTAAAGTCTTGTGAACTAAGTGTTGGGGAAAACAACAATGACAAACCTCACACACGTTTGAGACAAGCATAGGACCCTGGATTGTCTATGTTCTCTGAAGGTCTATTACTGTAAAAGGACAATAAAACCATCCATATTAACAATTGCCAGGTTGGGTTTAATTCTAATATATTTCTAGATTTAAAATGATCACAATTTCTTGTGATCTTTCTTAAAAAAGAAAGTGACAATGTTCCTATTACCAAAAGGCCATAAATATTGATAGAGTGGATCGATAAATGATGTGCAGGTATATAAGGAAGGTGATGTTATCTTGCAATCAAATAATCTGAATGATACCTAAATTCAAAAACCAATGCTTCAGAATCATAGAGTGGAAAAAATAATCTTTTCTGAACTATCTTTATGGCTCTAGGTACATTTAATCTAAAACATTTAAACCACTCAGACTGGTAAAAAAGAGAAAATGAATTAATTCATACTTGTAAATTCCTACCATATACTGAATTATTTGGACATTTGATGACATAGTCTCATGTAACAACTCAAAAACATGTAAATTATGTAGTTTTTATGATGGACTTGGAATATTGTTATCACTACATCTCTAATATATCAGTTACATCTCTACCAAAATTAATTTAGCCAATAACAGCAGCATCTAATAAATTTCATTTTGAATAATACAGTCAATGGAGATTCCATTATAGAATTTTTGTAATCATTATAATTGTCTGATAATTAAAAAAAATAATAATATAGATGCTTTCAAAATCCTGGATTCAAATTACTAAAAATTTTAAGGTATCTTCAGAAGAATTTTAACTACCTTATACAATTTATGTTAAGGCAATAGCAGTTTACAGTCACATTGAGACTGTAGAAAATAATGTATTTAAAAAAACAGAGAAACACATACTTTTATCTAAAGAGATATTATTTTAATGCATGTTTAGCTTCTAAATGTGTCACTCACTTACAATTAGAAAAAGTTAAAAAATATAGATAGGTTGGAGTTCTTAAGTTTCTCTTTGAACTCATGCATCTAAATACAAACTGCTTTATGCTACGTTTCATTAAAATCATATATCTCTTAATGATCAGAAAGTAAAAGCAGAGCTAGTTACTATGTTCAAAAAGCAAATGAAGTATCATTTTCTATTTCAACGTCAAAATAATATGTATTTAAATAAGACTCTTCTCACAGATACCTCAAAGCAGTTTACTTATGCTATCATCATATATTTTAGACTTCCCATTAATTAGGTAGAATCTGCACTTATTATTTCAGGGAGCTACCTGGGTAAGACAGGACACTGTCATTGGTAATATCACCACGGCTGGTCCTTTCTTGTGTAAAAATTATTCTTGTGTAAATGCAAATTTATTTTGTCCCAGTGCAACATGAATATTCTCATGTTATTCATCATATGGTTCCCTAAATTTACTAGAAGTATGTTTATTTTTTAAGATATTAAATACCATGTCTTCCTGCTGAAGACTGTAATCACTGAAAGAGTTCATTCAAGCCATAAATTGCTTATTTGTGAGCAAATGGAGCAAATTCATGATTTCAGTTACTGCTGTGGAATACAAACTAAATTGAACTCATAAAATTATCTGCTTCCTATAAAATAGAGCAATATAAGGTTATTGAGCTGTAAGGAAAAAAAACTATCAAGGAAACTTAGTCCAAAATGTATTACCTCTGCATATGCACATCTGCCTCAACATAAAACAGGGATTTAGAGAAGAGGGAGACTTGATAGTATCATATATTTATGAAAAGAATATTGAAGGTCAAAACATAACTGGTGAGTATATTTCAAGATGGCAGTGTAGGAAGACCCTTCCCACTTATATCAATGGTTAGATCATCCAGAAAACAATAAGGAAACATAGTCCTTAAATGACACAATAGTTCAAATGGACTTAATAGCTATACACAGAACATTCCATCCCAAAGGAGCAGAATACACATTCTTCTCCAGTAGCCATGGAACTTTCTTCAGGATAGATCCTATATTAGGCCACTAAATAAGTCTGGATAAATTTTAAGAATACTGAATCATATCAAACATATTTTCAGACCACAATGTCATGAAACTGGAAATCAATCACAAAAAGAAAAATGGAAAAAATCAAATGCGAGGTTAAACAAAATGCTACAAAACAACCAATGTGTCAGTGAAGAAATCAAAGGAGAAATCAGAAAATGCCTTGAGACAGATGAAAATGAAGATATACCAAAATCCATGGGATGTAGCAAAAGCAGTTCTAAGAGGAAAGTTTATAGCAATAAAGGCCTATCTCAAGAAACAAGAAAAATTTCAAACAAACAGTCTAACTTTATACATAAAGGAACTAGAAAAAGAGGAATAAACAAAGCCCAGAATTAGTTGAATGAAAGAAAAAAGATCAGAATGAAAATAAATGGGTTTGAGACTAAAATAAATAAATAAATAGATAGATAATAAAATAGATCAGGGAAACTATTTCTTTGAAAAGATAAACAAAATTGATAAACCTTTCACTAGACTCAGTAAGAAATAGAGACATTTTTCCAAAAAAGTCATACGGGGGTCAAGAGACACATAAAAAAATGTTCAGCATCACTAGTTATCAAGGAAATGCAAATCAAAACCACATATAAGTAAGAAAGGCTAGTATCAAAAAGATAAGAAATAAATTTTGGTGAGGATGAGGAGAAAAGGGACTCCTTAGGCATTGTTGATGGGAATATAAATTGGGACAGCCAGGATGGAAAACAGAAATATTTCTCAAAAAACATTTAAAAAATAGAACCACCATATGATCCAGAAATTCTATTTCTGAGTATTCATCCAAAGAAAAGAAACTAATTTGAAAAGATATATGCACTCCTATGTTTATTGCTGCACTATTTACGATAGCCCATACACAGAAATAACCCATGTCCATTGATGGATGAATGGATTTAGATGTTGTGTATACACAAACACACACATGCATGCATACACACAACACACACACTAGAATACTACTCAGCTGTAAGAAAGAATGAAATATTGCCATTTGTGACAACATGGATGGACTTTGAATGTATTATGCTAAGTGAAATAAGTCAGATGGAGTAAAACAACTACCATATGATTTCACTTATATGTGGAATCTAAAAGACAAAACAAACAAAAATCAGAAATAGATCCATAAATAAATACAAAGAATAAACTAAGATTGACAGAGGGGAAGGAGCTAAGGATGGACAAATGGATGAAGGGGAATGGGAGATATAGGCTTCCAGTTGCAGAATGAATAAGGCGTGAGGATAAAAAGAACAACACAAAGAAATATAGTCAAAGGTATTTTAATAGCGTTGCATGGGGGCCCCTGGGTGACTGTATTAAAGCCACCATTAGAGTTGAAGCGTGACTCCTGGTTTTACTGTTTTCCCACCTTTTGATATTTGCTACAGCTACTTTTGTTACTTTTATTTGTTTGTTCCTGTTTTTATTTTTTTAAGATTCTTTTTTTTTTAAGATTTTATTTATTTATTTGAGAGAAAGCAAGAGCAGGGGGGAGAGGCAGAGGAACAGGGAGAAGCAGACACCCTGCTGAGCAGGGATCTCGATATGGGACTGGATCCCAGGACCCCTGGGTAAAGACCTGAGCTGAAGGCAGATGCTTAACTGACTAAGCCACCCAAGTGCCCTGTTTGTTCCTGTTTTTAGTTGCCACTGTTCAGTCACGTTAGAGAGAAAAAATACTATGGATATCTATATATCTATATATTCTTCTTGATGCAGAAATCTGATAAAAATATATTTGTTTGTTATATTCATTCAGTAGACTGAAAAGATGTCTCCTCCCTGCTCCTGACATCCTTTTTCATGTGCAGAAATTTCAATAACTCTCTTCACTCTCTTCACTCTGCCACTCACTCTGTATAAGAGAAGGTGGAAAACATGCCAGATTGGTAACTTCGTGAGAAATTTGGTTTTTCCTCCTTTCTTCTCTGTGGATCCAGTCTGTTTGCAGAAAAGAAAACTTTTCTTCTTTTAGGAAAGCCCTTACCTACCCCACACACATATCCTCACACACAGGAGACTTTACTGGTCTAGCAGTTCCTGTGATTCTGTGAGTGAATTTACATAGTTGTAGTATGTAGTAGCCATTTATTCACATTATAACCCCTTTTTCTAGTACTTCAGCATCCACTATTGTTGATATTATAACCCAACTTTAACCCTTATATTTCTTTTCACACTGTTGTTTACTGAACCTTCTCAAATACTAATTAATTCAACATGTGTTGTTTTAGAGATCACAAAATGTGTTAGGTATTGTACTGAACATCATGAAATGTATAAAAATTATTACAGACTATTCAGCATTCATTTGATAAAATTCTAATAATCAGACACTGTGCTGGATAGGTAGATAGACACAGGTCTAGATAGCTGAATGAATGAATTAGGTCTCTAATCATCAGGGACCTAATTAGGTCGAGGTATCATAGTCCCTAATGTGTCAGATACTATGTGTCATGCCAGGGATAGAATGGAGTGAAAGTCTTGCCTAGAAAATAATCATAACACAATTGGATTAGAGACTGCCCAGGTAAGAGACTGCACATTAGAGAATGACATGTGCTGTAAGATATGTAGCAACTACGAAAGCGTATCTGAGAGGCATCTAGCACAGACTAGAGGAGGGGAGTGATTATTAGTGAAGGCTTTCTGAAGGATAGTGGCTGAACAGCTGCCTCTAAATGCATAGGGTATGAGAAAAGATGCTAACTAGAGAGATCATAAAATACCATGAGCAAGAGGACCCGGGTGGCTCATTCAGTTGGGCACCTGCCTTCGGCTCAGGTCATGATCTCAGGGTCCTGGAATCAAGACTCAGGTCAGGCTCCCCACTCAGCAGAGAGTCTGTTTCTCCCTCTTCCTTTGCCCCTCCCTTCTATCATGCTGTCCTTCTCTCTTTCTCTCAAATAAATAAAATCTTAAAAAAAAGGGCACCTGGGTGGTTCAGTGGTTAAAGCCTCTGCCTTCTGCTCAGGTCATTATCTTGGGGGTCCTGGGATTGAGCCCCGCATCAGGCTTTCTGCTCCACAGGGAACCTGCTTCCCCCTCTCTCTCTGCCAGTCTGCCAGCTTCTGCCTACTTGTGATCTCTCTCTCTCTCTCTGTCAAATAAATAAATAAATAAATAAATAAATAAATAAATAATCTTAAAAAAATATCATGAACAAGTTGTCTTAAAAAGATAAGACAGGGGTTCTTGGGTGGCTGAGTGGGTTGAATGTTCAACTCTTGATTTTGGCTCAGGTCATGATCTAGGGTTGTGGAATCAAGCCCCAGGTAGGATTCTACACTGAGCATGGAGTCTGCTCATCCTTCTCCCTCTGCTCCTCCCTCACTTGCACATTCCCTCTCTAAGGAATAAATACATACATATATACATACATACATACATAAATACATAAATATTTTTTAAAAATAAGGCAAATGATTTTCACATATATGCATTTGATAGGTTTTTTTTTTTCTAAAGAAATTGGGATTAAGATAAATTAGTACTTACTGAGATTGGTGAAGTTCTAGTTAATTACAAATTGTACTTTACATTACTCTTCGAAGGAATACAGAGAAAGTTCGTGTGTGTACATAATGACAACGTGGGGAAGAATCATGAGCAACCAAATATCTGCTGTGGTACCCTAATACAAAAGACAAGAGACAACTCATGCCATCTGCAAGTTTAATATCTAGTAGGCAGAACAAAACACACAGGAAATTAAATTAGTATGGCGGATTTAAATAAATGCCATCCTCTCAACCATGATTCATTTACAAGTCAATGGGAAAGATTAAAGGTCTTTTGGGAATTCAGAGGACTAAGAAATTACAGCTGATTGGAGATGAGGCAGAGTTTACTGGAGAAACAGAATCTCAAACAGGTCCTCAGCAAGACCTTGAATAGTTATTTATGTCTATGAATGCTTTTTTTTGTGCAAGTTAACAACACATTATGAGTGATTTGAGGATCAATTATCCTGTCTTAAAATATAGTTTGTTAGTAATATCCATTCATTAAAATTAACCTTATAAAAATTAATTCACTTTTATTTGATAATTTAGATCAAGCTTTTAACTTTTCTTGGGCCATTTTGTTTTCATCTGCCGCAGATTTTCACATTGCATGTATATGTTCATGCTTTTATTCTAAAGATCATGGTGTTTCTGTAGATGTAGGCAGAAAGTCAGATTCATTTTTTCTTACACTGTGATTAGGTAGGCAAGAATGCTGTGGTTAGATAGGCATGAGTGCAAGATGACATGTTGTTCCCAGAACACTTTTTTGAAAGATGAATTTTCCAAAAAGTTGAAATCTACTTTTATAGGCAAGAGGAGAAGAAAATAATGCATTTTTTCTATTCAAATTCTATTGAGTTGTCCATTTTAACATAATTTTTTTAAGATTTTATTTATTTATTTGGCAGAGGGAGAGAGATGACAAGCAGGCGGAGAGGCAGGCAGAGAGAGAGAAAGGGAAGCAGGCTTCCCACTGAGCAGAAAGCCTGATGTGGGGCCTAGATCCCAGGATCCTGAGATCAGGACCTGAGCGGAAGGCAGAGGCTTTAACCCACTGAGCCATCCAGGCGCCCCTATTTTAACATAATTTACTTCAAAAATATTTCAATTCTGTTAGCTCTAATTCCACTATTAAGAAAGTATATCTTAGATATGTGTTTTGATTTATCCATTCTTAAAGTAATGTTATATCCATATATAGACATAATAGAGAATATCATGCTGACAATAGAAATTTCTCAGTGCCTCGGGAAAGTTGATAGATTTTATGGGCATATTACCTTGTCAGACATTCCAGCAGGCTTTATTTATTTTTTTATACTACCTTGGCTGAAAACCATCCTGTCCTAATTATTTACAACAGTAAAGTTGAATAAGTTATTTGATAACATCTTCTTTAGAGACACTTGGTAAATCTGAATAATTATATCCAATAAAAAAAAGTCCTTGGAATTGATAATTTACCATCAGCCATGGTAATAAAGATTAATGTCAGGAACTCATTTAATCTTAAGGCAAAACTGTCATTTAATTTTACTGACTTCTGTTCTCCTTGTATTACATAATGAAGTTATGGGTTACAATCTTTGTACTGCTTTTTGTAAGATTTTGAATTGCAATTTTAATCTCATGTAAAATTATTTTTCCCCAGAAAAATAAACAAAGTTTTTAAAATAATCATATTTATTAACACAAATAATATGGAAGGAGGAATATTTGACTATAACTTTTCCTGGCAAATGAAAAAGAGGGTTTACTCCTTCCTACAATGGTAACCAACTGGCTAATGAAAGTTGTAAATTACATATTCTCCCTTTCCAATGAATAAAAGTGATCTCACATAGTACATTGGGTTTACTCTGAGATAGAGAGGAGAATATATTATAGTTTTTATTATATGGACAGGAAATTTTAAGTAAAATGCTCCTACCTGGAGTGTATAATATTATGTAGTTGAAACAACACACAGACACACACACACACACACACACAAGTGGACCTGATTTTCTAATTTTTATTCTGAAAAAAAAAAAAAAACAACAACACTTTTGTATGTAGATGACCTCGTTATTTTTCCATCCTTTCTTTCCCTAACTGTATAGCTTAATAATATGCATATAATAGGATTCAATAGATACATTATGTTTGTATATGAATTTCTAATTAATATCATCTACCTTTTCAATATAGTTTTATGGATTTCAATTAATTGACTATTAAAATAGATAAAAACAGTACTAGAAATCTATAAATATATGATAACTACACTTAAATCTGTATTTTTAAATTATTCATATTCTTGTTCTTGGAGTATCTTTATTTATAATGGCAACCAATACTAAAGAAGAGCAATCTAATATCAAAAATACAAAATCCAAAAAGGGCATTTCTTCTAAATTTTTATACTTGTTCTTTTTCTACCTTGTTTTACTCTTTTCGGTAAAAGACATTCAAAGTAGAACAAATAATTTGTATCTTTCTCTTTTAAAATAATTTTTCACTGTTAAATCTATTAAGGGATAAAATATCTTTCAGGTTGCTGCTATCTTCTCATCCAGATGCAATTTGTCTTAACTCTAGTCTTTTGAGTTATGTAATTGTTTCACTCCCACCTTATGCAATGTCAAAATAACTACTTTATCTAGATATATTACTGGGAAAAAATCAAATTCTTATGTAAAATGTCATTCAAATTCAACATCGTGTCATCTGAGAGACCAGTGGTTTATTATCACAGCCAGTGTTACAGAATAAGGGTTATATAGGCACCCACAATTTTAGGAAGTATTTCTTGCAAATTTGAACAAGAGATGTAGTGAGAAAGAGACATTGCAAAGAAGTTGCATTACTTTCTTATTTTGTGATTCAAATCTATAATCCCTCATCTAAATATATATATATATATATATATATATATATATATATATACCCATTTTATTTTCGTAGAGAAAAAAATGTAAAAATTCAGATAAAACAGAGTTGCACATATAGAGTTTAATATGTTTAATGTGTAACAGATACTGTTCTCAGTTCTTACATTGATTAATCTAATTAATCAATGGATTAATGTTAGGATTAATGTTAATCCTAAAGTCTTCACAACTAGTTTATGGAATAGTCACTATTATTATCCCCAATATGCAGATGAGTAAACTGAGGCATCAAGAAGTTAAGTAACTTGAGTGAGTTTACTCAACTGTGGAGTTAGGATTCAAATCCAGAATCTCTGTTTCTAGAATCTGAGCTTTTAAACACTGTGGAAAAAGTTTCAAAGAATATACAACTATTCAACTGAGAATATATAAATATGTATATATAAGTAAGTGTGTATATATATATATATGGGTCTATTTGTGTGTATGCAAATCTCTATGTTTATATGCATATAGATACAGATATATACATAAATGTATGCACACATAATTACATATACACTTTTTTTTAATCCAAAGGGGTTTATATTTAACAGTTAACCAGGATTTTGATTAAGAACTGGTTGGGAGATATAAAATATTTACTCCAGGGAATTATTTTTCCCTGCTCTTGGCTAAAATTGCAGGAGATATCAGTGTTTATCTGGTGATTCTAAAAAAAAAGAAAGTCCTATAGCAATTTTAAGCTGAAAACATTATCACAATTTGGTAATTTAAAATGTGCAGTTCTATGTAATTATTTTAAAAATTTAACATGATTTAATATGTTAAACTTTTTTTACCTCTCTAGTTAAGGTCTTCCGTGGTCAGGAAACCTCAAGTAGGTTCTATAACCACTTATTGCCATTATTATTCTGTAACCAGTGATGCCTTTGAAGCAAGCCCATTTTTACCTTTGTGAATGTAGATCATCATCCTTTTCCCAAGGTGAGGAGTGAGATGGAATGAGAGAAGCTTTTAGCATCTACTATTTTGTTATTTTTTCTATCGATTGAAGAAATTAAATGATCAAACCCTTTGGTAATCCAGGATTATGTCCAAGAAAAGGATCAGTCAACTACGAAGAAACACAAACATAATGCAAAAAATGTGGTTTGAAAATGTGAATTCAGATTACTGGAGCTTAGTTGACTTGCATGAGTCTATGCAGGTAGCTTGCTAGGAGCTATGTAAGGGAGAAACAGCTAAACAATCCAATCTATTCTTGCCTTGGCTGTGTTTTGGCAATGCTTGGTAGTTAACTAATCTGCCTTCAATAGGAGTGGGAACAAGTTTGGTACTATGATTCATTAGAACTTCTAGCTACTAGAAACAGGTTCTAGGAGTTACCATTTGGTTGGTGCTAATTGTGTTAGCCTATCCAAGGATAATTGATTAGGTGAATATTGAGGAAGCAAGAATTCACATTTAATTTCCCTGATCAAGGGTTCTCTGCAATTTTCCCAACCAGCATTACCTTCCAGTCCACACCCTAACATTCCCCTTCCTTGCCTTCCCAATTCCAGTAGTTATAAGAACTTTAGCCTGTCATAATTTGGGATAGGAACATGAGCAAAAGATGGAGACCAATAATCATCAGTTATGTCATATCCAAACATATTCCTGGTTATGTCTCTATTCTTTCATTGGACTTTACAGGATGGAAATGTTTTATTTTTTTTAAGATTTTATTTATTTATTTGAGATAGAGATAGTAAGAGAAAGCATGAGAGGGGATATAAAATTCTATAAAATACCAAGGAAAGTCTGTTATTTTATCTCCATTGGTCTCTGTCTGTGGTCTGTTTTGGTCACCTAAGTACAGTGCTATAACTGTTCTCAACCCATCATGATAACTCTTAAAACAGAAACTCTGCTTAGTATGCTCATATGAAAGAATTCACCCAAGTCCAACATCATATGTATTCCACTCTGTTCCAATACCATTAGGGTTCATCCCCATGCATATTGTCAGAATTTCTACTAATACAAATTAGCTAAAGTCTTACAATTCTTTTGATGCTTATTGTACCTTCCCATGTGTCAAACTTTGGGGTTTACCTCTAGTGGCCTGCCAGGACTTGAATCTAATTATAAGTTCAGAAACAATAAGAAGTGATGGGATAGTTATTAAGGAGTATCAACAGTTCACTATAAGTCAGATACTCCAGAGGAGGCCATTACAGGTATGCAAGCAAAGAGGAAGGTAAATCTATTTTTAATGGTAAAAGCATTTCAGGATAATTTATGAGGTCAAAGTCTCCAGCTTCAACAGAGTGTGCTCATAGGGATCCATACTAATTTTGAGGGTCCCTATTCTTCTGAATCAATACCTAATTTTAACAAAAGACACCCCTGATGTTACAAATTTTATTTGTAATTTACTCCTTGAAATTTAAAATGTAAAATTGTAATTTACTTACATGTAGGATAAGACTTAGGTTTGACTTTTAAAAATCTTAAGTCTAGGGGCCCCTGGGTGGCACAGTTGGTTGAGCGACTGCCTTCGGCTCAGGTCATGATCCCGGAGTCCTGGGATCGAGTCCCACATCGGACTCCCAGCTCCATGGGGAGTCCGCTTCTCACTCTGACCTGCTGTCTCTCACTCTCTCTCTTTCCTAATAAATAAATAAATAAAATCCTTAAAAAAAAAATCTTAAGTCTATGGATACGGGAGATAAGTGTTTCATTTTAGATCATAAAAGGTTCTTGTCTGGATCCAAAATTGAGATGAGCTTTTAGTACTAAGCTTATTAGTTTATTTCCCCAAACTACTAGCATACTTAGGAAACCAACCAACCCCCTTCCACTCCCTTATTTTCACTACTGGATTCTGTGGCAACAACGTCATAGCCATCCAAAGACTTGCCTTCTGTAGCACTTGATTATAGATATCTCCAGATGATAATTTAAGTAACTCTTTTGTCAGGGCATGCCATGAACTACCATGAACCCAATTACTACTGGAAACAACCATTAATGTTTTCAGAACTAATAAGACTGAAGAAACAATTCTGTTTAACTTACAACCACTTCATAGAACTAATTCTTAAGGTCTGATCCCTTAAAGCCACTTGTAGTACTAAATTCTGTATGATTTTAGGTTTGACCAGAGAATAAGAACCACGATGAGTAGTATAGAATAAGAGACTTGTTATAGGGATTAGGTCTTACATAATTATCAGAGAAGAGTAAGTAGTTTATTTAAGGCTGTTGCTTCTACATCTGATATTGGACTTGACAAAGTCAAGTTCAGGATATGGAAAGAAATATTGTATGCCAATTTTGAGGAAAAACAGACTGTAATTGGTGAGAATAACTGGAACCTATGGGATAAATGAATCCATGAAGACAAAATGAAACTCATAAAAACAAAGTAAAACCCACCCACATCTGTTTCTCACAGCTTTCAGTTTTAATGATGTGAGAAACCTATGCTGTAATCTGGTAATCCTTTACCAGAGTTACACATGTGCCTTGGCCATGATGTGCAGAGGCTGAACCCTAAGACCCATCAAGAACCTTAGAAAACAAGGGTCAAACTACTTTCCCACACCAGCAAGGTAAGCTAATGCACCGATGATGAAAATTTGCATAAGCTGAAAAAGGTCTTGGCTCTACTTTACCTTCAGAATACTAAAAACAAAACAAACAAACAAAAACAACAACAACAAAAAAAAACAGCTATTCATTTTGGCTTTGGCCTTCCAGATATCACACGAGTTTCTCTTATGGCTGACTTTACCAGAACCATATAAGAAAGGGAAATCTGAGAAATTAAGTTAGCAAAATTGACACAATACAAAGTTAGTATATTTGGGTTAGATTCCTATGAGTAAATCAGGAAGAACAGCAACCAAGTAAAAATATAAATTATTTCTCTTCTAGTGAGCAGGAGCAGTATTGGAAGACCACTTGTCTTTATTGTCTCTGTTATTGCTAAGTATTAAGGAAGTCCAATGAAACACCAATTCATAAATATGAAACATACGTTTGACTTCTGGTATGCAAAGAAGCATAGGACTACATGAAAAATAGGTGAATAAGGTCTGTAGACCAAAATCCTTACCTTCAAAGAGCTTAAAAGGTACATCATTGCCTCATCTTCAGAATTATTCTTGTACTCTATTCAGTATTTCCCAGCATCATTACCAATGGAGTTATACCAAAAAATGGAAAAAAAAATTTTTTTTCATTATCATCACTCTTCCAATCCAAGTACTAACCAGGCCCAACCCTGCTTAGCTTCTGAGATCAGACAAGATCGGGCGTGTTCAGGGTGGTATTATCATCACCATTATCATCATTCTTAACCAGTTTTCACCTATTTAAATAAAATGACATTTAATGATTCTATTGATTTTGCTTTTAGTTTTTTTTTTTTTGAGGTGCTGAAATATGGGGAAATACCCAAATGATACAGGACAAAATTTCATACTAGATTCTCTAAGAATAGGAATCACACACAAAATTTCATGTATTTAACATATAGATATAATATTAATGTACATGATTGGATTAGTTAATACTTTGTTGAATATCACAGTGGTGTGCATTTTTCATATGTCATGTCTTCTTGACAACAGGAGATAAAATTGAACTAGTGTGGAGCCATGAAAAATGTTGTAAACTGGAAATATCAAACTAACAAAGATGGAAGAAAGTTACAATGAGATAGTTAGCCAGCATATGGCTTCTCAATTTAGAATTCTGAAAAGGTTTCATCTTCATAAATATTTATTATCCATGAGTCTAGATTTACTTTGTGGCAAAAACAATCATCGAATGTATATGATTTATAAATCTTGAACAATCTATTCTTGAATTCACTCATCCTGCACAACTTATAAAATTGGTTGAAAACAAGGTCTGTGCACCAAGAAAAAGCCATATTTGCCATGGTTCAGTGAAGAAATGCCATATGTCATTCACTAACTGAATATTTAATTCAATATGTCAGGCAAACAAATCCAAAATCAACAAGCAACAGATCTTTTTTAATTATTCAAAACACATAATAGTTCTACTCATGGGTAGAAGCAGTAATAACCCAATGAAAACAGTCATTATAAAAAGATATTGTTGTTCTCTGTCCAGTTGGTTTGGCTTTAAAAAAATCATGTTTATTAAAAAAAAAACATGATTCTGTAGATTATTTTTTAAGATTGAATACAACTTGAGATTTTAACAAATCTGCTTGAGCATAATCATCAAGACTTACTCACCACTATAATAAAAACAAATTGTAGGTCAATATATCTCTGAAATATTTTTAAAACAATTCTGTTTCAATTTAAGGAAAGTAGCAAAAAATAAGTGAAAGCAAATTGCCTCTGCTGGCTATGTTGGAGTGGCTTGTAGTAGGCATTGCTTCTGCCAAGAATAAGAAGAAGTCATAAATTAATTTAGAAAAAGGTTTGGTTCAAAAGCATCATAAGATGACAAAGCAGCCAATGCTTCAGAAGCAAGATCCATGCAAGAAGTGAGGCTCATGGAAGGCAGGAATAGAGAATCTGTCAAAGACTGAAGGTGAAGGATCTGAAAAAAAAGTAAATTAAAAGGACAGACAGGTTTTGGGGAGCCTTATGATTTGATCAAGAGGTCAAGAAAAAAGGGGCCATAGTAAAAACCTGAGGCTTTCTGAAGAGACTGAAACAAAATAAATGTATTAGGAGCCTTGTAAAGACAGGACACCTACCTTGACACAGGCAGTCACTGATGGGTTAGAGGTGATTCTGCCCTCGCTGTCTGAGAGAGGAAAGGGATGACAATAACTTCTTAAAGAGCCTTTAATTATTTTTTCCTAAAATCAATAGAGAATTACCAACTACACCAAGAAATTACCATGAAGAAAAACAAAGAAGAAAGAAAAAAGAGAAGAAAGAAAGAAAGAAAGAAAGAAAGAAAGAAAGAAAGAAAGAAAGAAAGAAAGAAAGAACTTCGCCATAGAAAATGTAGAGGTAGAAAGATTTCCTTTCCTCCCTTCTAGGTTCTTTGGCTGGTCTAATAATTAAATTTATATAAGACTGATTAACAGGAGAAAAGCAAAAGTTTAAATAATATGTATATCTCCTGAATACATGGGAGAAACCAAGGAAAACTGAGTAACTCTCCAAAATGTCCATCCCCTGAAATAACATTGTCAGCTAAAGGCAAAAGAAGATATTGGGAGTGAGGAGTCACTTATGGGCATTACCAGGAAAAGCACAGTAAACAGGGTAAGGTTGTTAAGCAAATTTAAGTCCAAATCTTCTCTGTTGATAATACTCCACAGAGATTGAGTAAGTCATCCTTCTTTCTTGGGATAAAGTGTTGACAGACACTCTTACAAATGGAGATTTCTTTTATAAATAGAAATGCTTCTTATAAAAGGGTAATTTCTGGTCAGTTTTCAAAGCTTCACCTGTGTCTGCCCTTCCTTAAAAATAACCAACTTAAAATAATCAATATGCCAAAGAGGTATATTTTGCGGGGATAAATTTTGCTCCCCTTTAATATTATACAGACACTTGAAATTACTATGTTTAAAATGTTCAAGTAAACAAATGACAAAATGCCATAATTCATTAGGGAAGTGGAATCTACTTAAAAACCAAATACGTACACTAGGACTGGGAAACAAAATAAGTAAAATCAACAATTTAATATATGAGTTTATTAATTCTATTAAGCATAGCTAGAGATGACCATGTTGAAGTTTATGGAAATCCAGTGTTCCCAGAAACCAGTGAAAGTTGAAATCTCGCTGCACTTTTGTGTTCAGAGGAAAGGCTAACCAAAAAGAACCACTGTGTTTTCACATATCCCAAGATCCAACCTCAGTTTTTCTCATTGACTCATGTAAGACCCGCCACTATTCTTCCTGATGATGCCTATAAGACTCACTGATGACTTCCTTGTAAACTTGCCTCTACAAATCTCTAGTTCCTCCTCCCTTCATCAAGATGATCCTCATTGATATATGTTTTCCCTATCTCATAGTCTGAATAAAATTATCTACTTAACTGGCTGTGTATTTTACCTTTTATAGAGAAAACTGATGAATTGAAAAATACATTAGGAGAAATAAAAAAAGGAAATATTAAAAAGAATATAAGTGATATATATGGGAATTTGATAAAAAGTTTGTATGTATTTGGGGTCCCCAAATAGGAAGAACAATAGAAAAATGAGGCAGTTAACAATATTTGATGTGATAGCTGAAAATATTTCAAAGTAGACAAAAACATCAATCAACATACCCAAAAAAGAACTACGAATTTGAGCAATAAAATTACAACAAAAACACTGTTGACTGGAAGTAGACCAGCATCAGAATAGTTAGTAAATCCTGTAGCCTGAGAGACAGTATTTCAGATTGCTTGTTAGCTACAAAACTTGTTAGCTACAGGGGATTACATATACAAAAGGGGAAAAGGAGTATAAATGTTTGGAAATAGTTCTCCAATACCCATGCATTAGAAAGTATGATTTGTTATAGTTATAAAAATTAAGATTTTCTGATTTGCCCATAGACTCAAGAAAGACCCCTAAGTCCTTTTAATACCTTATGTTTGTACAGTATCTGGTTGTTTAAAAATACTACTTTTATGCTTCTGCTTAACTATATTTTGAGTCTTCCTGTTTCTGGTATCTTCTTTTTTTTTTTTTTTTGAAGATTTTTATTTATTTATTTGACAGAGAGAGAGAGAGAGAGGGAGGGAACACAAACAGGGGGATTGGGAGAGGGAGAAGCCGGCTTTCTGCTGAGCAGGAGCCCGATGTGGAACTCGATCCCAGGACCCTGGAATTGATCCCAGGACCCTGGAATCATGACCTGAGCCGAAGGCAAGTGCTTAATGCCCGAGCCACCCAGGTCCCCCCTGTTTCTGGTATCTTCTTGAGATGACTTGAGATGGTCATAGAAGGGTACCTACTACAGTTTTAGTACATAACAGCATTGAGGCATATCATATGAAACATGAAAATGAAAGACAAGAGGAACATTTAAATGAAGCCAGAAATAAAAACATACTACAATCAAATAAGCTGTAATTACAATTTATCCGATTTCTCAAAAGAAAAAAAACATAATCCAGATGACAATTGATATATCAATCTTTCAAATACTGTAAGAAAATAAGTTCAAACTATATTTCTACATTTGAAGATATATTCAAATATGAAGCAAGAATGAAGTACTCATCACTAACAGACCTGAAGTAAAAGAATAATTAATCAGTCATGTACATTATAAAGTCTAGGGTAATCATGAAAAGAAAAGTAAAAGAATGAAAATGAATATATTAATAAAGGTGGATGGAATGCAAATACTTGATTAATGAGTATTTAGAACTGGCTAAACTCATGGTTAAGTAAGGCAACAATGCTCCAGACTATCTAGTCTGCTCAAGACTTCTGACTCCATTTGAAAATTTGAGGGAACCAAAATGACCTTCCATTTCAATAATTGACTAGAGTGACTCACAGAACTGTGGAATAAGATATGCAAATTATTATAGTTTTATTATAGCAAAATTATACAAATTAGAACCAGCCAAAAGAAGAGATGCATAGGGCAAGAATCTGAGAAGTTTTTAAATGTGAAGCTTCCACTGTCCCTTTAGCTTGACTAAACATGAAATAAGTTTCTTTTGAAGGCTCTCTCCCTTAGAAAATTCACTTCAGAAAACATGTAATTGCCAGTCCTTTCTCTGTCGCTTTAAAATACAAATCTTCTCCCAGCCTATTGTCATGTTATAGCATAGGAATGTCTTTACAAAGGAATGTCTTAGCAAAGGACCTGGGAGACATCTCTTTAAAATAAAATCATCAAGAAAGATAATGCCCCTATCTTCCAGGTTCTGTAGGAGCTTCAACACCAATGTAGCAAACAAGATAGCTTAATCACATTGACCAGTCTCTAATGTCTTCCAGTACTTTTCCACTAATTCACCCAGTACTTAGAAACTCTTCTTTTGTCTAATGGAGTCGAGTTCAATCTCCCCTATAGCAGTAGTCTTGAACAATGTCTTCCTTGCTTTTTTATTCCATTTGGTGGAATTTTTCTTTGACAAGAAGGAATAAAGGAAACATTGCATGAATGAAGAGTTAGAGACTTATCTCTTTTAAACACAGACGCAGAAGTCACTACGAAAATATTAGCAAACCAAATATGTGATTTATTGAGTAAATAATGCCTGATTGCCAGCTTGCCTTTATTTCAGAAATAAAAATTTACCTGGCTATTTGAAAATTAATCAATATAATTTACTAAATTGATAGGAAAAAAGGAGGAAAACATTTGTTTAACATCTATTAATGAAAAAGAATCTTTAATAAGTAAGAATAGAAAGGAAATTTCTTAATCTGTTAAAAAGTAGAAGAAAAAAAAATCAAACTTCCCCTGGTTTACATTGCTTCAGAAGCAAAAGCAGAGGCAAGCATCCAAGAGTAAATGGGAAGTAGTTTATTTAGGTGTTGTAGGGAACAGCAGTAAGAATGAGGGAAATTGATACAGGGAAGGAACTCCATAAAGAGATGTTTGAACTGGCTGCTACATGGGTGTTTGAAGCTTAATTCAAAGGGGAAACTCTGGGAAATGCTTCAAAACACATGCCTCAGGGAAAAGAAGTAGTTATATACCACTGTGATTCAATAAGTAGTTAAGGGCTTCTTCCTTGAGGTGTTAATTTCCTGGCATTTGGAAGCCTACCAAATGGTTAGGCTTGGTGACTTTTAATAGAAAAACCCTCCCTATTAATTATACAGATATTGGCTGTTGGAATTCTAATGGACCACAGTGCTAAAACAAAGATTGTAGGATAAGGACTTAGTAGTTGCAGTGTTTGTTACAAAGTGTGATAGCAAAAACAGTCAACTTTTTTTCAAGATCGGGGTAAGAAAAACATCTTCTTGCTCTCTTTTAAAGATTTTATTAATTTGGGGCATGTGGGTGGCTCAGACCATTAAGCATCTGCCTTGGCCTCAGGTCATGATCCCAGTTTTGGGATTGAGCCCCTCCTCTGGCTCTCTGCTCAGCTGAGAGTATGCTGCATCCTCTTTCTTTACCTCTCCCCCTGCTTGTACTCTCTCTCAAATAAATAAATAACATCTTTTAAAAAAGAAGATGTTATTTATTTATTTAAAAAAAAATTTTTTTAAAGATTTTTATTTATTCATTTAACAGACAGAGAACACAAGCAGGCAGAGAGACAGGCAGAAGCAGAGAGAGGAGCAGGCTCCCTGCGGAGCAAGGAGCCCGATGCGGGACTCGATCCCAAGATGCCAGGATCATGACCTGAGCCAAAGGCAGTTGCCCAACCAACTGTGCCACCCAGGCGTCCTGAAGGTGTTATTTCTTTGAAAGAGAGAGAGAAGCACAAGCAGCGGGAGCGTCAGGGAGAGGGAGAAGCAGACTCCCTGCTGAGTCTGGATCCCAGGAGCCTGGGATCATGGGACTGGATCCCAGGAGCCTGGGATCATGACCTGATCTGAAGGCAGACATTTAACCAATTGAGTCACCTAGGCACCCCAAAACATCTTCACTATTGACAGTCTAATTCAACACTGAACTGGATGTCCAATTCATGGAAATAAAGTAAATAAATAAA
>CM052800.1:41899295-41926932 GCA_028533885.1 Nasua narica | reverse complement strand
AGCATGAACAAGAAAGCACACTACCTTATTTGTTGCTAGCAGTCTTCTTAAAATCATGAGAGAAACCAGGCTGGGAATAAAACCAGCATGGTGGGCAGGCAGAGGTCATATAATACAGAAAAGGAGAGGAGAAATCTTCACGGTATTATATCCTAAGCCCAATATTTCTGAGTCTTCTTTTTTGATAACTAATATTATTTAGAAATAACTAGTATTATTTTCTAGAATATGTTTGCATGTTTGCAGCATGTTTCTGTAACGTGGTCAAAAGTATCTATATATCCAACTCATTTTGGGTTCATTTATTCCACTTTTATAAGTTTGTCATATGAAAAGTATTATTTCTTGAAGTATATGGATTATAAAAGATATAAACAGAATGCCAAAAAATAATTTTAAATATCTATAGAGGTAAAATAAGTACAATTATTAAAATAATTTAAGTATGCTTAAAGTATAAATTATGTGACTAGTTATAATTTATTATTATTTTAAGAGTTTATTTTTTTAAAGAATTTTAAGGTTCACAGAAAAATTGAAGAGAATGTAGAGAGACTTCTCATATACCCCGTGCCTTCACACATGCTAAGCCTCTCCATTATAAACATCCTCACCAGACTGGCACATTTGTTACAATTGATGAACCTATATTGACACATCTTAATCAGCCAAAACCCAAAGTTTGCATAAGAGTTCACTCTTGGTGCTGTATACGCCATAGATTTGGACAAATGGATAATGATATGTATTCATCATAATGGTGTGATATGTTTTCACTCCCCTAATATAATTATATTTTCAAATAGTGTTTAAAGACAGGATATGATGTTCATATCTATTGCCTAAAAAGAAGATACACAGAGACATATACACATGCACACAAATACAAATATTGGAAAAAATATAAAGAAATGTTTATTAAGACAACCCATAGGTTCTTATTAATTTTTATATTTGGTATATTTTCCATAGTGTCTGCTTCCCAAATTAGCTCACATTACTTTATAATCAGAAAAAATCAGTACTATGCATAGAGAATACTACACTCACTAAACCTAGCGTGATGTTAACTTACTATTTAATTGCAAGTATAATGGATGCTTTGCTAATAGTAACAAGTAGGCTCATTTCTAATGCTCTTGTAGTAAAAATAAAATTAACTTTGTTAACTCCAACACTTACAAACAAATGGTATTCATGTCATAATCCATCCTTTATTTCAATAATTAATCACTTTGTATTTTACCTTGAATAAGTAAACAGAGTCAAACTCTTATATAACTATTCTTAACATAGAAATAAGAGGGAACTGAAAAGAGAAGTGGATGATTATTTTTAAGATTTTACTTAACATAGAAATATAACCCATGAAAACTTAACAAGGGGGCGGATAGGGATATGGACATTGGGGAGGGTATGTGCTATGGCAAATGCTGTGAAATGTGTAAGGCTGATGATTCACAGACCTGTACCCTGGGGTAAATAATACATTATATGTTAATTAAAAAAATTAAAAAAAAAACCTTAACAAGCTAAGAGAAAATGAATCATCACATTTCTGAATATTATGCATATGTTTAGACCTCTCATCTTTTGGCTAATGTTAAATTATGATTCTTTAATGCTTTGATTGTCTGAAAATTCCTCCTGGGGAATTTTTGTCCCAGTTTTCTAAAATGATTTGGGAGTATAAATTTATAATTACATATAATTTTGCATATTTCATGGATATAAAAGTGAACTATATCAGAGCCTTGAAGTTAAAAAGGTGAAGAAAATAAAGTCAAAGGATTAAAATGTTAATAAGCAGAGAAGAAAAAATTCTTTTTTTAAAAGAATTCTGTAACATTTACATTTCCTTAGAATAATTATTCACCCTAAATTGGAGTGATTTAGGATGGTGAATTAAAAGTAGTTGCCTTTCTAAAATAACTTCTATATATTGTCAACTTTATTCTCTTTGTCATTTAATGTTAATTCACCTTCGTGACACACACACACACACACAAACACACACACACAACCTAAAGCACAATTTTTAAAGAAAAGTGAATAAGTAATCCTAAAGTTGTTTGCACCACAATGCAACAGCTAAATATATAAAACAATTATTCAGAAATCAAGGAAGATTGGAATAAAATGCAACTACATTTTTCTATGACTGGTACAACCTACTAGGCAAAATTTAATATTAAAACATTGTAGTTTTTCAATGTATTTGATTTTATAAATTTGCACGTACCCATAAAATTCAGATGCTCTTATTGGAGGTTTTTTGGTTTTTTTTTCCCACCAGTTAGGTTTAGTATCATAATGTATGAAAGGTAACAAAGCCTAAAAGTTAGACATACACTAAAGTTTACACTTGTTGCAAAAATTTTCCCTTCTCTGGGCCCCATTCAAAACTGGTAGCCTTCCAGTTCATCTAGTAAATAGGTCAAAATAGTATTCTCCAATTTGGAATGTGTTCCAGAACTCAGTATGGACTTTTAACTACAAACTTCTTTCTTAAGAGTTAAGAGTTGCAATAATTTGTTCTATACTTTGGAGGGGGATGTCAAGCATGTCCTAAACCACCGGAACCCTAAAAACTTCATTAGTATGGTGTACCACTGAGCTGAAAATGTTTATCTCCCACCATCTCAAAAATCTGTGTCTTACCAAGCTTTCCAGTGTATTTGACAATTCTTGTACTCTGGTCTGATTCAAGGTCAATGTGATTGTGAATTGTCCATTATAGTCCAGGTCTCTTTGGTATTTTACAACATTTTCCTAGACCAAGACTGTAAATTTATTCTATTGTCCATCACATATAAATGTGAATCGTTTCTTTTCATCCTTCCTCACAGGAATGTAAAAGACAGCATATGCCTGATCAATTTCAACCTACCATGTGTCAAAGACTGTGTTAAACTACTCTTTAAAAAGATACCACTTTTCATAAAGCAGCTACAATTAAGGCCACTGCTTGGTTAAGTATGAAGTAGTCCATGACTTCTAACTACTAGGCTTTCGTATATTTGTATGTGACATGAATCTAAAGGAGATCCAAATGGCACTAGGCGTCCTAGCCAACAATGTCAAATCAGTATCTTCACCTAATAATTTCTGAAAGATCTGGGTATTCTCTTTTTCCTTAGTGAATGGTTACTTAAGTACATTCCCATAAATCCATTTGTGGTAAGACGAAGGTAACAATTTTCCAATGCATATTTCATTTTATTGCAGGGTACTTCAAAAGGGCCTGTTTAGTCCAAAGTGTTCCAGATTGGAGAAATAACTCAGATCAAAAAACATAGCCGGACAGTGACTTTTCACTGGAGTTTTCAGCTTCCTGATCATTCATCCTTGATGTCTTTTCATTATACAAAGTAAACAGTACTCTTGTTGGCTGCCCATCTGTCTTGCCTTGGGGGATTGCCATGTCCTTCTAATGATTTCATGTCTTTCTGCATGGCAGACCCTAACAGCTACCCTCTGATTTTGCTGTTTTATAATATTTGTAACCACTTTGCTTCTGATAGATAAGTGCCACCACCTGGCTTCTGTTACTTAGGGCCTTATCATTCCTTTGCTATCAGGAAATTCAGTTTCATAACAGCATCTCCTATTATCAGCATGGCCTCCAGAGAGTAGACACCACTTAGCTGTTCAGTGATGCTGATATATTCCTTACCATCACGTTAAATGGATGCTCCTCTACTCTCTCTTACAGAACTCTGACAGCTGATGGTTTTCCCAGCCTTCCAGAATGCACCTATTCTGGTATGCTCACATCTCAGAAGTTTTTAATCCCATCCTCTACCATCAACCAGCACACTTACTATGTTTCAACTTTACTTAGTATGGTCTATATTTTTTTCCATGTTCCCAAGATTCATCTCTTACAAACACTACTTGTCCTTGCCAAAGATCAAATCTTGTTCCATGGGATGATGTTCTCTTATTGATAAACTCTTCTTTATCCATCTTGATTCCTCCCTACTTTTTGAGGCAGCAACTTTACCTCCATATTTCCTTTCTCTTCTCCTACGGGGACACATTAGTCAGATCCTGCAATCCTAAACACTAGTACATAACCTCTCTTAGCAGTCCTGGCACAGCCTGAGGAGGGCAATGAAAGTATTTGAAACTTGTTATTATCCTGGTTTCCAGGAGGGGAAATGGAAGTAGGTGCCAGGAGGTTAACAGAAAATTTCATATAATACCTTTAACTCATCTGTACCCTCATTTGGTTTCTAAAAATAATTTTCTTGTGGTATCCTAACTCATAACCCTCAAGTAGAAAGGTGGGGGGGCAGGTAAATTCTATCTTTAGAAGGGATAGTAAACCATATCTGCAGGCCAATCTATTCCTGGGGAATCTGTGAGGTTAAGGTTCTCATTTGGATCTTAGCGGGTATCCTTAACCCGAGTCTAAGAGTTTCACCCCTTCTCTGTTAGATCCTGATTTTGACATCAGAGGCCTGCTAAGACTAAGAATTCTTAACTCTCTAAAGATCTATTACATTTAGATTTTAATCCTGAGTCTAGCCTTCTCTGCAGCAGATTGGGATTTCCTTGACTATTGCCAGGGAGGCCCTTGTGCTTTCACATTTTGGCTTGAATTGGTAATAATTTCTCTTCAGTAAATCTGTGTTGCTTGGCAACAGTCACTTCAAGTCAATTTTCCTTATAGGTAACACTTCCCCACATGCCTATCAGGAGCTAATAACATCGTATCAATTGGTACATCTCTTTATACTATTATCCCATCACCACTGATAAAAGTTTTAACAGTTGCTGAGTGAGATTACACCTCCACATATCAAGATGAGATCCTCACTGCAAGATGGGTAGTAAGTGATCTATCTCCAAAATCCTCTATTAGATTCTATTTCTCAAAGCCACTCCAAGCTCCAAATATCTTAGACCTATTTCCCTAAAAATAGACTCTGGGATTGAGAGTTGTACACAGGTGGTTTATTTAAGAATATCTCAGAACATACAAGTGCAGGGAAGTGAGGAAAATAGGAGAAAGTGGAAAGAAGGAGAAGCTGAACCATAATGCAGTTGCCACTAAGACTGAAGCCAATCCTATGTGGAGCTATAGACCTGGGAGGATTCTTTGGCATTGTCAAAAATTGACACAAAGAGGCTGAGACTTTGTTTCCCTGCTCCATCCCTTACTTGTCACCCACCATTTCATGAGAAGGGACATAAACTTCAGCAAGACAACTCTGTGTCTGAAGACAATTTATACTGAGGAAAATATCTGTCAACTTTTAGAAGGTGCTGGATGATTTTGTTGTCCCTGAATAAGAGGACTGTTTGGAACAGCACAGATATCCACTATAGCAAGGAATTTGAGAAACTAATGGAAAAGTTGGCTTTCTAACAAAATGATAATAAAATTAACCCAAGAAGTGGAACACTTGCTTAGAACAACCACTTTAGAGGGATTTAGAAAGCTGATTTAAAAAGTATCATTGAAAGACATTGGAATAGATAGTCTTAGAACTATGTCAATGAAGACAAAAATTTTTATGGAAAAATTTGTGATGAAGAAGAGCCACAGAAAAAAGTAGGAAGGGACGCCTGGGTGGCGCAGTTGGTTGGGCAACTGCCTTTGGCTCAGGTCATGATCCCGGCGTCTTGGGATCGAGTCCCGTATTGGGCTCCTTGCTCTGCAGGGAGCCTGCTCCTCTCTCTGCTTCTGCCTACCTCTCTGCCTGCTTGTGTTCTCTCTCTGTTAAATGAATAAATAAAATCTTAAAAAAAAAAAAAAGTAGGAAAAAGAGAACAATGAAAGAGCCTGTTTAATATGATTAAAATGGCATTTTTATAGAAAACAAAAAATATAAGGATATGAATAGCCAATTCATAGAAATTCAAGTTAAAAAACATTAAAATAATGCATAGTCAAATCTACACTTATTCTGTTCTTCCTTTTCTATACCCTAACATTTATGTATTGTATATTGCAAATATTTTTTACCACAGAGACACCAAATTACAATTTTTCAGAAATAATGAAGTAATTCAAGAAAGCAAGTGATCGTTTAGATTTTTTTTCCGAACATGCAAAACATGAAAATTTCTCAATATACTTTTCATGTTTCATCACTATGTTTGTGTTATCTTTCTATCTGAAAAGACTGATTTTAGTCTCTTAAGAGTCAGAGAGGAGAAAAATCTATTGATTTAAATTGACTAATATTATTTGGACCAGAAGCCATAATTTTACAGAGAATACAATTAATTCATCAATTTAAGATGAACTAATTTAGAATGAGCTACCCAAGAGGCAACTAGTTCTCATCCATCATGTAGACAAAATTTTGCTCTGCAGAGATCAAGATAGTACTTTTCTTATTTTGAATTCTCAGTAGAGAGAAAATATGGTGTACGAGTGCTTGTGATACTAGTTACATGTTTACATTTTTACACAACAGGATTTTTAAGAGAGTTGCACCCTAAGTCCATGATTGCCATCTATCGTTTATTATTAATTCAATAGTAAAACAGGTATTCATTCATCAAGGAAAAAATCAATTATGTTTAGTGTTATATTATTATTATTTTTTCTTTCTCCTTTAATTTCTTTCAGCTATGAGAATCTGATAACTTGGACAATCTTCCTTAAAAATATTCTTAATCCTTATTTTCTGCTTACGGTTGGCATCTAGTTTCTTAACAAAACTGTCAATGCCTTGTAGCAATTTCCATTAAAACAGCATTTGTTTAAACCTTTGAATTCTTTTCAGCTTTGTTGAGGTATAATTGACAAACCAACTGTAAGATATTTAAAGTATGCATGATGATTTGATACATATATACATTGCGAAAGGATTTGTACATCTATAAACTCTAGAACATTTTGCCTGTGATATATCTTATTTTAAAATGCATATATGATTGGGGTGCTTGGGTGGCTCAGTAGGTTAAGCTCTTGATTTTGGCTCACGTGATGGAGCCCCATGTTGGGCTCCGTGTTGGGTGTGGAGCCTGCCTAAGGTTCTCTCTCTCCCTCTCCCTCTGCCCCTCCCCCTCTTTCTCTTAATAAAATTATATATATATATTATATATAATATATATATAATCATAACACCCAGTTATTCAATCCTCCTTAAGGATTCTTACTCTCTAGTGATAAATGTAAAAACTCTTTTTTTTTAAAGATTTTATTTATTTATTTGACAGAGAGAGAGAGATCAAAAGTAGGCAGAAAGGCAGGCAGAGAGAGAGAGGGGGAAGCAGGCTCCCTGCTGAGCAGAGAGCCCAATGAGGGGCTCAATCCCAAGACCCTGAGATCATGATCTGAGCCGAAGGCAGAGGCTTTAACCCATTGAGCCACCCAGGCACCCCCAAGTGTACAAACTCTTTAACATGAGAGAAAAGATGCTCTAAATTACTTGACCTCTGTTGACCTTCCCATTGGAACTTCTCACCAATCTCCATACAGAAGAAGACTGAATCCAGTGCCACTGGCACTTCTCACCAATCTTATTTGTCTTAACTTTTCCCTATGTTATCTTAATAACTCATATGTCATCATTTTCATACAAATTCACTATAAAGTTAAAAAGTTTAACTGAGGGGCACCTGGGTGGGTCAGCAGGTTGAAGCCTCTGCCTTCAGCTCAGGTAGTGGTCTCAGGGTCCTGGGATCGAGCCCCGCATTGGGCTCTCTGCTCAGCAGGGAGGCTGCTTCCCCACCTCTCTCTGCCTGCCTCTCTGCCTACTTATAATCTCTCTCTCTGTCAAATAAATAAATAAAATCTTAAAAAAAAAAGTTTAACTGATATTTAGATGGAAAAAGTGAACAACTTCCAATTCAAGAAATCTTTAAAACCAATAATAGCAGTAGATAAATTAACATACTCTTTTTGTTTATTTTCTCAAGAAAACTATGTCAAAATTTTCCTGGTTATTGGTCAACTTTCAGATTCTATGTTTTCAGTGAATAAATAATATTTTTAAGGTTCAAATTAAGCCTAAAAGCATTACATAAAGTAACTAGAGTATATTATATATATTTTAGGTCATTAAATGACATTGAAATTAAGATTTCAAATCAATTTATCTTTTAGGCCTGCAGTATACAATTAACTAAAGGACAGGGACATGCTTCATTCTCCCTGAAGGTAAGATATGCCACAGTATTAATATACATCTCAAATATTTGGAATGATATTCCAGTACTCCTGGAACTCCTTCTTCACTATTTCCACTTTCCTAATTCTTGATGGAACCATATAGCTAAAATTTGTAATTATAGTAATAGAATATTTTTGCAGATCAGTATCTATTTATATATTTTAAATAATTATGTTCATGTAAGCAAATATTTTTTCCTGTAGAATGTTGAAACATTTTTATGATGTTGCACACATATTGAAAGCCACAGAAATCATAAGTGTGCATACCTATGAATTTTTTAAAAGTGAACACATCTGTGTAAACCATACACAGATGAAAACAATAAAAATAACAAAACACCTAAAACTAAAGCAATACAGAATATTACTAGTATCCCATGCCACTTTCTAGTCACAACCTTCCCCCAAAGGGAACCAACCTCTGGGCATATTGTAAAAGCATTATTTTTCTTGTTTCTGAATTTCACACATAATGAATCACACAAGTTCCTCTTTGACTTCTTTCATTCCCATTTTGTTTTAAGATTCATCTGTATTGTTCCATGTAGATGTGATTTTTCATTGTCATTGTTATATGCCATTTAACTGTGTGATTATATCACAATTTATCTCATTTTCACTGGTGGCATTTGGGAAATCTCAAGATTCGGACTACTATGAATACTGTTTGTGAACATTCTTCTGCCAGTCTCTTGGTGATATTTTTGTTAGATGTAAACCTAGGAGTAGAATTTCCAGGCTTTAGGCTTGCATATGGTCCCATTTAAAATATCACCAACATTTTTTTCCAAAGTGGTTGTTGATTTTACACTCCCTTTAGCAGTATATGAGCATTCTTTGTTTCACCTCATTTGAACTTGGTGTTTTGAGCCATACTCTTGTGGATTCCCACAAGGAATAATAAAATTTAGTTCCAGCTCCCTTAGAATATCCTTGTTTGTGAAATACCTATTCAAATATTTTGTGTATTCTTCTGTTAGGTTGTGTGTTTTGTTCTTAGCTGAATTTGTAGTAGTTCTTATATATTTAGTATAAAATCCTTTATCATACATAGGATTGCAAATGTCATCTCCATGTCTGTTACTTGCCTTTTCATTGTCTTAATGTTGTCTTTTCACAGTGCGATATGTAATTACAATATTACATGGATAGTGTATGTTGTATCCTGTGGATAGTGTTTATTGTATCCTGTAATATATCTTTGCCTGTTTTATGATTACGCAGATTTTCTCTGGTGCTTTCTTTTTTAAGCCTATTATTCTACTCTTACCCTGATATCTGCAGTCTATACCAAATTATATGCTGTTTAAATTATGAAGTAGGAGTGAAGATTTTTTTTCTTTACATGAACATCTATTTGCCTTGTACCACTTACTAAAAAGTCAATCCATTCTGCATTCCAATGCATGATCACCTTTGTCATAAATCCCATAATCACATTTTATAATTCAATATATATTAAACATTTGAGATGACTGATTCACCATTATAGATATCTGAGGGGAAAGTTATAAGGATGAAATAATAATAATTCTAATGAAGAAAGTCATATTAAGTACATTTAATGCAAGACAGACTAATAAATGTTATAACAAAATCATTACAGAAGTGCTAAAGAAGCACCAAAGTTATTTCTTTTTTTTTTTTCAAAGTTATTTCTAGTAAATAAATAAAAAAGTCCTTTTGGTGCTCTTTGATGTATGAGAATGAGCAAAGGCATGAAGCTAGTTTCCCACTGCACCTTGATTAGGGTGCATGTCTAGCAGGAAGTAGAAGAGCCACAGGGAATGAAAGATTAAATAGCATAGATAACAGAGCATCGGTGTGATCCCAAGACTTCTAGACTTAACTTTTGTAAGCTACCTTTGAATACTTATAGTAGTTAAAATAATGAGAATTATGTTTTAGTGGTATTTACAGTGGACAGTAGATTTCAAAGAGAAAATAGTAGAAACAGAGTGATCAGCCAGGAAGTTTTCCAACTGACAAGAGGAGCCAGTTGGCCAGGAACCAGAAGTAAAATATAAAGGAACAGGTGGATTTTTAGAAGCATTTTAAGGTTCTGAGGCCTTGGTGACTGATTAGTTGTGAGAATGGGAATGATGGAATTTCTGGCTTGAGCAACTGGTAGATTTAATGTCATTAACAATAGAGCACAGAGTTAAGGAAAAAGTGCAGAACCCCAGAAGGGTGGTGACCAGAGGACAATGAGGGTCTCAATGTGACATTTTAATATGAATCAAATTTGGAAGAGAGCCTATAGTGATAGTGCAAAATTGAGATCATCTTCAGAGTTAATCTTAAAAATTAGAATGAGAGCACCACAGTGTAAGAGTATACATTTACTTTCAAACAAGAGTAAGCACTGATTTGTTTGTTACTTTTCACCACTAAGCTATAGAGTGGGTTTTTTTTTTTGCAGCAATAAATAAACATAACAGTTTGTTTCTAAGGAAAGTATATTGGTATGTGTTTATGGAATAAGAAGACAGAAGGAGCTGAAATAGACAGAGACAGACTATACTCATCAGTGGAGAGATGAGAGGAGACAGTCATAATCTCACAAGTAGAATTCTTAGTATTCTTAGAATTCAAGTTATTTTCCTGAACATTTAATGCTTCTCTATACAAAAATACATACAATTTGTGGATAGGTCTCAACATGTTGATTTGGAATCTGCTGTCATTTCAGTCTAATGGGAATTTCTCATGCTGATTCATAGCAGTGATGAAGCAGGTGCTGCTGCTATCTGCACATTAATGGATAAAAGCCTTTCTCCAATTTAGTTATGACCTTTCATTTCCATTATAGAATGACACTTAATGGACCTGTATTCTTTCGGCAAGTGGATAAAATGCAAACTTAATTTTTTTTAAAAAATTAGCATTTGGTCCAGTAGGTCTTGAAAGAGATGATATTTGAAATGTTGAGGATAATTATCTTTTTCTGCTTATCACTAATTATTTCATTCTGTTTATCACTGCTCTTTGCTCTTAAATCAGTAGGTCTTGTCAATGTCGCATGAGTAAATACCATAAAGTGGAAGTTGAACTTGTGACTTTCTTAAGAAATTTGAGGTAAGGGTTTGAAGAGATTTAAAAGGAAAACTGGCCTTTATCCAAGAGAACCTTACTTAAATCTGAATCATCTTTGGAACCATAAATTTGTAAGACATTATTCTGATAAATAGGTTTTTCTGACACAAATTGTTGAACATCATGGTAATGCATTTGAGTCTATATATAGCTCATTTAAATCTGAGTTAATTTTCTTTATTTTTCTCAAGAGTAACTTTGAAATAAAGTTTAAGTTATTTTATGCATTTAAATAAATTGTAACATAAATAGATGAATTAGAAGTGAACATTCATCCCTTTCTTCTTCCTCTTCCTCTTCCCTTCCCAACAATTCAATTCAAAAGAATTAGATGGACTAAAGTAAGCATTAGTGCATGGGGAGCAAAGGTGGTCCAGAGCTGGGTGTCAGAGTACAGGCAGGTGGAGGAAGTGTTCACAAGGGGATTTTGAAGCATAGCTTGGCATGGGGTGTTACAGCATAAGTTAGTGTGCAAGCCTTCCACACAAGAGGCAGCCTAATAGGCAGTATCAGAGCCTGTGCATCATGAAAGAATATTCATGTAAGATGGTGCCCATCACAAGCAGCTGGATCTTGAATGGGATAAGAATATCATCCAGTGTGCTGGGGGAAGGGCTGGTACAGACTGTAGAAGCCTGAGGAGGGTGATGAGGGTGAAGGTGATTTACAGGGAAGTAAATACAGGGTGTTGGAACTTAATTGTGTCAAGGAGAACAATGCATGAAAAGGGCAGTTGGCTCAGTTTATTGGAGACAGAGAGGGCATCTGATTGGTAAGGAAACCCAGAATGGGGTGTCAGGATCCAAGTGAGGGGTAGGTGTCCTCATGGTGGAGAGTTGGCCCCATAGGGGATCATGGAGTCCATATGTAGAGAGGAGAGCTTTCATGGGGCAGGGGACAGCCTTATTTGGAGCATCAGAATCCAAGCAGAATGATTAGGCCTTCCATAAAGACACATACTGGTGTGAGATGTCAAAACTTATTTAATATTTTTAAAAGCATCAGTTCAGGGTATTAAGCCCATGCAAATAGGCATATCAGCTTGGAGTGTTTGAAGTAGACCAGAAAGGGCTAAAAAGGAAGATGGCATAAGAGAGGTGCCATTTCAGGAGCCAGAGTCTGAGAGGTCTAAGGTCATTCCAATGAGGCAGCCCAGTTGAGAGGGTCTGAACCCAACTAAGGTGAAGACAGCATTTACATGTCTATGTGAGATGTTATGGTATGAGGGCTGTAAGGAGAGTATCCATATAGGACAGTGGATGTTGGTGTACAGTGGGGGAAAAGAATAAAAGCTTCACAGAAACTGGATTAAATGATCTAAGGGGATCTCTTTAGTAACAGGAAAACTGAAGCAATGCCACCTGATAGGATGAAATAATAAGTCCCTTCTTACCAAAGGTGTATAACCTGTATCTAAACATGGGGAAACATCAGACAAACCCACACTGAAGGGCTTTCTACAAAATAACTGGCTTATAATCCTCAAAAGGTGTCAAGGCCATTAAAGTCAGGGAAAGTAAAGAGCTTTTCCAGACTGATGGAGCTTAAATGTGATTAAATACAACACACTAGTTAGAACTGGATTTTTGTGATAAAGGATATTATTGGCACACTTGGAGAGACAGGAATGGAGTTTTAAGATTAGATGTTAGTAATGCATCACTGATACTTTTCTGATTTTGATGGCTGAATTCTGGTTACATAGGAGAGTGTACTTGTTTAAGGAAATTCATATGAAAGAAACCAAGGATGATGCAGCACCATGTCAGCAAATTTTCTCAAATGATTCAGAAAAAAAAATACTGCGAATTGCAGTCAATTTTTTGGTAATTTTGAGATAGTTCCACATTAAAACAAATGAAAAGTTAGTAAGAAGCAAAGAGAAACCAAGGATAAAAATGTAATATTGTGCTAAGAGTAAAGATATTTTTAAAAATCCATCACTTAATGTGAACTCTCAAATACAATTTCATTGTTCTAGGCAGAACAGAACATGATTCTGATTGTTTTAAGTATATTCTAAGGTTTTTTGAGTTCTCCTCAATCTGTCTTTGTATTTCACTAAAGTGCTATAGGGTTGTGTAAGCAAATAATATTAATTAATTTCTCAGGAATTTCTAAGCATGTTGATCCAATGTACAGAGCTGTGATATGTTCAGACTCTTGAATCACATTAAAGTGATAGTAGGGCAATTTTCTAGATAAGTAATTCATACCCTGAGTATATGGTTATAATATATGAGGGTCTCTATTCTTTATATATTCATAAACAATCCCTAGGCTTAAGAATAATAATTGATTTGGATATTTTTCTTCACTTTCATTAAAAGATTGTGATTTGTGTATAAGAAATAAGAGAGACTATTTCACATAGTAGAGAAAATACAATAGAATCATGAATGCAGATGGTCAAAGTTTGAATCCCAATTCAGCTGTTTTATTATTAATATTTTTAAATTCTGCCTTTGGACAAATATCTTATTGTCACTTAATTTTCATTTCTTCCTTCATAAAATAGAAAGAAACATATCCAAATAGCAGAATTTAAAGATAATTTGCTATGGATAGACACACACAGATCCATAATGTGGACATATAGAAAGAGATAGATTTGTATGGAGATATTCCTACAGGGAGATATTTAGAGAGAGAGAGAGAACCTGTGATATGATGTTCTAGGGGATGGAGATATATCTATCTGTACAGACATATATACAGATATATAGATATGATAGATATATCTATCCCTTAGGTGTAATCACGTCATAGACTTTCACTGCTCACATTTAATTGTTGCTATTTTTAAAGGGTTGAATTCTGAAAAATACTGAATGAGACTACATGCAGAGTAGCAGACAATTCTGAGCTATTTATTAAAACATAACAATTGTGAAAGCATCTCCCTAAAGTCTGTGTATAGGAAGTCTACGTACAGGAAGGTGTGATTGGAATGACTAACACCCTAGCAAGCTGCCTATTATGCTTTCCTGGGGACAGATGGACTATGTTGATTGGAAACTGATAGTTGGAATGACTCTCAGAACTTATATGATGCTAGCTGGCCATGTGGACACCCTCTAAAAATCATTTTGATTTATATTCAAATGAATGGTCAGATCTGTGGATTTTATGAATAAAAATAGCATTGACATTTACTTGAATATATACTTATCTCTGAAGATGTGAATACATATTTATCTTTGAAGATATATGCCTCACTTTAAGGTGAATGTATTCTGCTAATAGTATATTAGTCAACATTTTGAAAATAGGCTTATATTTTAAATTCTAACAAGGGAATTTCTTTTGAAAAAATCTCTTTGCTTAAAGTCAATAATAATATTTCAAAGTATCCAATGCATAACATAAATCCAGATGTTTATATATTAAGCTCATATTAAATGATGCAAGCCAGGATCTATTCTCATGAAAAGCAATTATTTTCAGAAGATTAGATAGAATTAGATACTAATCAGATTATTCCTTTTACTATTAATGCATAGTACAGTTATACATTTTAAAATAAACAATTGTCCATTCTTTTTTTATTCATATCCTATTCATGTATAAAATTGGGTAATCTTTAATTATATGCCAGGACTTAGGGCCTTTGGGTACAAAAAAAACGTTCCTGACTTCAAAACCTTCACTATGTCCTAGAGAGACATTCCAGTAAACAGACATATAGAATCAATATATGTGTCATGAGATAGATATGGAACATACACAAGGTGCAAGGAGAGGCTATTAGAGACATCACCATTGACCAGGGGAACAGATAGAAGATTCCAGGGAAACATGGCAGGGAATCTTCTCTTTGAAAAACTGGTAAGAATCTCATAGAAAGGAGAGAGGTTTGTAGAGTGATCCATAGGGAGAGGGACCATTGAGGAAAGTGATCCATCTATCAGCAAAGCACAAAGTTGAGAGAGGATCTCACAGTAAGGCAATAACAAGAAGTTTGCTTTAACTGAATTGCCTGAAGGCAGGGAGGGGTAGTGATAGAAGATACAGAAAATCAGTCTGAAGCATTAGGCAGGGTCAGTTCATCCTAGGACTTTTATGCCACAAAAATAATGATGCTATGTAACTTTTCATCCAAATAAGGACATCTTAAGAGTAAATGAGGCACAATTAATGATAATGTTGACATAACAAGCTTAAATCAAAACAATCTTCACCAAATTAGACAAATGATCACACAACCTGTTAAGAAACTTGGGCATTATCCTAATAAGAAATCTTCTAAATGTTTAATTGGGAATCAGATTTTTAAAGAATATCTTGTCTACTCTTGAGCAGCAACTATGCTGGAAATATGTGCATAGATCTTAGACCTTGTACAAAGTTGCAATAAACTGGGAAACATCTGGAACAATTTTACATGAGCAAATTCTCCAGCAGCTAAAAGCCTGATGGGATCTGTGCTTTCAAATTAAATAAAGTCAGATATATGGGAAAGCTGCATAGTCTTTCAGGCCACCAGAGTAGTATTGGGAAAATTGCTACACTGAAGGAGTTAACACAGCTTTCCAATTTGCTTAAAGGGAATGTTTTGGGTAGTTAGATCTTGAGAAAATCTGGCCTATTATCATTGTTCTGAAAAACCCACAAACTCTAGAAATTGAAATTATGTGAGTAAAATCGAAGAGGCCCTTGGTTTATACTAGAGTTGCCCTATCATCACTTAATATTTTATTCCATTTTGTCTGGTTAGTACTGAAAATTCACAGAAGGCAAACCACAAAGTCAGTTCTTCCTATGTTTCTGCTGATGTTAACTGTAAAGAGCTTTAAAATTTTATTTTTAAGGGGAAGAGAGAATTTGACTTAAAGAGTTTTCCTCCGGTAACTTCATAGCACCCATATAGCCTGCTTTATAATTCACTGCTGAATCTTGATTTTAACTTTAAGCAATTAAACAGATTGTGAGTCTCTCTGTGGCATTATTTGAGAAATCAGAGAGTTTAGTATTGTTTCCCACTTATTGTATAGGCACATTTATTCTGGTTTTCAGATTCAGTTGGTAAATTGGTTGGCTTCCTAGCTAGAAACTTTTTATAAAGAAGGTTGACAAATTTACTGAATGTATGATCAGTAGGCGGTTTATTGATATGCCATATTCTGTTTCGCATATCAAGAATTGTGAGAATGGAAACTTTTCTGAAGACTCTATGAGAAGAGAAACAGCTGGTGACCCAGAGTTCTATTTCCCTAACACAAGTGTGAAGCAATTGAAGCTTCTTCAGATGTATGTTTTTAAAGAACCATGCTGTAGATAGTTACCATTATAAGCTGTTAGAGAGACCCCATTGTGACTCGCAGGAGGAACTGCTGAAGAACTTCTGGTAAGAGTTTCTGAGATCTGTGACCCCCAGGGAGCCATGCCACTGACAGCTATGGGAAATGTCAGGAGTAGCAGAAAGAACTAGTAAGAGACATCAGGAGTAGCTGCAGAGAACACTGACATGTTTGCTGGAAGTGAATAAAGGGGCTGATGAAAACTGCCATCACTGAAAGAAGAAACTTAGGTAATCAACTGCTTAGGTAATCAACTGCAAGGGATAATTTTGGTTAAACACTTCATAGAATCTGATGGGGTATGAGACTAGAAACTCTTTTTGGGAACATAAACAAAATAAGGTCACTTGACTCCTTATAAAGTATACAAAGACTCCTTATAAACCCACACAAAGGTAGTGAATTACATGTGAGCTTTACTTTATCAAAATTATTGCCCAACTTAGGAAAATTCTCCTGTTAGCTTTGTTCAATTTAATTATGTCTATGAAATCATTGCTAAACAATCAGGCACGCCAAAGAGATTCACATGTGAAGGAAATAAATCATTATTTAAATAGTGTTGTAACTCAATTTTACCTTCCAAAGGAATAGCTTTAATAACTTCAAACATATAAACCATTAAACTTAAAGTTATTGCAAAAATAATTCAGTTATTCTAATTTTCAAAAACCTTTTCTTGTCTCATGACTTTTGTACTCATGATTCTTGTGTCAAGAGCATTCTTTTTCTCTATACTGCCTGGTTTATTCCCATTCATCCTTTTTGTGTCTGCTTAAATAACACTTCTTTGCTAAAGGTTTCCCTCACCATAATTATCACTTGGCGCTCTTTTATTTCCCCTCAAAGCACATATCAAAAATACATAATTACATACTTATTTTACTTATATTTGCTTTCACTAAATTGTTAGCTGCATTACACCAGATCCATTGAGTTTTTTTTGTCTGTCAGGGTTTACTTAATTCTTAGCAAAGTGTTTGTTTGACTTGGTCCTGGGTAAACATTTATTTGACATATGAATAAAATATGTTCACAGAGATGCTGCAGAAGTTAAAAATCATCTTTAGAGTTTTAGAAAAATATATATGAATGCTAAGAATATAGTGCTTTTTGGTGAAATGAACATTCTAGACCAAAGAACTGTGGGTAGGTGAAGCATGTTATAGAACAATGCTAGACTCCTCCGTCTTCAAATCCATAATTTCAACAGCCAACTGGGCTCTAAGAGACTTGCCTCTAACTGAAAGATAAAGCTGCTAATAACTACGCTAGACCTTCCTGTGAAAATTGACCCTACTACAAATATTTTTTTTTTTTTACTCAAGTAGGTATGGGATTTTGGGTGACATTAAAATTTTCCCTTATTAAAATCTCCTTATTTTAGCTGAGGAAGAGACAGCTGGAGGGTATACAGTTTGGTCCCTCACCTTCAGCATCCTCCTCCAACATCCAAAATAAATATCACATGTGTAAAAAAACAAAACAACTTTAATGAATTAATTTTGTTAATTTTACTAAAATATTTAATAAATATTTATTTATTTACCTGTCTTGGGAGAGGGTGAAACAAAACATTTTATGGGAACCACCTCTACTAAAAAACAGGGAACTGTGAAGTTATTTCTTTTCGTGGGTTTTTATGTTCTCTTACTTTTATTAGCACATATTTTCCCAGAAGAGCTTTGAGATTGAAACACTGAGTTGGATTTAGAACATTGAACAGCTGAGTTATTACTGAGGAAATATGATTACGTTGAAACCACTAAAATAAATCATATGTAGAAATGTATAAAAATAGATCTTTACATTTACATATTGGGGATGTGTCTGTGACTGAAACTTGATCATGAAACAGTGAAGGTTAAAGAGAAGGAAGGGTGGCTTTTCTGTTTTGTATTATTTTCATCCTGTGCTAGAGTTGTTGATTAAGTAATATTTTGAGACTCATAAAAGTCAGAAAATATATGTAAACCAACCTCAGTTTGATTCTCTAAGCCCCGATTTTTATGCTACTTATTTTCTCAAAACACTACCTTGGACACACAAACAAGTTCATCACTTCCATAAAAAATAGCAAACAACACACACTTAAAGATTTTCTAAAAAGAAAAATAAAAGAAGATGAAAAAATCACTCAACCCTCTTTAATTCTTTTTTTCTTACATTTTTCTAATTGTAATTATAAAGGAGAGTAGAAAGATAATTCTAAATTATTTTGCATTTGCTCATAATTATAAATGTCCATATAAATGAGGTTACTGAAGAGGTTTATAAAAACCTTAAAAATCACTGAAGTGTATTAAATAAATTATCTAATATACTAATTATCAAGTTATACAAAATTTAAGTTACTTGATAATATACAATTATAAAAGGAAGTTTCTAAATTTTCATACATTTCAGGAGGTCACTTAACCAAGCAACAATCCAGGAAAACACAATCCTGCATTTATAGCTGGCTATAAGATTAAAATGAGATATGAACATGATATAAAAGGTACAAATTAAATATACAATTAAGTTGCATTAATAGAAGTATAATGTGGAGATCATGGGAAATATATTTCCCAATATTTTTGGTATGAAACAGCATACATCTAGATTGTTATATTTATTTTTTTTTAAAGATTTATTTATTTATTTATTAGAGAGAGAGAGAGACTGAGAATGAGAGGGGAGAAAGTCAGAGGGAGAAGCAGACTTCCCGCAGAGCCGGGAGTCCGATATGGGACTCGATCCCGGAACTCCGGGATCATGACCTGAACCGAAGGCAGTCGCCCAACCAACTGAGCTACCCAGGTGCCCTAGATTGTTATATTTAATTTTAAAATCCACATTTTAAGAATTATACTGTGTAAAAATGAGAGCAGTATTGATGGTGAGGGTTAATACATTTGAAGGATTCAAGAATTATTAGTTTTTAAAAGAGTAAGACTAAGGAGAGATGGATTTTTTCACATATTTGAAGGGCTGCCATATCAAAGTGTACAGTAACACATTATCCTTTAACACATTGTTCTTAAAAGCATTATAAGGATTGGCATATGAAAATAATTAGGAAGCAAATTTTTGCTCAAATTAGGAAAAAAATATAAAACCTATAATAGATTTTTAACTTCTTGAACACAGAGCCATGTCTTAACACATCATTATGTCCTCTTTAGTACTTGGCATGTTGCCCTTCACATAAAAGTACCTCAAAAATTTATGTTGAATCGCTAAGTGTATTAACAGACATGACTGACCAATAATGAAATCATTGACAGTGAAAGAAGTGAGCTCTCTATGATAGAGAGTAGTGAAGCAAAGTCTAAATGACTATCAGGTTGGAATGCAATGCAACTTGCAGTTGCAAAATATGCCTAGTTATCGTTCGTGCCTTCTAATCTCCATCTAAAACCCATCTTATTATTGTATAGTGTATTATGTTATAAAACCATTTCTATTAAGTGGGAGGTTGCCATATTTTGCTTCTCTGTGCCTTAAAAATAGGTAGATATATTGGTTATGAGCACAGATGTTGGCATGAAGGTAGAGTTGGTTCCAAACCTGGAATACAACATCAAGATGTATAATCTGTAGTTTGGTTGTTTACATCTATAAATGTGGATTATAACCATAGGAAACTTCCTAAGATGTTGTGAGAATTAACTGAGATTATATTTTTAAAATCTGAGGCACTAACTCTTATTAATTACTTTCTGATTTTATAGGTATTTTAAATTGTTCACTTGATGAAAATATATGCTTATTTTTTATTATATTGTCATTATAAACCCATATATTTAGATTGTTACTTCAGGGTACTTAGTGAAAATGCTATGTACAAAGCAGGTGATAATTATATGAATGGATTCATGGACCCTCTATACACGGGGTTTCCAATTTGACATATGGCAGTATAGATTAGCATCAACAAGGACATGCTTATGTGTCTCTTCTATGTCCACAGACCTTAGCAAGGTCTGAAGACTAAGTGGACCCTTAATAAATACCTGTAACATCAGAATCCCCGCTTTGCATTTTTAATTTAGCTATTATGTGGGACAGATTAAAAAGATGATAGGGTAAAGTGATTAAAAAGGTGATGGGACAAAATTGCCATAGAGACAAGGAGAGTTTTTTCAGAACTGAAGTCAGTGTTAATAGCCTACTGGAAGTTTGATGAGGCAAGAGAGGCAATAAAATGTCAGGCCAAATGATGGCACACTTAATGGGAGAGCATCTTAATCAAAAGAAGAAAAGGACAGGGTAGTCTGACTGGGAAGGAAAAAAAAATTTAAAAAATGGAGAAAGCGGAGGATTGGGAAAAAATATTTAAATCAGTGAGAGAAAATGCTGGATATTTTTTTTTCTGAAAGCTATCACATCGGGGCGCCTGGGTGGCTCAGTTGGTAAAGCAACTGCCTTCAGCTCAGGTCATGATCCCGGAGTCCTGGGATCGAGTCCCACATCAGGCTCCCAGCTCCATAGGGAGTCTGCTTCTCCCTCTGAACTTCTCCCTTCTCATGCTCTCTCTCACTCTCTCTATCTCAAATAAATAAATAAAATCTTAAAAAAAAAAAAAGAAGAGTGTTGCAATATTCAGGGGAGGAATGAGGAAGACCTAATGCAGGGTAATGGGGATGAAGAAAGAGAGACTGATCTGAAAAATATTTATTAAAAAAAAAAAGCTATCACATCATTTGACACCCTATATAAAACTGTAGGAGGAGATGAAAGTACTTTGTAGATGTATGATATTAATAATAACATTAAAAATACATAAGGAAAGCTGTTAGTATGACTGATCATAAAGAACACTACATTCTACCTCACTGCTATGCAAGCTGAAAGTCACAAAAATGTATAATTATTAAGGTTTTTAAATTTAATAATTCAAAAATTTAAAATCTTAAGAATTTAAATTTTTTTAGATTTAATAATTTTAAATTTTAAATTTAATAATTTAAAAATTTCTTAGGCAATTGTGTGTGTATGTTTGTGGGCATGCTAAGCCCTATCTGGAAACAGTAGAATGACTAAATTTCCTTTATCATTCAAAATCAGTTACTGGAAATCATTAAAGAAAAGGAAATTAACTATGGGTTTCTATGTTTTATATCATTAATAACTCTATGAGTAAAGTTTAATTGAAAATAAAAGCATGCAGGGAAGCCGCATTTGCCTCAGCTCAGGTCATGATCCCAGGGTCCTGGGATTGAGCCTGCATTGGGCTCCCTGCTCAGTGGGAAGTCTGTTTCTCCTTCTCCCACTCCCCCTGCTTGTGTTCCCTCTCTCACTGTGTCTCTCTCTGTCAAATAATAAATAAAATCTTAAAAAAAGAAAAAAAGAAAGAAAAGAAAATTATAAGTTTGAGAGGCAGACTGAATGTGAACTCTTGTTAGATATAGATATAAGCTTAAGGTAATCCTTTTTCCCTATTCAATACTACCCCTGTATATACCCCAGTTTTAATTTCCCTGTATCTCTGGAAAATTGAGTTCTTTAACAAAGATAACAAGATACACCCAGGAAGTATTGAAATAACTCTCCTTACCCACATCAAGGGTTTTTAACCACCTTTCCATCTTATGCTCTCTCTCAAATAAATAAATAAATAAATAAATAAATAAATAAATAAATAAAATAGGGAGACATGATTAATATGCTTGGGTGTCTATTTTCAAAGGAACTCAACCCAAACTTGCCTTTCCTCCTACTCCCCAGTGAACAAATAGAACTGTTTTGTAACTCTAGAAAAACAAGACAATGGTCATTGATCTTTAATTACCAAACAGTGACCACTAATCTTCAGTATATAATCATAAGTCACTTTCACTTTTCCCTCATCTCAGTGGAAGAGATATATCCCTTCCTTATTTGCCAGCCTCTCATTGACCCCTAATACTGTTCCCTCTGTGAGTAAACTTTGAAAGCATCCACAAACATAAAAATATTTGTCACTTGCTCCTTCTAGATACAATATTTTTCTCTTCTTTCAGATAAACTTCTTGAGAAGGAGTCTATGCTTATGGATGCGCTTCCATGACTTGCTAATCAATATGAATCTTTTTTTAAATCTTATTTATTTATTTCAGCGAGAGAGCATGAACAGTGGGGAGGAGCAGAGGGAGAGGGAAAAGCAGACTCTCTGCTGAGCAGGGAGTCAAATGCAGGCTCGATCTCAGGACCCTGAGATATGACCTGAGCCCTAAGCCAAAGGCAGATGTTTAACCTACTGAGCTACCCTAACCTACCCAGGCAATCCTAATTAATGTGAATCTGATAAGTGGTCCCATTCCACTGATAAAATTGTTCTTACCATGTCATTAATAAATCTGTATTATTGAAACAAAAGGAAACCTTATAACTTTATAATTAATAATGCACTTGCACTTTTAGTAATATGTAAAATATTTGACCATTCCTTTCTTGAAACTCCTTCTCTATATCCTTTCTCAGCACTGGTGTTGCCTTAATTTAAACCATTGTTAATATCTTTGGACTTGTATCTAAAACCTCATGCAGTATCTATGCATTCTAGTCTTTTGTACACAACTTTCAGAATCTTTTTTCTAAAGTCAGATCTAATAATTTTGCTTACTTGCTTGAAATTTTTCAAGGATTTCTCCACAGTCTGAAGGATTAAAAACTGAATACCATGCCAAATAAAATACTTCGTGATCTGAACCATGTCTATCATTCCAGCTACATCTACCAAGACTCCCTTACATTTACCCATACTCAAGCCTTCTTAGACTGTTTCACAGCCAAAGACATCAAACTATATAACAACTTTATTTTATTCACCAGAGAGTTTTCATTTCTTTTAATTTTCTATCTGTGATTTCCATTTGGACCTCATTAGACTCAACTTCTCAATGACCAGAAATATGCTCTATCATTTTTTTATATCTAATGTCTTCCTTAGTGTGAGTTATATAGTACATTTAAAGTATATATACATATAATATATACTATACACACACTACATTTATGTGTATATATATAATATTCAATTGACATTAATGTACATAATGTGAATGGTATGCATAAAAATGAATTTTAATTCCTGATTTCTTTTTCCAAATGAAACTGCTGGTAAGATTATTTTATCTTATTGATATAAAGTCGGTGGCAGGAGGACAGGCAAGATGGTGGAGAAGTAGGAGACCCTGTTTCAACCAGTCCCCTGAAGTGAGCTAAATATCTATGAGAACACTCTGAACACCCATGAAATCAACCTGAGATGTAAGATTATATACTTCTGGATCTCTACAGGAAATCATCCATGTAGAGGTAAAGCAGAGTAGGAATGCTTGGACTGATATTAGAGGATAAACAGAAGGGGGAGGGAGCCACCAGAAGCCACTCACTGGAAAGTAATTCCCAATACAAAAGTGCCCTGTGCTTGGGAACCAGCACTAACTTGGAGTCTGGTTAAAAGCACTCAAATAGAGCAAAAGGTCTTAAGGGGTAACTGGTGGAATTGAGTGGCCTCGGCCCGGCCTTAAACCCATGGCCTCAGGACAGCCAGCGACCACCCATGCCTGAGAGAGCCCGGTGGGGGCTCCAATCCCCTGGGCCCACAGCTTTCCACTGCTTGCACCACTGCTCAGGCTGGGCACACCCCTCCACCAGTGTCTAAGAGAACCTGGTGTGGGCGCTGGCCAGAGGTCTTTGAACCTGCAGACTTCCAGACTACTGCCAGGTCATGGGCGTGAACCCCAAACAGGAGTCCTGACAGTCACCAGAATTCGGCCTCCCCCAGAACAATATCCACTTGCAGTTTTAGTGGCACAGGGGTGCAGAGATAAGGGGGGGCCTTGGGCGACCACTGAGACAGTGGCTGGGAATGCACACTGCCTGTAGGAGGTAGCAGTGTTCAGCAGAGATTGTAGAGGGGGAGATGTATGTTCTGGACCAGCCAGGAAGGAGCCGACTGAGGCTTCTCTTTGAGGAGTTTACTTTTGCACTAGCCCTCTGAAAAGCCACAAAAAGCTGCCTAAGAACAAAAACCTCCAGAGAACAAAAACTTGAAAAACTGGTTTCCACAGAGTCCAGCCCCTTGCTAGGGGGCAGGGAGACTCAACCCAAGCAAGACTGACTGAAAAACAATTTGGCAGGCCCCACTCCCAGAAGACTAGGCCAAAGAACTAGAGGACAATAACTACAGGGTCCCCATAAAACTGTAAAACCCTACATCAGGGGAAAACAACATATTAAGCTCCCAGTATTGCCCCCAAACCTGTATATTTCATAGATAAAACTTTTTTTAAATTAGTTCTCACAATCATTCTTTTATTTTTTTAACCTACTCACCATTACAACTAGATATTTAATACAACATATTATATAATAAGTGTTTAACTTGAACTTTTTTCATACATATACCTGGGTTTCTTTTTTTCTTTAGATAGATAGATGATAGATAGATAAATAGATGATATATAGATATAGAATAGATATAGATATAGATATAAGCTTAAGGTAATCCTTTTTCCCTATTCAATACTACCCCTATATATACCCCAGTTTTAATTTCCCTGTATCTCTGGAAAATTGAGTTCTTTAACAAAGATAACAAGATACACCCAGGAAGTATTGAAATAACTCTCCTTACCCACATCAAGGGTTTTTAACCACCTTTCCATCTTATTCTGTCAGTTTTTCTGTGTATTTGTTTTTGTTTTTGTACTATATAAATCTTATTCTTGGGATTCATTTTGACTGGGTTTTCTTTTTTTTTTTCTTTCTTGTCTTTTACTTTTGTCATTCTTTTTGTTTGCTCATTTTTGGTTTATGTACCTTATAAATCTTACTTTTCGGACTCATTTTGGCTGTTTTTTTTTCTTTTTTTTCTCTTTTTCTTTCTTTTTTTCATTTTTCTTTCCTTTTTGTGGTGACTTCTGATTGCTCTGAAACTTTCCAAGGGGCACCTTGACTGGATCGTGGTTGATGTATTCAGCTATACGTCCCCTCAACTACCTCTCACCAATATGACTAGGAGGAGGAACACCCAATAGAGAAAAAATTCAGAAACTATAATCTCTGCCACAGAACTGTTTGATATAGACATAAACAATATGTCAGAAATGGAATTCAGGGTAAAAATTGTCTAGGCAATGACTAGGTTGGAGAAGACCACTAGTGGCAACACAGAATCTCTAAGGGCAGAAGTGAAGGCTGACCTGGCAGAAGAAAAAAATACTATTAATGAGATCCAATCTAATCTAAATAACAGCTAGGGTAATAGGGGAGGCAGAAGATTGAATTAGTGATTTAGAAGACAGATTAATAGAAAAGCAGGACCAGGAGGAGGCCTGGAACAAACAACTTAAAAGCCATGAAAACAGAATAGGGAAATAAATGACACCATGAAACATTCTAATGTCAGAATTATTGGGATCCCTGAGGGAGTGGTGAAAGAGAGAAGACTAGAAGATATAGTTGAAAAAATATTGGATGAAAATTTCTAATATGAGGAATGGAACAAGTGTTCATGTCCTTGAAGCAGAAAGGACACCCCCAAGATTAATGAATATATAAAGACATCCAGACACTTGATTGTGAAATTCACAAACCATAATTTCAGACAAGAGGTCTTAAGTGCAGCTAGGGGGAAGAGATTCCTTACATACAGAGGAAGGACCATCAGAATAACATCAGACCTGTCCACAGAAACCTGGCAAGCCAGAAAGGGCTGGCAAGACATATTCAGGGGACTAAATGAGAAGAATATACAGCCAAGAATACTTTATCCAGCAAAGCTGACATTCAAAATGGATGGAGAGATAAAGAGCTTCCAAGACTGGCAAGGTTTAAAAGAGTATGTGACCACCAAGCTGGCACTATGAGAAATACTAAGGGGAGTTCTATAAAAGAAAGAAGAACCCAAGAGTGACATAGAACAGAAAGTTAAAGATATAATGTATAGAAATAAGGACTCCACAGGCAACATGATGTCAATATAAACTTATCTTTCAATAATCAGTCTCAACATGAATGGCCTAAATGCTCCCATAAAAAGGCACAGAGTTGCAGACTGGACAAAACGATATGACCCATCCATATGCTGTCTACAAGAGACACATTTGGAACCTAAAGATACATCTAGACTGAAAGTGAAGGGATGGAGAACCATCTTTCATGCAATGGGCCTCAAAAGAAGGCTGGGTAGTGATTCTTATATCAGATAAATTAGATTTTAGGCTAAACTGTAGTAAGAGATACAGAAGGACACTACATCATCCTTAAAGGGTCTATACACCAAGAAGATCTAACAATTGTAAATATTTATGCCGCCAACATGGGAGCAGCCAACTACATAAGCCAACTGTTACACAAAATAAAGAGTCATATTGATATGAATACATTAATTTTAGGGGATCCTAACACATCACTTTCAGCAATTGACAGATCGTCTAAGCAGAAAATCAACAAAGAAACAAGAGCTTTGAATGACACATTGGGCCAGGTGAACCTCATAGATATATACAGAACATTCCACCCAAAACAACAGAATACTCATTCTTCTGGAGCATGCATGGAATTTTCTCCAGAGTAGACCCCATACTGGGTCATAAATCAGGGCTTAACTGATACCAAAAGATTGATATTATTCCCTGCATATTTTCAGATCACAATGCTTTAAAACTGGAGCTCAACCACAAGAAAAAATTTGGAAGGAATTCAAACACTTGGAAGCTAAAGACCATCCTGTTCAAGAATGTTTGGATCAACCAGGAAATCAAAGAAGAACTTAAACAATGCATGGAAACCAATGAGAATGAAGACACGTCAGTCCAAAACCTATGGGATATGGCAAAGGTGGTCCTAAGAGGGAAACACATAGCCATCCGAGCCTCACTCAAAAAAATTGAAAAATTCTGAATACATCAACTCTCGTTACACCTTAAAGAACTGGAAAATCAACAACAAATTAAGCCAACCCCATGCACAAGAAGGGAAATAATTAAGATTAGAGCAGAGATTAATGAGTTAGAAACCAGAGATACAGTAGAACACATCAACAAAACTGGAAGCTGATTCTTTGAAAGAATCAATAAGATCAATAAACCAAAGGCCAAACTAATCCAAAAGAAAAGAGAGAGGA
>CM052800.1:41867896-41898795 GCA_028533885.1 Nasua narica | reverse complement strand
TCAACAAATGGTGTTGGGAAAACTGGACAGCCACATGCAGAAGAATGAAACTGCACCATTTTCTTACACCACACACAAAAATAGACTCAAAATGGATCAAAGACCTCCATGTGAGACAGAAATCCTTCAGAATACTTGAGGAGATCACAGGCAGGAACCTCTTCAACCTCAGCCAAGCAATTGCTTCCTAGAAACATTACCAAAGGCAAGGAAACATTACCAAAGGCAAGGGAGCAAGGGCAAAAATGAACTATTGGGACTTCATCAAGATCAAAAGCTTTTGCACAGCAAAAGGAACAGTCAGCAAAACCAAAAGACAGCTGACAGAATGGGAGAAGATATTCGCAAATGACATAACAGATAAAGGGCTAGTATCCAAAATCTATAAAGAACTTCTCAAACTCAACACCCAAAGAACAAATAATCCAATCAAGAAAAGGGCAGAAGATATGAACAGACATTTCTGCAAAGAGGACATCAAAATGGCCAACAGACACATGAAAAAGTGCTCAACATCACTGGCATCAGAGAAATACAAATCAAAACCACAGTGAGATACCACCTCACACCAGTCAGAATGGCTAAAATTAGCAGGTCAGGGAACGACAGATGTTGGCAAGGATGTGGAGAAAGGGAACCTCCTATGCTGTTGGTGGGAATGCAAGCTGGTACAACCACTCTGGTAAACGGTATGGAGGTTCCTCAAAATGTTGAAAATATAGCTACCCTATGACCCAGCAATCACACTACTGGGTATTTACCCTAAAGATACAAATGTAGTGATCCAAAGGGTCACATGCACCCGAATGTTTATAGTAGCAATGTTCAATAGCCAAACTATGGAAAGAACCTTGATGTCCATCAATAGATGACTGGATAAAGAAGAGTTAATATATATATACAATCGAATATATGCAGCCATCAAGAGAAATGAAATCTTGCCATTTGCAATGACATGGGTGGAACTAGAGGGTATTATGCTAAGTGAAAAAAGTCAGAGAAAGACAATTCTCACATGATCTCTCTGATATGAAGAATTTGAGAGGCAGGGCGGGGAGTCATGGGGGGGTAGGCGAGAGAAATGAAACAAGACGGGACGGGGAAAGAGACAAACCATAAGAGACTCCTAAACTCGGGAAACAAACTAAGGGTGGCTGGGAGGTGGGGGGGGTAGCGATAGGGTGGCTGGGTTATGGACATTGGGGACGGTATGTCCTATGGTAAGTGCTGGGAAATGTGTAAGCCTGATGATTTACAGAAATGTACCCTGGGGCAAATAATACATTATATTTTAATAAAAAAAATTAAAAAAAATAAAAAAAAATAAAAAGAATCTTAAATGTCCAAAAAGAAAAAAGAAAGAAGCTATTCTGAACTTCTATTCGTAAGATTCTCATGTACATAGAAATGTGACATTGAATGTTTTGGAACTCTTAAATAATTGAACACCAAAATATTTGTTTGAAAGTAATTTTCAGTGTGCCTGGGTGGCTCAGTAGTTAAGCCCCTGCCTTCGGGTCAGGTCATGATCCTAGGGGCCTGGGATTGAGTCCCTTATGGGGCTCCCTGCTTGACAGGGAGTCTTCTTCTTTTTCGAGCTGCTCACGCTGCTTGTGTTCTTTCTCTCTCTCTCTTGTCAAATTAATAAATAAAATCTTTTTAAAAAGTAATTTTCATTTTTAAATTATGTTTACATTAAGTTATATAGTTGGTGGATGTTCCAAACCAGATATAAATGTACTTTAAATAAATAAAATCTGATTAAGATTTCTAGAGTAGGGGTCTAGATTATATAACTATTACATATGTAACAATTCTATTTTTCTTTGAGATGGTGTGGCTGGTAAAGTACACTAGAAGGGATTCTGTTTATTGGAATAAATGAGAAAATAAACAAGAAAGATTGTTTCGATATATCACTATTTCTACATACACACTTATTTTCATTATTTTGAACAAGCATGTTAAACTGATTATTGAAATGTGAAAATCTGCTTGCATGTGATAGTCCTAGTAGGTAAAAGGTTCTGACAAGTGGATTCTCAAAATGTTATAAATCATACATAGTAGAGCAATGGTCTATTTGTGGAAGAATCATTCATATAGGATATTGAGTCCTATGGATTGATATTGGCTACATCAATCAAGTGATTGCTTGATTCTCATTTGCATAATTTGTGGATAGATAAATCATAAATATCAGCTAAAAGCATAAATCCAGTTTGATCTAAGGTTGGAATCTGTTTATATTCACTATTGATTGTATCTGTGAATTAGTTAAAATTACCTGACCTTGGAAGAATCAGAGCTGAATTTGAATCTCATCTCTGTCAATTTCCAACTTCATCCTTGAAAAACCAATTTTTTTTTTTTTTTGTGAATCACTATTTTCAATGAAATATAGTGATAGTTATAGTATAAAGTGTTTGTTGAGAACTTATTACCTGGCAGAGGCTAAGCACGTTTTTAGTGTATATGTCATTTAAATAGTGTCCCCAACCACCCGTAAGTAGTGGAGATTTGAAAATTACCATATCTGGCCCAGTAAAGAAACCAGAAAACTGAACTTCAGACAAATTAAGAGCTTAGGTGGCAAGAAATAGGAACTGAAACCAGACAATTAAGTATTCAATGGAATCTGAATAATATTCTTTAATATCTGGGAAGCTTATGGAAAAATACTGAATTCCTACAACTAGTAAGATAAAAGCAATGAAATTAAGGAAGGAAACACCATTACAGAATAGATTTTGCTCATTTAATTTTATTAGTCTTAATTATTTATATAATACTTCATATTATACCAATTAATGTCCTGTAGGATAGTGTATAAAATTAATGACAGAATATAAGACTTCTAAGTAGCACAAGGCTATTAAGTCTTCTAAGAGAAATAGGAGAGTTTACTTTTTTTGAGAGAGAATTTTTGTCTTAAGATTAGTGAAATTAAAATAATTGAGTTCTAACATTTTAATTAAAATATATGTATTTAAGAAGTTACTTATAAAGTCTTATAAGAAATTAGTCTTTTTCTAAAAAGAACTTACCAGACACAATATAACCATAACAATATGGGAGTTAAATTATAGTAGACTATAAAAGGTATCAGATTTTTTTTTTGGTGTTATGCTGTGTAAGTTCTTTATATATTTTGGATATTAACCCCTTTATCTGATATGTCATTAGCAATATCTTATCCCATTCAATAGTTTACCTTTTTTTGTTGCTGTTGATGGTTTCCTTCACTGTGCAGCTTTTTATTTGATGTAGTCCCAATAGTTTTTTTGTTTTTGCTTCCCTTGCCTTGGGAGATATAGCTAGAAAAATGTTGCTATAGTCAATGTCAGAGAAATTACTGCCTGTGTTCTCTTTTAGAATTCTTATGGTTTCAGGTCTCACATTTAGGTCTTTGATGCATTTTTAGTTTATTTTTGTGTATAGTGTTAGAAAGTGGTCCAATTTTATTCTTTTATATGTACAGTTCATTGAAGATACTATCTGATTGAAAAATGAGCAGGGTAACTGAATAGATATTTTTTTCAAAGAAGACATACAAATGGCAAACAGATATGTGAAAAGATGCTCAACATCACTCATTGTCAGGGAACTACATATCAAAAACACAATGAGATATCACCTTATACCTATCAGAGAGGCTAAAATCAAAAAGACAAGAAATAACAAGTGTTGGCAAGGATCTGGAGAAAAAGGAACCCTCATACACTGTTGCTGGGAATGTAAATTGGTACAGGTGCTATGGAAAACAGTATGGAGGTTCCTCAGAAAATTAAAAATAGAAATAGCACATAATGCAAAAATTGGGGAAATACACTCCCCTATGTTTATTGTGGCATCATTTAAAATAGTCAAGATATGGAAGCAATCCAAGTGTCCATCAAAGGATGAATGGATAAAAATGTGGTATGTATATTTATATTTCATGGCATATTATATAAAGAAGAACAAGATCCTGCCATTTGCTGCACCATGGATGGACCTGGGGGGTGTTCTGTTAAGTGAAATAAGTCAGAGATAGGTAAATACAATATAATTCTACTCAAATGTAGATTCTACAAAAAAAAAAAAAAAAGACTAAGCAAATGTAAAGCAGAATTAGACCTATAAATACAGAGAACAAACTGATGGTTGCCAGAGGAGAGAGGGGTCACGGGATGGGCAAAATGGATGAAGAGGAATGAGAGACTCTGGATTCCAGTTGGAATGAATAAATCACAGGAATAAAAGGCACAGGAAAAGGAATATAGGCAATGATATTGTGACAGTGTTGTGTGGTGACAGATGATAGCCATACTTGGCTAAGTATAGCAAAATGTATAGATTTGTTGAATCACTATGTTGTACAACTGAAACTAATGCAACATTATGTGCAAGCTATATTTTTTAAAAAGGGGAGGTATCAGAAAACAGCATATCAGGAATTACAAAGCAACTGCATAGTCATAATTCTGGGAAAATTAAGATTATGGTTTATTGTCTTTACCTTACCTCTTTTATTTTCTGCTGCTTTGAGAAAGTAAAAACTAAAACTTCACACAAATTTACTTGAAACAGAGGGTGTATTTCTAGGCAATGCCAAATACACATTTTTTTCCTCCTGATTTTCTCTCTCTTTTTCTCTCTTTTTAAGATTTTATTTATTTATTTATCTCAGAAAGAGAGAGAGAGAGAGCACATGCAGGCACAATGGCAGCCAGAGGGAGAAGTAGGCTCCCTGATAAGCAGGGAGCCCAATGAAGGACCCAATCCAAGGACCCTGCTATCATGACTTGAGCTGAAGGCAGACACTTAACTAAGTCACCCAGGCATCCCTTTCCTGGTTCTCTTTAAACTACATCATGAATGATATCAACTCTTATCTGACTGCTAAAACTGTATTTATAAATAATGGGCAAAATCATCCAGTGAATGGGAGATTTAGGTAGATAATATTTAGAAGATATAGTTTGAATAGGTTAGAAATAAAAGAGTATGTATGAATAGAGGGTAGATGATTGAGAATAATGGTCAAGAAAGAATCACAAACACAATGTATCAAATTATTTTAATGTGCAGAGAAACAACAAAAATATAGGTAATATGAACTAGTATAAGATGATCTTAATGTCCAAAAGGTAGCATGTTTCTTCTTAGAAAGTTTTGTTGTAGCAATGTGAGCTAAAATAAAATAAGATGTTGCCAATTAGCTTCTGATCCATTCTTAAGGGGCTTCTAAGAAAAATAATTCACCTTTTCAGAGCTGTAGTAAAAGCAATACTCTCTAGGGGAGTTATATGAAGTACCAGTGGTAAAGGAATGGTACTGCGGAGTTAGAGGAATGGGATTTATTAAGAGAATGAAGTTCACAAATTCACAATGAATTGAAGTTTCCATATGGCACAGTGCAACAGAACGAAAGACAAATAGTGCAAAGAAACCTTAGCCAAGAGCAAACGCATAGCTTATAAGAGGATGCTGAACAGAGGACTTCTGTCTTAAGTGAAGGAGCAGAGCAGGGCTGGCCCATTTTGCTTACACCCACCTTCTTGTGTGTGGCCCCCGCAGGACCTGCCTCTGGGAGGGTCACAGTGTGGCTCAGCCCTCCCTTGAGCTAATTGGCCCAGACTGCCTGTGGGTTGGATTTGGGTTAGCCAATAGGAACGCGGAACCCCTGACCAGGAAAGAATATAAACCCCGCCTTTTGCCCGTCAAACTTGCGCGCCAATTCTGGCCAGGGTGATAGGCTAGTTCAAATAGTTACTAAGTAACTTTCTGTGTGTTCCAATCTCATTGGCCACTGGCCCCTCTAAAACTGTTGCGCTTTTTGAAACTCGCTCTCTTTCTCTACACCACACCGCCACGTCGGTGAGTGTGAGAGACTGAGCTCAAGCTAGCTTGAATAAAGGGCTCTTTTGCTTTTGCATTGGACTCGGCTCCCTGGTGGTCTTTGGGGATCTCAAAATCTGGGCATAACATTAAGTTGCAGCCTAATATATCAGGAGTGATGTGGTCTAAATTTGGAAATATGTGTCACAAATAGAGAAAATCTCAGATCACGTTACAGAGGTGCTTGAATATAAAAGTTTTGAGCCTGCTGGCTATTTGGTAATCTTTCCTCAGAAGCAGAAGGACAAGAAGCCCCAGAGAAAAAGGAAACATAAGTGATTGCCTTGTAAAGGGTGCTAATAGCACTAAATGAGATAACAACTATGTAAATGCTTTGCAGATTAGGACAAAGATGAGTCATCCCTGGAAGAAAGCTTGGGTGGAAAGACCAGGAGTTCTACAGTCAGGCTGTAAGTCCCCAACCAACACATGCAACTGTAGCACGTGCAATCTTGGGAAGGTTACTTCCTATCTCTCAAGATCAGTTACTTTTTTCTAAAACATGGATGAAAAATACTGGTGCTTCTGAGACAATGAAATCAACTAATAATGACAAAACACAGATTTTTGATAAGTATCCATTCCTACACTTGTGCTGTGGTACTCTTTTATGATTTCTCATATGTAACTTCTTCCTGAGCAAAACATCTTTTGACCATCATCATGGTCCACTCCTACTCTCTATACTTTAAAATGAAATTCAAGTGTCAGCTGAAGGGTCACACATTCCATGCCCACTCTTTGTCCTACCATAAACACTTGTCCTGAATGTTAGGATAGAATTTTTCATACTCTATGGCAAATATTTATTCATGAAGTATATCTTACACTAAATGGTGAAATTTTTGAGGATACTGAAAATATGATATACATATCTGGAATTTTTAGTTCATAGCAAAGTATCTTAAAATTTTTGTATGCACAGGGATGCCTGAATGGCTCAGTTGATTAAGTGTCTGACTTTGGCTCAGGTCAAGATTTGGCTCAGAGTCTTGGGATGAGTCCCATATCAGGCTCTTTGCTCAGCAGGGAGCCTTCTTCTCCCTCTGCCTGCTTCTCTGTCTCTCTACTGCTTGCCCTGCCTGTACTTTCTCCCTCTGTCAAATAAATAAATAAAATCTTTAAAAAAATGTTTATGGTTAAAATGTTTATTAAGTAAATTGAGTGAACCACATATTCAACAAGTCTCTGTTTAAAATTGACTAATGGCATATTGTAGATTTTTGGAAAATACAATAAAACCAACACAGTAACTCAGTGCATGTTGAATGATTTAATTAAGTTTATATTATGCAAAAAGCCAATCTGAATAGTTTTGAAACTATTGTGATTGGTTCTAATGAATGTTTTAAAATCTTATCATGGCTAAAATAATTGACTGTGAACTTCAAAGGAAAGAAGATAACCAGAAATCCATCAGTTTTGTTATTAAGAGTGAATATTCACCTTTAGCCAAGTTCGATGGCACACATTTTAAATTGTCCATTTCAAGACAAGAAAAATGCAAATCATTTTGTACAAAATGATGTACGTATGATTGTAAGAAGTTTGGAAAAATAATTTGCCTTGTTGTACCTAATTAGAATGAATAAAGCAATTAATCTGGAAAACAGTGAGCATTGCAATTGAGTGGTAACATGAACATGCAGTAATTGACCCAGCAACACGATTTATATTTGGAAAATTTTCCAGTTTCATCAAAAGACTCACTTCACTAAGAGTTATGCTTTATTCATTCAATGGTACTGAAACTCTGATGATTTGGGATACTTAATTGCATTGGTCCACTTACAAACAGCATGTACAATTGAGCAAGTGACAGGAGACTTATTTATTTTAGGTTATTTTAGCACAATGGTTATTGATGTTGTATGAGGATGAGTTGTATTTAAGTATAAGATTTGGATGATATTTTATGTGCCCCTTGAGGCTCTATCTTTGCCCAAACCATAATGAAAATGGAACACTTTCAAATACCTATATTTTAAAGCCACTGTATTTGACTCAGTGGTAAATTAAAGAAAATTGATGAACAAGTAACTCTGAAATCAGTTTGAGGAACAAAGCTTTCTCAGTAAGACCAAGAAATGTACTGATCTTTCACTTCATGGAAACTGCCATTTTGTGACCATGGTCTTGCTTTTCTGACATTGTGATAAAATATTTCCCTTAGAATTTACAGACAAACAAGAAATATGTGTAAAGTAATATTATTTTAAATTTCTCTGCAATATCAACATTAAAATTAGTCACACTCAGTAAAATGAGCCAACATATGATCTCTAGGTCAAGGAAAACAATCAACCATCAACAAAATAATTAATCATACTTTCCCCTAAAAAGCATTTGTTTTTTATTATCAATGATAACATTGTGTTAAACACTCCATCAAAGTAAGGCTTTTCTGGATCCATAGCTTCCACTGTGTCTGTCTTAGCTAAAAATGTATAGTTAGTTCTTTGGGAAAATTCTCAAAAATTTTATACAATGTCATGTCTTATTTTAACTTTTAGAAAACATGATGTTATAAAAAGGAGATAAAAACTCTACATCTATAGGGATGTGATAATCTCTAGAGTTGCACTTATAATAGAAAATAATACATGCACTGTTATCTCTCAGCATATATGTCAGGTGTTCCCCATGTCATAACCTCCATTCTAGTTAGGCTAGAATCAGGTTTTTATCTGGGGCAAATAGACCAGGAATATAAGTGGTATGTGTCACTGACTGGCAGAGATGGTTTCAAAACATGACATGTTTTTCATTTTTCTCATTTATTCTTTCTACATGGTAGGCTACAAATTGGGATTGGTAATTACAAATGGAGGGAGTGTAGGCTATCTAGATCACTGGATGGAGATTTCTCATCAATCACACCTGAGTTTATCTTCAAGGTAGGTGATTCTCCATGTTTGTCAGGTGTGTTATTCTTCCAGTAGCACAGGTTATCCACACTGAGGAATAGCTAAGGTTGAAATGAAAAATGAAGTCATGTACCTACCTAGTCACTTGTGGAGCTATTTCATGAAAGTTTGTCTTCTAAATTTAAATTTCCCCTATGTTCATCTGTTTTGTCTCTTAAATTCCACATATGAGTGAAATTATATGGTGTTTGTCCTTCTCTGGCTGATTTGTTTCACTTAGCATAATACTCTCTAGCTCCAGCCACATGGTTGCAAATGGCAAGATTTCACTTTTTTGATGGCTAAGTAATATTCCACTGTGTGTGTGTGTGTGTGTGTGTGTGTGTGTGTGTACAAATTTATTTACTAATTTTAGAGATAAACAGCCAGAGGAGAGGCAGAAGGAGAGAGAGAATCTCAAGCAGACTCCCTGTTGATCATTGAGCCTAAGGCAGGGCTCAATCTCAAGACCCTGAGATCATAACCTGAGGCAATTTAAGAGTTGGACACTTAACCTACTAATCTACTAATCCATCCAGGTTCCCCTGCATTGTATGTGTACACAAGCACACACACACCACATCTTCCATTTCCATTCATCAGTCAATAGACATTTGGGCTTTTTTGATAATTTGGCTATTGTTGATAATGCTGCTATAAACATTGGGGTTTGTGTATCCCTTCAAATCAGTATTTTTGTATCCTTTGGTAAATACCTAGTAGTGTAATTACCGGGTCATAGGTTAGCTCTATTTTTAAATTTCTGAGGAACTTTCATACTGTTTTCCAGAGTGGCTGCACCATTTTTCATTCCCACCAAGAGTATAAGAGTGTTCCCCTTTCTTTGCATCCTCACCAACATCTGTTGTTTCCTGTAACATTAATTTTAACCATTCTTACAGGTGTGAGATGGTATCTCATTGTAGTTTTGATTTGTATTTCCCTGATGATGAGTGATGTTGAGCATGTTTTCATGTGTCTATTAGCCATCTGTATGTCTTCCTTGGAGAATATCTTTGTGTCTTCTGACCATTTTTAATTGGATTATTTGTCTGTTGGGTGTTAAGTTTGATAAGTTCTTTATAGATTCTGGATACTAACCCTTTATCAGATATGTCATTTGAAAATATTTTCTCCCATTTCAGAGGTTGCCTTTTAGGTTTTTTTTGTTTCCTTAGTTGTGCAGAAGTTTTGTTTTTTGTTTGTTTGTTTTTTTGTTTTTATGAAGTCCCAATAGTTCATTTTTTGCTTTTGTTTTCCTTGACTCAGGAGACATATCTAGTAAGAAGTTGCTATAGACTATGTCAAAGAGGTTACTGACTGTGTTCTCTAGGATTTTTATAGTTTTCTGTCTCACATTTAGGTCTTTCATCCAATTTGAATTTATTTTTGTGTATGGGATAAGAAAGTGGTCCACTTTAATCCTTTTGCATGTTGCTGTCCTATCTTCCCATGTCCATTTGTTGAAGAGACTGTTTTTCATTGGATATTCTTTCCTGCTTTATTGAAGATTAGTTGACCATATAGTTGTAGATTGATTTCTGGGTTTTCTATTCTGTTCTATTGATCTATGTGTCTGTTTTTGTGCCAGTACCATACTGTGTTGATCACTACAGCTTTGAAGTCTGGAATGGTGATGCCTCCAGCTTTGTTTTTCTTTTTCAAGATTGCTTTGGCTACTCAGGATCTTTTGTGGTTCCGTGCAAATTTGTATTGTTTGTTCTAGCTCTGTGATAAATGCTGGTGGTATTTTGTTAAGGATTGCATTCAATGTGTAGATTGCTTTGGGTAATATAGACATTTTAACAGTATTTGTTCTTCTGATCCATGAACATAAAATGTTTTTCTATTTGTGTCATCTTCAGGGTTTTTTTTATCAGTATTTTATAGTTTTCAGAGTACAGGTCTTTTACCTCTTTAGTTAGGTTTACTCCTATGTATCTTATGGTTTTTGGTGCAGTTGTAAATGGAATCAATTCTTCGATTTCTCTCTCTGCTGCTTCATTACTGGTGTATAGAAATGCAATTGATTTCTGTACATTGATTTTTGCATCCTTCAAATTAATTGAATTCATGTGTCAGTCCTAGAAATTTTTTCATCGTCTTCCAGATTTTCTACATAGAGTGTCATATCATCTTTGAATAGTGAAACCTCACTTCCTTCTCACTGATTTGCATGACTTTTATTTATTTTTGTGATCTGATTGCTGAGGCTGGGACTTCCAGTACTATGTTAAATAGCTGTGGTGAGAGTAGATATCCTTGTCTTGTTTCTATCCAAAGTTGAAGAGCTCTCAGGTTTCCCCATTGAGGGTGATATTAGCTGTGGGGTTTTTTGTATATGGTTTTTATGATATTGAGGTATGTTCCTTCTATTCCTACTTTGTTGAGTGTTTTTATCATGAATAGATGTGCTCTGTCAAATGCTTTTTCTGCATCTATTGAGAGGATCATACAGTTCTTATCCTTTCTCTTATTAATGTGATGTTTCACATTGCTTAATTTGTGAATATAGAACCACACTTACATTCAGGAATGAATCCCATGTGATCTTGATGAATGGTTCTTTTAATGTACTGTTGGATTCAATTTGCTAGTATTTGATTGGAACATTTAGTCCATTTGTATTCAGAGTAATTATTGGTAGACCTGAATTTAGTACCATTTTATTACTTGTCTTACTGTTGTTTCTAGAGATTTTCTCTGTTCCTTTCTAGTCATTTTTGGTGTTTTGTTCCCACTTAAAGAGTTGCCTTTAATATTTTTTGCAGGGCTGGTTTAGTGATCAGGAACTCTTCCCACTTAAAGAGTTGCCTTTAATATTTCTTACAGGGCTGGTTTAGTAATCAGGAGCTCCTTTGGTTTTTGTTTGTCTGGGAAATTCCTTATTCTCCTATTTGGAATGATAGTCTTGCTAGATAAAGTATTCTTGGCTGCTGATTTTTCCTATTCAGCATGTTGAATATATCATGCCATTTTCTTCTGGCATGCTAAATTTCTGTGGAGAGATCTGCTTCTATACTTATTTGTCTTCCCTTGTTAAGGGCTTCTTTTTTCTTGCTCCTTTAGGATTTTTTCATTTATCTCTACCTTTTTGTAAATTTGACTACAATATGTTTTGGTGTTGGTCTACTTTTGTTGATTTTGTGTCTCCTGGATTTGGAAGTCTGTTTCCTTCCCTAGATAAGGGAAGTTTTCAGCTATAATTTTCTCAAATAAAACTTCTGTCCCCTTTTCTCTCTCTTCTTCTGGGATTCCTATGACATGAATGTCATTATGTCTCATGGAGTCACTGAATTTCCTAAGTCTATTCCCATGATCCAATATCTTCCTTTCTGTATTTTGTTCAGCTTCATTGTTTTCCATAATTCTACCTTCTATATCACTGAATAAGTATTCATTCCTCTGTTTCTTCTGTCTTTGAAGTCATTACATCCAGTTGGTTTGGAATCGCAGATGCATTTTTCATTTCTGACTGATGGTTTTTTTATTTCTTTTATCTCTGCAATAAGTGTCTCCCTGATATCGTCCATGCTTTTCTCAAGGATATCTAGTAACCTTATGATTGTTGCTTTAAATTCTGGATCAGGCATATTACTTATAACTGTTTTGATTTGATCCCTGGATTTTTTCTTTTTCTTTTGGGATGAAATCCTCTGTCTTGGCATTTTGTCTAGGTCTCTGTCTTCATATGTCAGGAAACCCTGTTATGTTTCTTGCTCCTGAAAGTAATGGCTTTATAAAGATGAGGTTATAAAGTGTCCAGGGTCTATTGCTTCAAGAATTGTCTTCGGTGTATATTTCATGAACTCTGTTGCTATGTTATGGCTGTTCTATCCCTCAGATCAGTCCTCTGTAGAGTTTGTCCTTGCCTGAAGTTGGGAGTGTTTGGCCAGAGAATGGCAAGTTTTAATTAGATCTGCTTATTATAAGATACATGATGCTATTTCCACTAGAGCTGAAGCTTTGCAGAACTCTACGGTCAGTAGATATAGTACATGTGGGAGTTTGTGGTGGTCTTTAGTGGGAGAAGGAGTTTGCTAAATTGGTTCATAGGCACACTTGTCAAGAAAAGCAGCACCTGGAGAGCACAGGGCAGTGGGGTGAATTAGGCAGCCAGTGTTGGCACTGTGCTATTTACTGAAGTTGGTTTATTCTGAGGGGCAGAGGAGGGAAGTAGGTTTAGCCAGCTCCTTTGTACCTGGAGAGGGGAATTCCTGCTTGTTGATGTCAGAGAAGACCTCCCAGAAGAGCAAACAATTTCCCCTCTGTGCATCCCAGGCATCCTTCAGATCATTGCCTTGACACTGTCTCTGTGGGTTACTTGTCTGCCTGGAGCAGCACAGTGCAGTTTGGCTGCATTTTAAAATTACAAACTTTAGGGACCTGTTGGGATGGAGACCTGCCTTGGTTCTCCAGGGGAGGGTCTCAACTGCACTGGGATTAGTGCAGATTTGACCCAGAAGGGCCATCGTACTAGAATACAGGAGCTTGAACTTTGGAGCAAAGAGTCAGTGTCCAAGTTAGCTGTCTTCAGGAGGTGTTTCTGCACCTATGCTGAGAGGGAGGGGAGGGAAAAGGCATCCACTGGCTCCTTTTTCCCAGAGAAACAGTGCCACCTCTCTCAGATGCACTTCAAGAAGGTGGAATGGTCTCTCTGAGTGAATCTCAGGTGATCCTCTGATAGTGCCATGTGCCCCTGGGGTTACTTGCCTGCCTTCAGTTGCCTGCAATACCCTCAGGGCTTCACATCTGGCACAATGCAGACCCTTAAAACTCCAGTCTTTGATCCCTGCTGGTTACAAAAACTCATGAAAATCAGCCCCTCTCATTTGCCCAGTCAAAGCCTTTGGGGAAGTGTGCTCCTTGTTTGATTCCCTGTGTGCTCCCCTCTCTCTTTCTCCTCTCTCTGTGACCTGCACTCCTTCCCCTTTGCAACACCTGTGATCCATTTTCCCCCAAGCCAAGTCTCTACACTTCCTACCTTCCACAAAGTGGGCTTCTTTCTCCCCTTAGTTGTGTACTTTGTTCTGTTAGTCCTCAGATTGATTTCTTGGGTATTCAGAATGATTTGATGATTATCTAGATGTGCTGGGGGTTGAGGCAAGCATAGAATCCTACTACTACTCCACCATTTTAGCTTATTCAAGGGCCACCAAGTTCTTAACATGAGTTGCCCTGTTCTCACCAGATATGCTCTCCATTCAATATGAAAGGCTTCCTATCAGGTTTGTTCTTCCATCGTCCTGACCAGTTATACCTCATCAAGTCCTACACCTAATGGGTTACCTCCATGTTATTCAAAAAAAGTCAGTTAAATTCCCCTACAGGAACCAAAGAACACCACCTTATTACTACAGAGCTTGCCTTATATCACCCCTGCTGGCTTACTCTGAGTACAACCCTCCTGTTGCTATGCAGTGTTCTTGTCCTGCCAGACAATGAATATTTGTGTCTAAAAACTGCAGTCAGTCTCATTTTTCCAGTATAATGTGTTGTGTCTTGGGTCATCTCATACTATTTAGTGTGGGGAATCTTTTCAATGCCAGAAGAAAGAACACACACACACACACACACACAATTTTATACAGAATTTAACCAAAGTTTTAGCAAGTACAGTTACAAAGGAGAAAAAAAAACCAAAAAATTAACAATAAAAAAGGAATGAATATATTCTACAGGAAATAAGACCAAGAGTTAAATAAAGATAAACAACTGGGAAAAGATTGCCTAGGTGCTTTGAGGGAGAGGAGGTAGTGGCTAATTATAGTAAGTATAAAGTTATCTTGGAAAAAAATAAAGTTTTATGATATTCTCCAACAATATGCAGCAGTACTCAACAAATAAAAGGCAAAATGAATGATGAGATTTATTTATAGTTGGGTAGCATTGAAATAGTTAAACAGAAGGACACTGAAAAAGCAATTTCTTAAACTTACATTAAACACAAGATAACAAACATTCTGGAATATGTCATCTATCAAGGCCACAAGACAAATAGAAAAATTCATATTATTGTTTAGATTGAGAATACATTGAGTGTGGTGTTACCATTTTCTATGTAGTATAACAACCCACCCTGTGTATTTAAAAAGAAAATGCTACCCATCTATAAATTATGCATGGTATTTATGGACTCCCAAACATGTGTTGTTTTTTTTTTAAGGATTTTATTTATTTATTTATTTGACAGAGAGAAAGAGAGATATCAAGTAGGCAAAGAGGCAGGCAGAGAGAGAGGGGGAAGCAGGCTCCCTGCTGAGCAGAGAGCCCGATGCGGGACTTGATCCCAGGACCCTGAGATCATGACCTGAGCTGAAGGTAGAGGCTTTAACCCACTGAGCCACTCAGGTGCCCTGTAAACATGTGTTTTTGTATGACATCTAATGTAAATTTTTTTCAAATTTTTTCCATGAAAATTTATATAAATAAATTATAACTCCATATAGTAATAGAATTGAGTATACTTATATAAGCAAGATTAACAACACTGAAGTTGGGAAAAATAGAAAATTATAATAATGTTTATGATTGAGAAATAATCTAGTAAAGAAAAAATACTTTACTAAATTTAGTTCCAAATGTGAGGACAAAATTATAATGAATCATGAATCTATTCATATGTATCTCTACAGATGAAATCAATACTACGCATTTGATCCATCTGATTGAACTTCTTAATATAACTTCCTGCCTGGGAAATAGATGAAGTTAATCTCCAAGTGATTTCTGTAGTTGCTATACTTATGTGAATATACTTAAGGGATTCTAAGTTTATAAATTAAATACTCATTCAATTCCTCCATGCTATTAAAATACAAACTATAAATAATATTTATTTATGAGTAATATTAAGAAGCAAGTTTAAGTCATCACTATGACAACTGGCAAATTCATTTATTCAAGCTTTTGGTCTACATGCATTTATGTAATAAAACAATGGTTAAACCTAAAACATAGAATAACTTTACATCAGATTATGGGAGCACCTGGGTGGCTCAATCAGTTAAGCATCTATCTGCCTTTCAGCTCACGTCATGATCCCAGCATCCTGGGGTCGAGCCCCATGTGGTCTCTCTGCTCAGTGGAGAACTGGCTTCTCTCTCTCCTTCTCCTTCCTTCCTCCACTCATTCTCTCTCTCTTTCTTTCTCTCTCTCTCTCATTCTATCTCCAAATAAATAAAAATTTGAAAAAACACATCAGTTGATGGACTTGCATGTTACCACTGATGTCTCTGTAATATTCCTATATTCAAACACCTAAAAAACTAACTATAAAAGTCTATCATGTCAGAATGATAGGAGGTATCTTATATGAGGCAGAATTACACTAGGATTTAGATTCCCCGTGGGAATTTATGATAGTCATCTAAGTTCTTGAGTACACAGATTGTTTCACAAACTTTAGGTGTCCCCATAGTATTCTGGAATCTCCCACAAAACCCTCAAGGTGCAATATATCAATAAAATTTTACAGGTATATATTTGGAATACCTCTGCTATTCTTGAGATGCTTGTGAAGAATGCTCAAGTTCTCTTATGGATAAATAAATATCATAATGGATGGTTACAGGCTCTTAGAGGAGTTTTTGGGAGTATTTATAAAATTTGTCCTTCTAATGTCATTTACTTAATGCCCTTTGGTTTATGTTAAAAAATTAAAATATAGAGAAGATTAGACTATTCAAAACCTCTTGTACCATATCTGCACAAGCTGTTAAGAAAGCCCACACACCCCTCCATTGGTGTCAGCAAATACAAACCTGCAAACCAGAGCCCCTGTTTGGGACAAAATAAAACCTAAGTCAGTTTGTCTTCCCTGTTCTCTCAAGCCATCTCCAGCCCTACTTGAGAGTCTGCTCTACTTTCCCCAGAAAGCCTCATTTTATGAGTAATAAACTTTTTCCTACTCTACTGTACATGTGTGGTATCATCAGTGTTGACACTTGATCCAAATTTTGGGTGGTGGGGTCATCCTTCTCCACAGGATGACTACAAAATAAATGAAAAATAAATGTAGGAATAACATACTAAGAAAAATGTGCTAACCAAAATAATTCATTATGATACCCTTCATTCTGTATTTTCAATACCGTTTCTGCCACCTATTTCTTCAAAATGAAGCTGAACATAGTTGCTTATAAATTTGCTTCTACTTAGCATATAGAAATCTCAAGAATATCGTGCCCATCTGAACAATAAGAAAAAAGTGGATATCATGACTCAAGAAACAGGGCAAAAATCAATTGCTTCTGGGTTTTGTGTGTGTGTGTGTGTGTGTGTTTCTTTTGTTTTGTTTTGTTGCATTGTGTTTTGTTTTTTCTCTAAGGAGGGCTAGGAAAAATATGTTGCACTCAGGATACTATAAAAGGCAACAACTGATTTACAATGGGTAAGTGTAATAATCATCGTTCCTACAGTGTCATCAAAGAATGCTGTCTACATAATTTCTAATTTTTGTTGTTTTTTGAGTGTATTGAGTGCTTTGCTAATGTTTTATGATGAAATGTGATGGCATATTTTCTTTTCTCAAGATACATATACTAGTATATTTTAATGATTCTACACTTTTAACTGAAGCCTTTTAGATTTTATTCATTTTAGTTTCATTTATTTATTAAGGCTCATGATAGTTGTTTTTAAATATATTAGTAATATGTTTATATTGCATTTTTATCTTTTTTCATGTAACTTAAAGCTTTAAGGAATATTGTATAGATATCCTTGACTGTTTCATACAATTACAAGTTGTTCCTCAAATATTATTATAAAGTGCCATTTTTCAAACGCATTTATTATTTTTGTCCGACCTAACGTAATGAATAATGATGGTTTCTGTTTGTTTTGATTTTTGGTTCTCTCTTTTTTAATTATTAACATATAATGTATTATTTGCTTCAGGGGCACAGGTTTGTGAATCATCAGTCTTACACAATTCACAGCGCTCACCATAGCACATACCCTCCCCAATGTCCATCACCCTGCCACCCTATGCCTTCTCCCCACCCCCCAGCAACCCCCAGTTTGTTTCCTGAGATTAGGAGTCTCTTATGGTTTGTCTCCCTCCCCAGCCCCATCTTGTTTCATTTCTTTCCTCCCTACCCTCCATGACCCCCCACCCTGCCCCTCAAATTCCTCATATCAGAGAGATCATATAATAATTATTTTTTTCTGGTTGACTTATTTTGGTACTCTTTAATATTTCCTTGCTATACTTTTCTCAATCTTTATATTTTCAATATTTTCTGAAGGATCTTAAGAATATTATAACCAGAGGAAAACTGACATTTTGTGTTGAGGTTAAAAATGGAAATCTAACTTTTAGGTGGGTTCAGATTACATATGTTCACTGATAGACACTGTTTTAATATGTCTTATAGGTTTATTATAATTTCCCCTTTGAAAGCTTTAAAAAAATTCACAAAAATAGTTTCCTTTGTGTTTCAATATTTTTACATTTATTCTTCTAGATTTTTGGTTTCAACCATTTGTTTTACTAGTAGTTAACTCATAAATCTAATTTTCCAGCTTGCCTTTTAATACTCTATTTTTTAGACAGTATTTTTCAACCTCCTATATGAGCATTGGTACAATTAGTAAATTTTCTTTTCCACTGTTTTCCTATTATTTCCTCTGGAAAAAATGCAAATTTAGTTAGTTATATTGGCTTTCTTATCTTTTACTTTAATTTTCTTCAACATAGTTGATTATGCATTATAGGGACATTACCTTTATTTCTGGCAATATAATCGGGGAAATAATCATATTATCTCACATGTTCACTTTCCCTTTTCCTCTGAATAATTTTTAGTTAATTTATCTTCTTATTGAATTAACACATTAACTTTTTTAAGTATGACAATATTATTAATTTTGTTTAAATTCTTATTTAATACTCTATATTTAAATTTATTTTGGGTAACCTTCAGTCTTTCTGCTTTAGTGCTCTTCTTAACAAATAAGTTGCTTAAGGTTTGAGCTTTAGATATTTCTTCAAGAACACATGGGAAAGCTACACCTTCAACTACTGTATGCCAAAAATGTATATCTATTACCTCTTGCATGAATGATAGTTTGAATGTGTGCAGTTTTGGGGTCACTTTCCTTTCTTAAGGACTTTCTTAAGGACTTAAAAAAGAAATCTAGAGTTACTTTAAATTATCTTCATTGTAGCCTGCCTTCCTCACAGTGGTCTCAGGCATTCTTTTACTATCTTTAAATTCCAAAAGTTTCTTAAGGCAATGTCTTTGTGACAAGTATTTAGTTTTGAAATGTTATCTTCCCAACCCTTATGTTTTCAATCTTTTCTGAAGTACTTTAATAGGACCCAAAAAGAATTGGTTCCTACTGACTAAAGAAGGGACATTTTGATCATCGATAAGGTTTGTAAATGCAATGGAATATAGTGCATTAAACATGTTAAACACATAAATTCATAATCAAACACACACATACTTGTTCCTTGATTAAGGATGTAATATTTTGTAATATAGTAGGAAACCAGCTCATTATTTGAAAGACTAACAAATTATTGGAGAGGATGAACCATTTACCTTGTTTTTCCTTTTTGAATTTTATCTAAGTGTAGCAAAGTAGCTAAAGAGAGAAAATTTCTCCTTATAAAAATATTTCCCTCATAACATAAGAAAGGATTTTGTACCACATAATGGATTAATAAATTTGGACAATGATTATCAAAGCCTGCTAAGAACATAAAAATAAATATTTTATACCTTTTAATGAAAATATATAACATCTATGTAGTTTTGCCAAAATCTTAAACTCAGTAATCATTTCTCTGTATTTAAATTCTAATTTTTAAGAAAAATATCAACAGAAAATTATGTGAAGGTGTACAATAGGGAAGCCAATCCAAATTGTGGGTAATTTTATAAGAAAAATGACCTGGCTTTTTCAAACAATTAAAAAAGTTTCAAGAGAATAAAAGGAAGAGAATGTGAAGGATTAAGACAGACTCTGAGACATAATAACTAACCTTAACATGTGGACCAAAGTAAAACTTTGATAGAATAATTTGAATAATGTAAATATGGGTAATATTGTAAAAATTGGTAATAATTTATTATTGTTTCATTGCTGATTTGCAGACAAAAACAGCATTTGGGTTTATTACGTATGAATACATGACAGCCACTTTGTTGATAAATTTGTGAAATTTGCTTCTCAGTAAGATCGAGAGGCTGGTGGCTGGTGGTAGATGGGAAAGTACTGTACTGTTTTTGTTTTTGCTTTTGAAAGTATATAATTCATGAGTTTGTAATTTCTGAAGTTTTGTAAAGGTTATATAGGGTTTATTTTACTAATCTTTTTCTTGTGTACATATGTTTTAAATTTTCCATTGAAAAGGCAAAAATAAATCATCCCTCATTAAAGAATTTGTTCTTTTGTTTGAGAGTCACAACACAAAACCAAAGAGAATAGACTCTGTACTCTTATGAAAACAAGTTCTGGATACAATCCTACAACTTTAAATGTAATTATGTGCTATTGATTAGAACATGAATTCAATCTATATGAAAGAAATGACCAAAGAAGTAATCTGATACAGCATATCAGATGATTTTGTTGTTGCTGCTGCATGCTCAGATGTTCCTGATATTATTTGGACATCTTATTGAAAAAGCTTCAAGAGTAAATAATGAGGGCAAGCTACATAAAATTCATAAATATTTATTAATACGTTTATATGAGAAAAGATAAAAGAATATTACAATATTTTAAGAAAAGTATTTTAATAAGAAAGCACTCATGTTAATTATCCTCACACCTAATGTATTTTATTTGCTCACTTAATTTCCACCAGGTAGTATAATATGCATTTCTAGGATGACTTTCTGGGAAAACATAAGTGATTCAACAAACTCTTCTAATTCTTACAATTTTTTTTTAAAGATTTTATTTATTTATTTGACAGAGAGAGATCACAAGTAGGCAGAGAAGCAGGCAGAGAGAGGAGGAAGCAGGCTCCCTGCTGAGCAGACAGCCCAATGCGGGGCTCGATCCCAGAACCCTGGGATCATGACCTGAGCCGAAGGCAGAGGCTTTAACCCACTGAGCCACCCAGGCGCCCCTAATTCTTACAATTTTTATCATCATTTTTTGGAAGCATTTGTTTTTAGTATGTATGTATGTATCATACACTTACTCGTTTTAAAGTATGTTCTCTGTGTCTTGCAATAAATAACAGAATAAAGTCACTTAATTATGCAAGTATCTCATGGTATTAAAGGCACAAGAGATTATCCCAAAAGTCTTCTTTAAAGAAGAAAAACAAGGGGTGCCTGGGTGGCTCAGTCAGTTAAATGTCTCACTCTTGATTTCATTATAGGTCATGATCTCAGGATTATGAAATCAAGCCCTTGCATTGAGCTCTCAAGGAGACCATGGGCTGTGGATCTGCTGAAGATTCTTTCTCTTCCTTTCCCTCTGACCCTCCCCACACTTATAAAAAAAAAGACAAGAAACAAAATGCCTGAAATAGTGAAAAACAATTGCCAAATTATCCCCTTATGCAGCCATTAATTCCTTCCAGGGCATCTAATAATTTAGAACATAATAACTTGTACTTTTTAATTCCTGGTGGACACTATATTAATACAAAACTAATTTTTCAAAGATAATCTGACAAAGTATTTATGGTAAACATGATGATATTAAAATAATTTTATTGTGGCCATGTTATATAAAAAGAATTCATTATAGGGGCACCTGGGTGGCTCAGTCAGTTGAGTGTTGGACTCTTGATTTTGGCTCAGGTCCTGGTATGAGGATTATGATCTCAGTGTTTTGAGATTAAGCTCCATGTTGGTCTCCACACTCCGCAGGGAGACAGCTTAAGATTCTTTCCTTCTCTCTCTGTCCCTCCCGCAACTCATGTGCTCTCCCTCTTTCTCTCTTTCTTTCAAATAAATAAATAAGTCTTTTTTTTTTAAAAAAAAGAATTCATTATGATTTATGGCATTAAAAGACCTTAATAATGTTCTTTGATGATAACAGATTAAAATATAATGAGAATTTGAAAAGATCAAAATACACAGAATGAATGCAAATTTTCAAAACATGAATTTATGACATTCTGATTATTTTAATCCTCCACAGTTATATTATTATTTTTAAATTAATGATCATTTAGTCACGTGGGGTATGTGTATGTGTCTGTTTTGACAGAGGAAGGAAGGGTGAAAAAGAGAGTGGGATCGATGATAAATTGACGTTCAACTGAGTAGCTTTCTTAAAAATCAATATTGATCAGCTATTATAGGTTATTTTTTTATTTTCAAGATATTCCATGGAATTCTGTTTTCAAGAGAAGTCAAACTGTCAAATGTTTTGAGGAACTATCTTAATTGTTTTGGTAATTATTTCCTTACCAATTCTCTGATTTTGTAGACAAAAAAAATGATATCCCTTTCCATCTGTAGACAGAATCATAATCCTTCAGAAGTAGTCACCTCTGAGGTAAGCTTCAGTAAGTCATTTTGAAAATAAACATGACAACCTGTCCAACTCAAATTCATCTTAGGCTTTTGCAAGATTTTTATTCCTTGTATTGTTTGTTAATATTATTATTGCATATTATTGTTATATTTTAAATGTATAGTTTAGAATTTCAGATAAAAAATAAAAATATATATCAATAACTATATTTCAAAATAGATGGAGCTAGAGTGTATTAAGCTAAATGAAACAAATCAGTCAAAGACAAATAAAAGACAAATCTCACTCATATGTGGAATTTAAGGAACAGATGAACATAGGGGGAAAAAAGAGAGAGAAGCAAACTATAAGAGACTCATAACTATAGAGAACAAACTAAGGATTGCTGGAGGAGACGTGGGTGGGAATGGGCTAAATGGGTGATGGGTATTAAGGAGGCCACTTGTGATGAACACTGGGTGTTCTATGTCAATTCTACTCCTGAAACCAATATTATGCTATACATTAACTAGCTAGAATTTAAACAAGAACCTGAAACAAATAAAAAATAGATATATATTTTAGAGTCACTAGCCACTGCAATAGTAATTCTAGAACCAATTAAGTCAGCCATTATGATGTTTAATTTTTAACTTTTCATTACTAATGAAAGACCACCAAATAATTTTTAGTAGGAAAATGATATTCTTTTATTCACAACTTTGTTGAAATATTTCTTTATCAATGAATGTGATTTTTTTAGTGATCATGCCTCATCAAATTTGATTCAACACAGAACTGAAAAAATGCAAAATGCCCAAAATAATTTCAAAATAATTATCTCTACTTATGACAAACGTTTTCTTTCTTTTTCAAAAGACTTACTTATTTAATTTGGTGGGGGGAGGGCAGAAGGAGAAGGAAAGACAGAATCCCAAGGAGACTTCCCACTGAGTGCAGACCTGGGGCTGGACGTGGGGCTTGACCTCAGGAGCCCAAGATCACCACCTGAGCTGAAGCCAAGAGTCAGATGTTCAACCACTGAGCCACCTAGGCATCCTACCTACAACAAAAGTTTTCTACTGGGAGAGTAACATTCATGTATAAAAATACATACATTAGTCTAGGTAGTAAGCACTGAGAAACTCATAATACAAGATGATACTATTCATCATTGTCTTGGTGAATCTAACTATTTTCTTATATTAACCTAATAAATGGTTATAGTTTTTTTTTAAACTGGCCATTGGAATATATACATTAAAATATATACCTTGTACCTATTTATTTTTGTTTTCTATTTACTATTCATTTTTCTTTGTATGTTGTGAAAATAAAATGGCAGAGTGAAGAGAATACTTTTAGTGGACCGGAAATAGTTTGTGAACATAAGATGCATTTCCATTTTCTTTGCCAGTGCTGAAAGTTTCAGTGAGCAAAACCTTTACAGGATAAATCACATTGACAATCCCTAGTGTGGAGATGGTAACAGTTTATCACTTCACGTTGTCAGTGTGTTTGCTTCTGGGAATGATGGAAAAAGATCAAGTTTCCTGAGATCCCTAAAGTGCCGCATCACCATCCGTGCAGTTCCTTTAGCTATCAGAATATTTGTTCTGCTATCAGCCTTGTTGGACTTCTTATTTAAGTGGGTAAATTTCAACTAGATACAAGGTGTCATCTTGATTATTCTGAATGCTAAATGTTCCCTAGAATGTTGTAAAATAAATAGCTATTATATGAAGACATTAAAACACTAAACTAATGGTTCACTTTTAAAGCATCCCCTTATATATTTAAGCAAAATAATCAAAGTTCAATAAAATAAATAGGGTAGAAAAATGAACCACATGAAAAACGAGGAATAGAAAGAGAAATACAAGCAGTTCTGCTATACATGATTAGAAACACAGCGGGTGTCTATGAAGCACATGGAATTGGTCATTGAGATCCTTGATTAGCTTTGCCCAATTGCTTGGGTGATTGAGCAGAGAAATTTGATTGCTGATTGGGTTATCCAATCTGGTTGCTAGGATGACCTAATAACCAGACCAATCATTTACAGTCCAGTTATTTTGATTACCTCGTGACTCAAATTGCCCATTTCATAAACTTATCCAGTGTTCAGATCTCAACTTGTAAGTGATTGAGGTGATCAGCCACATAGAAATGATCAGAGTACTCAATTTTAGAACATAAAATTGGTGAATGAAATGAGAAAATGGAAAGAACTCCTGCTCTCAAAATCTTAAAACTGATATAATGAATAAAGTTTTCCCCTCATAATATAAATGTTTTCAGCATTGTTCCTATTTCTAAATTAAAATCTAGATAATCTCTTTGAAATTTTTCTTAGCTGGCAAAAATCAGCTTATTGAGAGAAGTCAGAGAAAATTAGTTCATTGCAGTGCATATGAATGAAATGTACTGCATTATTCATGATAGTTGAGTGGCATTATTTAACTGATTAGAATTATACAACAAATTAGGTATTTGTTTAATTGAAATTAGCCCAAGGAAACATTTCACAAATTTCTCAAAAATCTGGTTACTACTAAACTTCACTTGCCGTGGAATGTAAAACAGCTCACCTCATATATTAGATATAACACCACTTTCCTCCCTCCACAGCTTAAATATTTAATATTTATTAATATTTTTCCTTCCAAAGGGATGTTTAGGGCAAGAAGGATATCATTGTCAGAGATTGATTCTTATAGATTGGGCAGGCATAAATCTACCTTGGGTATATTTTTATCAACATTCCAAAGTCAAATCACATGTTGTATCCCTATATACAGTTAAGCCTTAAATTTACAGATCTTTTTCCCCCAAGCCCTGATTTTGGCAGCTTTTCTTATATGCAGAAAACCTCAAAATACATTCAGATATGCTTATACACTTCAGTCTTCCAGCTTGACAATTTCTCAAGAGAATTTTTGTGAAATAACTTTACCTTAAACACTGAGACATATGTCCATCTGGTAAGGCAATGTTACAAGTTAAGAAAAATGTCCTCTGTTGAGTATCTTGTATTTATATCACTTTGGTTTTGTGTTTAACATCAAAAAAGAAATATTTTATTTATGTAACTTGTTAAAAAAATAACCAAGAAACTGAGGCACAGAAAATAAGGTAAGAAATCTTGCATTTTGTTAAAAAGAAAAAAAAAAAACTCACTCTACACCTTGACCCTGGAGTTTTCTTATCCATTTTCTGGAATCAAATGGTAAGAGGATAGTTGTAGTCTCAAGCAAGCACACAATTTACTTTCCCAATATTGCCATCCCTTCGGAAGAATAGAAAATAAACATATAGACCACAGAACTACAATGAGTAAGCCAACAGGGACCATGTGAGAGACACAGAAGACCAGAAAGGACAAGGCAGGAATGATTGCACCAAACCTTAGATTACTGGTTTCCTTTAATTAAAATCTACATAATCTGAGCCTACTGTCTTTGACTGATGGTTCTTACTCAAAATTATAACTAATTTGGAGAGGCACTATCTCAGTTCAGAATTTAGGAACTGTTTTTAGTTTATAGACCTTCTGTTTTCATCTTAGGTTTTACACAGAGATGCTTATAAATAGAGAAAAATTTATTTAAATAAACTACTATTGTAATATCTTTATTAAAGCTGTTGGGACCTGGATTCCTCAATAGGTGGATTTTTCTAGAAATATTCTCAGAAATAACACCTGAGAGAGAATATGAAAAAGAAAGAAAATTGGGCAGAGAGAAAATTTGGGCTCAATGTAGTAACAATACATTAGGTGACCCCATAAGAATGTGTAAACCTAAGACAGCCAGTCATTCAGAATTATCTCAGATGGTAAGGGGGCCAGGCCTACATATCCCCATGAAAACCAGTCATTTTTTTTTTAAGATTTTATTTTTTCATTTGACAGACAGAGAGAGAGCACAAGTAGGCAGAGTGGCAGGCAGAGAGAGAGAGAGAAGCAGGCTCTCTGAGAGCAGAGAGCCTGATGTGGGGCTTGATTCCAGGACCCTGGGATCATGACCCAAGCTGAAGGCAGCTGCTTAATCAACTGAGCCACCCAGGTGCCCCAAGACCAGTCATTTTAAGCAGGCTGGCCCAAGAAGGTAAAATGACTCTGTGTAGTCAAAGGAAATTTCAAGAGAGGACTGCTACTGCAGGCTAGCAAAACCATTCCCAGAAGTTAGATGAATATTCTTTCAGTCCTGAAAGGGGATCTAGTTTTGCAATATACCATTCTCTTCGGTGAAAATTAATATTCATAAACACAATGTTTATTTCTGCTCTAACTAGAGATGAAATTGTTAGAAGCTAGAATAGATTATGAAGGGGTGTGCTGCAGGACTTGTGTGGGTTGGTTGGGTAGTCTTAGCTAAATGAAGAAAATACTGGATTGATTTAAATCTAATTCTAATGCATAGAATTTTGAAATTAACAACTAATCTATTGAAAAATGAAGGTAGTTCTCCAAATGTTTGAAAATAAAGGTAAGATTTACCAATTCAACTACTTCCATATCCCTGACACAATGAGGGGGGGAAAAAAAAGAAATCAGGAGTCCAATGTTTAACTGACTGAGCCACTCAGGCACCCCTTCCTTACATATTTTTAAAGACTTCCAACTATCTCCCTTTTACATTCTTAATATCCTAAAATCCACTCCTCATATCTCAGACAGGGGAGTCTTCTTAAAATATAAATTAGATATTATAAGTTTTACCTGACTTTGGTCATTACTATATTCCTAATTTATACAATGTGAGTTAGCATGTAGTATATAGTTTTTTGTATATATATTTATGTTCCATATTACATAATATTGTTGTGTTCCATGTTCTATACTACATAATATTTATGTAGTATATATTTATGTTCCATAAATATTTGTTGAATAAATAAAAGTATTTATCTATTGCCTGAAACACTTGAGAAGTTTTCTATTATATTTAGGCTAACATATAGTGTAATGGTTACAATCCTCAATAGGGTACACTACATGGTTTTTTCCTGTCTCATCCTGTCTCTCATATCTTGTACCACTCCTAACCCTATTCAATTTATTCATTCTTGTCTTAAGACCTAAACTTTAGCAGTTCCCTCTTCATAGAACATTATACTCCCCTATCCATACCTGACCACCCAGACCCTAGCATGGTTTATCCCCCCTTGTTTCTAATATTTAAAATCACCTTCTCACAGAAACTTTCCTTTGCTACCCAAAATAAATGGACTTCCAGTTACTTTATAGCATTTCATTTTATTTTTCTTCATGGCAATTGTAATGTTCTTATTGTATAAATGTTGCCCTTTGTTATAATTAAATTCTAAAGGAGTAGAATTTCTATTAATCTTCCTTTCCACTGTATATCTAGTTTCACACATGAGAGCATATGTGTGAACACACACATCAGGTGATTTCACTGTATTCTGATTTAGTTGAAAGTAAGGATTAAGTCTGCTGCTCTGATCATGAGAAATGTGGGAATATCTTCCTTGTTATTTCAGCTTTATAAAATGTAAATAGATGGAACCATATATTTGTCTAACTCATATAAAGGCTGTGAAAATAAACTATATTATAGTAACAAAAACAATCTGAAAATGTACAAGGAACATGTCTTAGTCATTTGAGGCTGCAATAACAAATTACCGTGGACTGAGTGGCTTAAATAACAAATATTTATTTCTCACAGTTCTGGAGGTTGAGAATTCTGAAATCAAGGTGCCAGCATGGTTTGGTGAGATGGTAAGGACCTTCTTCCTGGTTTCTCCACTTGGTGATAAAGAGAGGGAAAGGATGCAAGCTCTGGTGTCTCTTCTTATGAAGGCCATAAGCCCTTCATAAGAAGGGTTTCACCCTCATGAACTAATAATCTCCTAATATCCTCACACTGTTTTTAGGATTTCAACATATTAGTTTTAAGAAAACACAAACAGTCCATAACAGAAACCATACCAAGAATACCAACAACATCCTCTTCTTTAGAGGCTTGGATTAATAGGTATCACTCCAGGGACCTAGATATTATATTCTATTCAATTAGAACAGGATTGAGAATCTGATCTCCATTTTGTTTTCACAACTTTAAAGCATAATTTTACAAAGATGGAAGAAAAGAAAAAACATAGATCACTCAAAATGATTTTTAGCCTTAACATCGTATTTTACAAAATAGCAAAATATCTCATAGAAGGAACTGAGCAAGTATGGACCCCACAGGTAGAAGGAGCTGTATTGGGAAAAGAACTCAGGTCCCTTGATGTCCCATCTATTTATCCTTTCCCTAAATTAGAGTGGAGTAGAATAAGTGAACAATGTTCTTTCTTACCTCAAAGAGATCAAGAGTCTTGCATTCTGTAACACTATGCATCTTGTTAATCTAGTGCATTAAACATTATGTAAAATTAACAAGTTGTCTGGTGATGGAAAATCGGCTGATATATCTCCTTAAAACTATTTGGGAAAATCACTATTCATTTCCATGACCACTTAAGACTTAATATAAGATATGAGATACATACGAGGTACAAGATAAACATTCTTAAAGCAGTAAATCATTCAATCCCAGCTGCTAACCATGTAGTAGATCAAATTTAACAATACCGTGAATTTTCTTATTTAACCAAATATGTTTATCCTTAAAGGATTGCCTCTGTATTGATTTCAATATATATAATTATATTTCATCCTATTCTACCCAATGGAGCTTCCTTGCCATTTTTATTAAAATGTTATTTTGATAATTTGAATTGGTCTTAAATCAACATAATTAAAAAAATTTCCCCTATTGCAGCCTAGACTGTCTTTCCTATAGTAGAAAATTCAACAAAAAAACTGAAGTGTGACAAAAAGTGCATTAGAACCAAATCAAAAAACTGAAGTTTGATTCTTGACCCTTAATTTACCAATTGGGAAACAATCCCAAATAATTCAACTAAATTTTAAAAGCATGAAGCACTGGGTGTTCTATGCAAACAATGAATCATGGAACATTAAATCAAAAATTTATGATGTACTATATGGTGACTAACATAATAAAAAAATTAAAAAATAAAATAAAACATAATTTGAAATAATTTCAAATTTACAGAAAGTTGCATGTTTAATTCAAAGAATATTTTTATAGTTATATAATTATCATATAACTTTATTAAACTATTTCCAGATTCACCAAGTACTCAATTTTCACACTTATACTTAAATATATTGATATTATATATCACATATATTGTATATTATATACTATATATAATATAATCATATATATAATTATACATATAAATTATAAACATATACTATATATATAAATTGTATATAGATATACAAACATACATATAAATTATATAATTCTAAATACATATGTGTGTGACCATATCCCCACACTTTTATATATTCATGCACATTTTTTTCTGAATTATTTGAGAGTAGAACACATATAGTAATATGCCTTTTTATGCCATAACTTTTCAGTGATTGCTTCTTAAGAAAAAGTTTACTGTATTCATCAGGGATTTCTAGAGGTAAACAGAAGCAATAAGATAATCTTATAATAGAAGAGATTTATTTTAGGGAAGTGTCCCATGACACTATGGAGACTAAGAATTCTGGTGATCCGCCCTCTATAAGCTGAGACCCAGGATAGCCAGTAGTATAGTTTTGAGAGTCAGAGGACCAATACTATAAATCTCAGTAGAGAACAGAAAAAGAGTGATATCCACAGGTAGAGAGAGTGAATTCTCCATTCCTTAGTCTTTTTGCTTTAGTTGGGCCCTCAGAGGATTGGATGATGCCTATACTTGGAAGAACATCTGCTTTACACAGTCCACCAACTCAAATCCTAAATACTCTCAGAGACCCACTAAAAAATAATTTTAATCTGGGCATTTCATGTCCCAGTCAAGTTGACATGAAAAATTAACCATCAAAAGCCTATACCTCATCAACTTGGCACTCATACACCATATTTCTTAAACCATATTTAACTCCTAAAGGCAATAACTAGGTCATAATTCCACTTAACATGATATATCTATTCTGCCTGCTATCAAAAATTAGCTCCTTCTGGAGGAGGAGCAAGATGGCGGAGAAGTAGGAGGTTGAGATAGAGTTGGATCCCAGAAGTTCATCTAGATAGTTGTTAAATCATTCTAAAAGCCAGCATACTCAACAGGAGAGAGAAGAGGGGAAGAAGAGCAATCCTAGGAGCAGAAAATTGACCACTTTCTGAAAGGTAGGACGTTTGGAAAAGGGATTCCAAAGCGACGGGAAGAGAGACTGCAGGGCGACGGGCCAGCTCCCGGCAGCCGCAGAGTGCAGAGCACAAAATCGGAACTTTTAGAGTCTGCTCCACTGAGGGACTTCGCTCCAGAGGTTAAGCAGGAGATTTAGCCCTCATGGGAACAGAGTTGTTTCAGGTCCCGCAAGGTTACAAAGAGACCGGGGGTGTCTGAGTGTGGCAGAGCTCCCAGATATCGGGGCGGAGAAGCTGGTGGCAGAGAAAGAGCCGCTTAGTGCATTTTCAGCTGGGGCTTACCCTAGACCGTGGCCACGGCACTTCCAGCGGGGACCACATAAGGCATTCTGGAGAGACCCCCTCCTTCCTCCTTGGGGAGGAGTGGCACGGGAGCGTGCAGCAGGGATCTGCTGGGTTTGGAGACTCCAGACAGGGC
>CM052800.1:41802878-41867396 GCA_028533885.1 Nasua narica | reverse complement strand
TCTGTATCTCTCAGCTTTGCATTTATGTTGCCTCCTTTATCAGGCTTAGCAGCTTGCTGCACTAAAAGACAGAAAGATTGGCTCACCAATTTAAAAGCAGATTCCAAATAGAACAAATCATCTCCCCCCAAATTGGCAAAACTCACAGAAGTCATTTGCTCCATTCAGATCTGGATCATGTATCTTTACAGTCATGGATGGAATAAGACTCCAAACTCACTTGGAGTATAAGGGAAGATTTAGAGTCTCCAAAGGAAAATTATGGTGCTATTAACACCCACACCAGTACGTAAAGTTAAGACAGGTCTAGTATATTGTGAACCAAGAAGCAGTAGATTTTCCAAATAAATGAAATTATATATTTCAAATAAATAAATAAATAAATAAATAAATAAATAAATAAATAAATAAAATTTGAGAAGAAAAAACTTTGGGGAAAAATTTTTGAGAAAAAATTACTGTTAATCATAATGACATAGAAAAATAAAATAATAAAATATTTTTATTTTAAAATTACTTTTTTAAATAAAATTATTTTAAAATTATTATTTTTAAAAAAATAATAAAATAATTCTATTATGTAGTGCACATTTTGTGCTGGTCATAGTTTTGATGTTTAGAGAACTTTCCTATATTGGCTCTCTTATCTCTCACAATACTGCTCTGAGGTAAATATTATTATACTCTTTTTGTAGATGAAACAACTGAGGTAAATGGAAAATGTCTAGGAATAATAAGAGCTAACTAATATTATTTATTCACGACATGCTGGACACTTCACTAAGAAAAAGGAACAATAAGATAGTGTTTCTTAATGATTCTCACTCCTGACAACATATAATCATTGATGAGTCACTGCTCTAAGCATCAAGTGCTAAGCAATTCATGAAAAAACAAAGTCCCAGTCCTCTTGGAAATTACAATCTACTATGACATAACAGGAAAAGGCTAGGAAATGCTTGTTTTCAGTACCCATATAGCATTAGCAAAGTACGAAAGGATGCTTTCCTTTTAAATAAATGCTGCATATTTAGCTTGACTGTCTCTATGTGGAAGTGATCTATGAATTAATATTACACTGGATGTCCCTTTATCTTGCATGTCAGCATAACTTTTGATGGAAAGGGAGAGAAACATTCAACTTTACCTACTATAAGATGTTTCCTCTACTGGATAGCAACCTGCAAAAGAATGAAACTGGACCATTCTCTTCCACCATACACAAAAATAAATTCAAAATGGATGAAAGCCCTAAATGTGAGACCTGAAACCATAAAAATCCTGGAAGAGAACATTGGCAGTAACCTCTTTAACATAGGCTGTAGAAAATTTTTCCTAGATATGTCTCCCGAGATAAGGGAAATAAAAGCAAAAAATAAATTATTGGGACTGCATCAAAATAAAAAGCTTCTGCACAGTGAAACAATCAACAAAACTAAAAGGCAGCCTATGGAATAAGAGAAGATATTTGCAAATGACATATACAATAAAGAGTTAGTATTTTAAGAAATGGTAGTAATCAAAATGTACAAAGAACGTATAAAACTCGACACCCAAGAAACAAAAAATCCAATTAAAAAATGGGCAGAAGACATGAACAGCCATTTCTCCAAAGAAGACATACAGATGGCCAATAGATACATGAAAAGGTATTCATCATCACTTACCATTACATAAATGCAAATCAAAACTATAATGAGATACCACTTCATACCTGTCAGAATGGCTGAAGTCAATAACACAGGAAACAACAGGTGTTGTTGAAGACATAGAGGGAAAAGGAACACTTGTGCAGTTTGTGGGAATGCAAATAGGTACAGTCTCTGTGGAAAACAGTATGGAGGTTCCTCAAAAAATTAAAAATAGAACTACCTTAGGATCCAGAAATCACAATGCTGAGTATTTACCCAAAGAATACAAAAACACTAATTTATTTATTTTTTAAAAAAAGATTTATTTTATTTTATTTTATTTTTTCAATTAATTTTTTTTTCAGTGTTCCAAGATTCATTGTAATTTAAAAGGATATATGCTACCCTTATTGCAGCATTATTTTTACAATAGCTAAATTATGGAAACAGCCCAAATGTCCATTGATGTATGGGATATATATATATATATATATATATATATATATATCTCACAATGGAAAATTATTCAGCCAGAAAAGGAATGAAATCTTACCATTTCCAATAATATGGATGGAGTTAGAGAGCATTATACCAAGCAAGATAAGTCAGTCAGAGAAAGATGAATATCATATGATTTCACTCATATGTGGAATTTAAGAAATGAAACACATGAGCAGAGGGAAAGACAAATCAAGAAACAGACTCTTAACTATAGGGAACAAACTAATGGCTACCAGAGGGGAGGTGGCTGGGGAATGGGGGTAAATAGAGAATGAGGATTAAGGAGTGCACTTGTGATGAGCACAGGGTGATGAATGGAAGTATTGAATCACTGTATTGTACACCTGAAACTATTATACCACTGTATGTTAACTAACTGGAATTAAAATAAAAACTTTTAAAAAAAGTTTCCTCTGTGTGTATAAAAAAAGTAACTTAATTTTGTTGTTTCAGAAAAGTAAGATTAAATATATTTGATTTAATAATGTAATTGATGATTTATTATTGAAAGTAGGAAAGGGGAAGATCATGACTACAGTTAGTAATCATTAATCCTCGCAAAATGTTGTGTTCTTCGGTAAATCCTTCTCTAAATAAAATGACATTATTATTAACCTATTTTATCAGCATAGAGATTCTAGTGGTCACCTGGCTCCTAATATGTCATAGGTTGCAAAGGCAGGAAATTTTTTTCTTAAAGGCAGAATTTGAATTTGATTGAATAATACTGGAGCAACACACTTTTCACTGCCCCATGCTGCCTTCACCAAATCCTATTGCCTTATATGGGTGTTGATTGTTCACCTTATGGGAAGATGCTGGCTTTGCAGTTGACTCAGAGAAGGAGGAACTTACAACCCCTTTTCTGATATTACTGAGGATGGGAGAGCAGTTGAAAACATTCTACACAATTTTAAGAGTAAGATCTTTGAACTCACTGTTTCATCACTCCCATAGTAAAGAATGGGAATTCCTGCAGAGACTGGCTTTGTTCCCCAACTGTATGACTGCAGCCTGCAGAAGGGAAGCCTAGATGAGTTTTTCTACCTGTGACACCTGGGTGCCCAGTTACTGTGGTCCTGTTTTACACTAAGCAGATTACAGAGCAAATTGATACATAGAAAGTCCTTAATGAAGGAGATGATTATGGAGAACAGAATTCATCTGTGAAATAAAGCAAAAGCTGACTTTCTTAGTATCTGTCCTTGTGAGGAAAATGTCTCCACAGTCCTCCCAGTTACGGAAGTCACAGGCAGAGAAAGAAGCCTGCTCTTATACTATTTACTTTGTGTCACGGTTGCATTATTTTCTAATAAGACTGTTTTAAATGTTACAATAAAGTAGAAGGCAATGAAATACCAATGTTTCAATAATAAAAATAACTTACCAAAATAGTTAAGATTATTTTAAGATTAAAGATTAAAGATTAATTAAGATTAAAAATAGTTAAGATTATTAAGAGCCTGGTGGTGGGTATTGAGAAGGGCATGTATTGCACGGAGCACTGGTTGTGGTGCATGAACAATCAATCTTGTAACACCGAAAAAACAAACATATTTGGGGGGAAAAATAAAGTGCATTATCATGTGATCTTTACAGCCAACATTAAAAAAATAGTTAAGATTGTACATTGTGAGAGATGGAAACATAGTATTTTTGTTTCAAAATATTTAGAGCATGCTCATTATGCTAGATTAATTATATATTTTCTTCAGAAATAAACTTCCTATTTGATGATTATATAAGAAAATAACTTAAAAACAGAAAACGAGTATTTTGAAAGTTATTTTTTCTAATTTATAAGTTACTTTCTGAGATGTTAAAACCAAAATTCAGTCTTAATTGTGTTATTACATTAGTTTCTCTATTCATTTATTTATTTTAAGTCATCTAAACGATATCTGGAATTTACATAAAGTTTAGCAGAATTCTAATGTACGTATTGATATTCTCAGAAAAGAATATTAAATAAAGAGGAAACTAATAATAACAATAATCGTGCAGAACACTGATTACATTACACTTGAAATGCCAAAGAATTGAAACAATGATGTTTTATTTTAGATTGGATGATCTAAAGAATTGCTTCAATCTTTTGTTTCTGTTTGCTAAGCGAGATTCTTAAGACCTTTTCTCTATATAGCAGGTAGAGGAGTACAGAATGGATTAAATAAAAGCCCAGGATACTGCTTGCTAAACCTGCTTATTACAGTTCTCATTTATAATCCAATTCAGGCAATCTTATATAGGTATTTGTATATGTGTATGCGTCTGAGCTCTATGTAGCACAGTTTAGTTTTCTCACCTCAGAAAACCCCAAAACCTTAGTTCTACTTATGGTATAATTATCGATATCATTGTCTCATAAGTTTGCTAATATTTAGATATTGATATAGATGTATGGGTAGATACAGATATATCTCTTCAACAAAGTTTCAGTCCATGGCACCAGGAGCACAAAGAGGCGATGATTGTGTTTGTATTATGCATGTTAACAACACCCAGGAATAACTCTAGTTCTGGTTCACTGAAGCAAATTTAGGGAAGAAGGACATTACACTAAGCTAAAGGTCATGAATTATAGCTATCTTAGCAAATGGATTTGTTATATAAAATAATTAACATGTTACTCAGTGGATAGGTGCCATTTAACACTTAACATTTTATTTTTCTCCTGCCCTCCAACCATATTTTCTATTATTTTTCCTGGAAATTGACTTCTCAGTTTGGGGAACTGTCATTTTGACAGGAGTTAGCACCAAAGATCATCTTTGTGCAGGGTCATTTTACTAGAGAGTTTGAAGATAGTTGTGGTGGGATTTGGTTTATATTAAACTTAGTTTAGAGGAAAATGCAAAGTCCCAAGGTATAGTGTGAAAGTAGGACATTTCAAAGAACTGCCTAGCCATTGGCCACTTTAGCAGCTATATGCTGATATTGCTGAAGTGTGTTTCTTTTTCTCTGCCATGAAAGGTATTAATTGTAAATGTTTCAGAGGCACTTTTTACAAAGTAGAATCTTCTATGACTTTTTTTTCTTTTAGTTTTCAAAATACAGACAAATAACTATAGTTTTAGTTTTATGTAACAGTATTTTTAAATGTTTTTGTGCTGTCTCCAAACCATACAATAAGATCATCTATTTCTTTCAAGTATCAAAAATTATACATATACACTACGCCATGAAAGTTATAGGGTTTCCATATAGTTTTTACCAATGCAGAAGAATGTGGATATATGGAATCTCTCTAAATTGAAAAGGTTAAAAAAAATCTGTGTGGCTTAAGTAGCCCAGACTCTCAGAACCCAGATATGGATGAATTAATCATCAATGACTAATGTATATTTTGTATAGCTCGAATTTTATTAATTTGCATAATGAAGGGAACTTCAGCCTGTTGTAATCCATGGTAAATCAATCATCTCATGTACAGTGTTCACTTCCCAGCTTTGGAACTATAATGCCTGGAAATGATAAAGTAGTTCCCAGAATTTCAGTGTTAATTACAGTGTAGTACATCATTGGGGCCCTGGTTTAGGAAAAAAAATCTTCAGAGATCTGCTTTACATTGCTGACCACTTCACATACAGTGTAATTGTATACAAAACACATTACTTGGGGTGCCTGGGTGGCTCAGTGGGTTAATCCTCTGCCTTCGGCTCAGGTCATGATCTCAGGGTGCTGGGATCGAGCCCCACATCGGGCTTTCTGCTCAGTGGTGAGCCTACTTCCCCCTCCCTCTCTGCCTGCCTCTTGGCCTACTTATGATCTCTCTCTCTGTCAGATAAATAAATAAAATCTTAAAAAAAAAAAATTACTTTTTCTAATTTTGAGTTTAAGCATTTTCCTACTATCCTAATATCCAAGGTATTTATCCCATGCTTTTTGTAAACATGTTTTGGGGGGAAAAAAGTTACTGATCCCAATAAATACCTTAAAATTGTTTTGGATCCCAGGGTAGTGTAGTTGATATTGCCTGGTTCCCTCTTCGAGGGCTTCAAGGCACCCATTTCCCCAACTTAAGAGAATAGCCAGACAGAGACTACTCACCACTCTGCCACTGGGCCTGGAACTGCCCTCAACCACAGGAACGGTGCAGCTGAAGATTATGCCCTTGCTAGAATGCGGCCTGAGGCTAATTGCTATCCAGTGGAGGGGAGGGGATCTAATAAGAGTTTAACACCCTTACCTCTATTTGGACAATGTCAAAGCCCCATCCCAACCCCAGAGTTCCTTATATAACTACCTGAATCCTCTATTGTTACCTTGTTGTTAGTCAGCTTCCCCCTCTGCCTAATCATAACTTTCTCGGTTTTTTTCCTGAAAAAAACCACTCCAAAGCACTCCAGAACAAACCTTCTGCCTGCACCCCCCCATTTCACAGTTTGTTCCAGAAAGCCCATGTAACGCACATATGCCTGGAGTGGCGTTAAGAAGCAGACTCTAGAATGCAAATTTGGAGCTGGATCTCTTGCCAGTGTAACGGATATTCAAAAAAGCATATGATCTCTTTGTGTGCCACTGGCATGTCCTCTCAACCCTCAAAGTTGCCTTTGAAAACAGTATTTTAAAATTAAGGTTTATGAATATTTCATATCAGTTATTCAGTCTTCTGAATAGCAGAATCTAAATGAATCTTTCATTCTGCTCGTATATAAATTCTATTGTTTGTTGTCAGATTCAATAATTTATATTTCCAGCCATTCTAAAACAGGAAATACCAACATAAAAATAAATCATTTGAAGGAAGTCACCTTGTTGTCCCATTTCAACCATTATTTACATGTAGAAAATATTATTACTAACATAACCATAAAAGTAATGGAAGCTACCATTTATCTTTGATACTCATTGAGAACTCTACATCAATTCTCTTTTTAACCCTAATTTTGCAAAGAAATTTTTATCATTGACAACTAATTTTCATTTATCTAATCCTCAAAGCCAATTGTGGATGAATTTTTTTTAAGATTTTATTTATTTATCTGAGAGAGAGAGAGAGAGTGAGAGAGAGAGCATGAAAGGTGAGAAGGTCAGAGTGAGAAGCAGACTCCCCATGGAGCTGGGAGCCCAGTGCAGGACTAGATCCAGGATTCCTGGATCATGACCTGAGCCGAAGGCAGTTGCCTAACCAACTGAGCCACCCAGGTGCCCTGTGGATCAAATTTTTAACAGATTAAAAAACACTGATTTGTGGAATGATTAATTAAATGACAAATAGAGATAATAAATGTCACAAGATAATATCAACTGTCTCCCCTTCAAAAAAGGCAATAGCAAACCCACATTAGAAGATTCCAAAACCCAAGGTCGTCCCATATGCTACATAGCTTCTTAGAGTGTAAAGAAACTAATAGTGGAATCATTTATATCAGAAGAAAGACACCTATAACTAACAGATATAGAACAAGAAAAGGAAGAAGACAGGAAGACATTAAAGTTCAGTACATTAATCTAGTCCCCAAGGAGTTCAGTTCTACCCCTTTCCCATCTAAGGGTAGAAGAAAGGCTAATGTTTATGAAAGATATTCTCAAGGATCCAAGGAAATGCCCTGGGACACAAAATGGAGTGGGATACCAAGCAATGGAGGGTTTCTTTTGTGTAGATATAAACAGATGGAAAAAAAATTGAGGCAAAATCTTTTTTTTTAGAATCTTTCTTTTTCTTTTTGTGCTCCCCCACTCCCTTTCTTCTAGAATACTGGTGCAGTAAGACAGAGTAAATATAAGCACAGGAGCTTTCTCTACCTCAGTAGACTTTTGCTCCTATTATTTATTGCTCCATCATAAACTGCCCCATTAAAATGTGGCTTGAAAAAAATAATTTATCTGGTTCATAAAACTGTATTTTGGGCAGTGTGAAGGCTTATCTATATGTCAAGATGTCAAGCATGTCAGGTGGGGAAGGTCAACTGGGGCCGGAACTTCAGCTTCCAAAATGGCTCACGCGTATGGTTATGGATGCAGTCACCTGGTATCTGAGCCATGACAGTCATTCAGGAGTCTCAGTTCCTCTCCAAATAGGAGCCTCTACAAAACTCTTGTGTTCCTAATGCTGTGGTGGTTGAGTCCTAAAAGCCTGTGTTCCAAGAGACAGAAAATGAAAGATGCCTGTTTAGGACGTGGAACCAGAAACTAACACAATGTAACTTCAACCCTGTACCATTGGTCACAGCAAACACAGAGACTTTCAATATTTAAGAGGAGACAGACCAAATTTATTGATGTGAAGAGGGCAAAAATTTATGACTATCAATAGTCCACCATACCCTTGGAGTAAACTTGGCATCAACTACAAAAACCAGGTGGCAGATATATGCAAAGCTATTCTCTTGGAAACACTGGGGCGCTCAAGCATGGCAGAAGGTGAGTAGGAAGATGGTACCCACCCTCTGAGATCTCTAGAAAGGATTTCCATCAAGTGCTAGATGTATTTTTAATTAGAAACCTCCCCACAGGCCAATAGTCTTGATGATTAGCTGATAGGCCTCTTTCATGGAAAGACTGAGCCCCTGAACCTATTGCTTCTTGTTGTGCCCTGGGGATGGTAGCTGTTTAAGAACTCTCTTTCATTGGTTACTGTCCTTTGGGATCCACAAGCATAAGCCCCATTGGCCATCAGAGCCAAACAGTGTAGAGGTGTCCCCTGGCAGCAGTCACAAAATCAAGTGCCAGACAGGGTAATGAGCTCCTTTCCGGGTGACACTGATTATTACAGTCCCATGTGAACAGGAACCCAAGCTCCCTGGTCTCCAGAGCCAGGTGATTAAGAGTCATCCCCTGGGTGGCAGCTGCAAGAATCGGGGCACCGGATGTGTATAAAGGCTTCCATCCAGGAGGCACTGACTCTCTGGAGCACAGCAAAGGGGAGACGTGAAGATAGCAGCCACCACTGCGTGTCCACAGAGAGTGTTTCAGCAGGCTCTTAGAAGTGTGTGTAGAATTAGATGCCTGCCCTTCAGGCTGAGGTTTTACTATAAGCTGGTGAGCCTACTTCGTTTTTAAGTTTGGGTGCAATTGGCTGTCTCTGAGTTGGGCTCTGGAGCCGTGAGTTGGAGAACATGAATTCTTTAAGAGGTGTTGTTCAGATTGCTGCTGTCTTGTAAATCGCCAGACACAGCCCTGTTGGGAGCCTTGCATGGGTGCCTTAACAGGGATGGCATTTATGGCAAGATTGCGTGCCAGCCTCTCCTATCTCCTTTGACGTGGTTTTCTCCTCCTTTGCCAGATGTATAGTAGCCATTCAGTGGGCTTTAGGATTGTAAGAGCACATTGTTCCACATGTAGCTGTAGACCCCCTGTGTCCATATGGGAGGAGGTGAGTTCAGAATCTGCCTAGGTTGTAATCTTAAAATTAAACTTTTCCAGGGTGCCTAAGTGGCTCAGTCATATAAGCGGCTGCCTTCAGCTCAGATCATGATCCCAGGGTCCTGGGATCGAGTCCCGCATCAGGCTCCCTGCTGGGCGGAGAGCGTGCTTCTCCCTCTCCCACTCCTTCTGCTTGTGTTCCCTCTCTCGCTGTCTCTCTCTCTATCAAATAAATAAATAAAATCTTTTAAAAATTAAATTAAAATAAACTTTTCCATTAATACTTTCACGGATCATGAATTTCCTGGAGTGCCATAGACCTTCCGCTTCTGAATGTTATCCATGTGGTCCTTCCATCAAATGCCTGACCCCTGACTGCATCTAAGTTTGCCATCCCTGTTCTTGTGCTATTTTTGGCCAAATTCTAGCTAGTCATAAAAGGAAACTGATATGTTCTCTGTGCATATAATCCTTAGAAACTTGTGTCCATAGTAGGTTCCAGGATTCAGAGATCTTGTTCCTAGCAATCTCTTTCCCTGAGGACTATTAGTAATCTTTATACATCAGGTTGACTTGAGAATCTCATCTGTTGAGAGACTTCTATAACTAAATATGTAATCCCAATAATAAATATGTAGCAAATACTGAAAATGGTTTCCAATCAGGATTTGCCAGTTTGGCCTCAACGTATATACATTTTCTAAATGAATCCAGATACCCACTGGTAATTATTCTAATAAAGTCAAGATTTTCAAGATAAGGGTGGGCTTCGAACCATCTATGAAATAACCATATTTCATTTTACAAATGATAAACTTGAAGTCCAAGGAAATTAAGTGACTTATCACATATTTATGTGATAGTTTCAGTAGAACTGAAAGTTAGGTATCTTATTAACATTACGGGTTTATTAGACTATAGCTTAATATTCTAGGATATAAACATTGAAACACCAAAACAACTTATGTGCCAATATCCTTCTAGCTTTTAGTACATAGTTTGGGCAATCCATTCCTTTTTATATAGAGACATATTTAGAACTAGTGCAACTTTATTTGATATAACATTTAGTAGCATTTTTTATAGTTTGTTATTCCAAAAAGAGGACTGTTTGAGAATACTGGCATTTCCCAGAACTAAAGTAAATGTGAAAAGTGAGTGTGTGTGTGCATTCTCTCCATTTTAGTATTCTCACATTTCCATGAAATCTGGAAAGCAGCTTTATGGAATTAATCTATTTTCTAATAACTTTAATTGAGACCAGAGATAAGCAAATTATATCTCCTTTTTATGAGTAGCAATAGGATGTCATGCACAGACTTTAAAATCAAAGAAAGTTATATTAAAACATTAGCATCTCTGGCTACTTCTCTGCTTCTCTGGTTTCTCACCTAACGTGGTTGTTTCAGGATTAGAGGTAATTTATCTAACTCAGCTAGAACACCAAAGGACCTTAAATGGTAGGTGTATTAACTCTCTATCATTGGTTCTCAGAAACTTTAGGTTTACCTAAGCAGATTGTGTAACTATTTTAAGAAGTTAATATAGAAAGATATACCAACATTAAGCCACATTAATAAATGGAAATACAGGCACCCGAACAGCCACATTATTTAGGAAGAACCAGTCCTGCATACAGGAACAATATCTTTTACTTAGAGGGTGTCCTATGAGGAACAGATAATGGTAGTTATTAAATTGTAATGGCTTTAGAAATCACTGGAATTTGTATCACTCAATGAGGAGGTCTTTCTCAAAGACACAAGTTCTGACTGATTATTAATCCCTGAGCTAATACATCAGTAGCATGAAGTTCATTAACCCGTCAGGACATTTTAGTCTCGTAACACTGATGTTAAGTCTCATAATTATCACTGTTATTTGAAAGTATCAGGGAAAATCAAGTTCCTATTGTGATTCTGGAGTCAACTTTTCATTTTCTTTATTTTTAGTAAGGAAGAATAGTAATTTTAGATATGCATATAATTTTAAGTGAATCTTTGAGTCTTTTGAGTTGATTAGAGTTGGATCTATGAAGTGACAATAAATTAATTGTATTTAAAAAGTGCTATGGCTTATATTTTCATTTCTTTTAGAGATTTTATGTATTTATTTGTAAGAGAGAGAGAGTGAGAGAGAGTGCAAGTGAGGAGGAAAAGGAGAAGCAGGCTCCCCGCTGAGCAGGGAACCCAATGCAGGGCTTGATCCCAAGACCCTGGGATCATGACCTGAGCCAAAGGCAGATGAATAAGGGACTGAGCTACCTAGATGCCCTGTGACTTATATTTTTAAGTGAAGAATCTTTAAGTAAAAATAACTAACAAGTGAAATCTCCTATTATAAGCATAATAGCTTTAAGGTGACCAAGAATGATCCTTGGAGATACTAAAACTTTATTTTTTTAAAGTAGGAAAGATACATGTCTCTTTAATAAGTAGATTAAGATATAAATCCAGATTTTTAAATGACAAGACAGAGAATAAGTGTAAAGTCAATAAACATAATGAATATTGATTTAAAAATCTACTTTTTCTTTGTGTTTCTTTTTTCTTTGTGTTTCCTTTTAAATAAGAATAATGCAACGTTTTCAACTCTCAAAACACGTCAACAGTTCCTCATACACGTTTCCTGCTAAACTAAAGAATTTTGGGGTATAATTAAAGATATTTAAGGCATAATACTTTACTTTTAAATGTAAAAAGGGCACATGGTGGCAATTGAATTTTTTTTTTCCTAACTACTAAATTCCAAAAAAACTGATACCTGAGTCTAAATCCTAGCTATGCCAGGTACTGTCTGGGTAAATTTGTGCTAATCGATCCCTACTGTGACTCAGTAGTCAATGTCTATCAATTTTAGGGATGATAATAATGTTATTAAGGATGATAATAATGGTACTCCAACTGGTAAGGACAATGGGAGTTGACTCCTCCCATTTTAAAGATTAGCTATATATATCAACAGGTTTTTCTAGGCAAATGTTCTTGCTTTTACAAGTGAGGCCTTTCTCTTTGTTCTCCTCTATAAGTTGCTACTTTGGTATACAGGGCCAGAGTTTATGTGAGCTTTGAGGACCTAGTCTACCTAAGCAAGAGAAGGCTTCTTTTTCCTTTGCATCCTACTCCTGCAAGGCTTTAAAGGCAGAGAGACTTCTTTTATAGCAGGAACAGAATCCACTACAAATCACTCCAAATATGGAGAGTCTGAGAGATTATATATCTAAAGGAAGGCTATATGGGAATTGTGAGTTCAACAGAAAGGGGGATAAAAAGAGAAGTGGAAGAGGGAGACAGAGAGAGAGAGACAGAGAGAGAGAGAGAGAGAGAGAGGTAAAATTAAAAAAAAATGTTTAGAAACCTTAGTATTACAGTGCTTTCTTTTCCTCAAATAAACAGTTCATCCAGCATGTGTCATGATCCATTTATTCTAAGAGTTTGCAAATGTATTTTGGTTACTGGACTTTTACTTCACGAGAACAATGGAAAGGAACCTTTAATATTGTATAGATATATGATCCTTAAGGAGCTATGAATGACACGCAAATCTCTAAACCAGCAATTTTTTTGCTTCAATTCCTAGTAAGGCAAAACCTTAGGAATGGCAGAGTAGGCCTATAAAAGATGCATGCCCTGGGAAGAAAGTGTCACAAAACCAGTCTTTGGATCCAGTCTGAAGGATCTCTGCCCCATTCTCCAGTTTGACATCTCAACACTTGGTCCAAAGCATCCTTTTCTTTCTGCTTTGTCTTCAGTGCCATGTCAATTTTGAGTTTTCCTCCAAATACTGATTTTTCATTTGACTCTGTTAATATATTCATTGGCTTGGCCTTTTAGCAATTTTATTTTCCTTTTTCTGACCATAATCTCAACAGAACTGTGCTCTAAAGTTAACTTTGACAACTGGGCATACTGCCTCCTCTCTAAGTTTACAACTGTTTTCTTTTATGGATCTTCAGTAGAAGATATTTCAACGGGTCTCAATGACACCTTTATTCTAGGAGAATACCAACATATACAAGCTGATCTAATGACTAGTGAATGAATCCCTTTCCAGAAGCATTCACGAGAACACTGGGACACATATACACTTGTTAGTGGTGGTCATTCCACGGTATCAAGAGTTATACAGAGCAAAGCAATCTGTGATGCTTATTGTAAGAGAGAAGTGCCATGGATTAAAAATGTTTTGCTAAAAAATAAATAAATAAATAAATATAAAAATGTTTTGTGTAATAACAAAGGATGAATCAGGCATTTCTGACCCATCTACAATGTGGAACCTCACCTGAAACTTGAAACTTCATACCAGCACCAAGCATTGTGCCTTCTCTCAGCCCTACCACATGTCTCAGTCTCTACACTTTCCTGAGCCCTGTCCCATCCTCCCGTCCCATTTCATTCTAAAGCAGTAGGACCAGTCACTGGTACAAAGGACTTAAAGTGTAGTGATTTTCCTTTGCAGGTTGCATCAGAATGTCCAGAAACAAAAAGCAGTGGTGTCACAGTGGCCATATCCAACTGCTAAATAACTGTTCCAAATCACTCACCCGATTGTGCACTAAGATCATTTCCCTGTTTATTACTAACAAGGTAACTAACTTTCTGGAGTAGACAAAGGAAATACTTGCTCAATTTTCTTTTCATTTAGTTTTTTTTTTAAGATTCCATTTATCTATTTGACAGAGAGAGAGAGAGAGATCACAAGTAGGCAGAGAGGCAGGCAGAGAAAGAGGGGGAAGCAGGCTCCCCGCTGAGCAGAGAGGCCCATGTGGGGCTCGATCCCAGGACCCCGAGACCATGACCTGAGCCAAAGGCAGAGGCTTTAACCCACTGAATCACCCAGGTGCCCCTTAGTTTTTTTTTTAATTCCAACAAAGTATATATATATTTTCCCAGTTATTATGTTTAAAAATTTACTTTCAATACAGTTTATATCATGGAAAATTAAATTGATGAAATTGATTTTCATCTTTTCAATAAAAATTCTTTTCTCAATTACACAGATAATAGAGTAAAATTAACTCTCAAACAGAATTCCCTGTGGACAAACTCTTGAAACCTTCAGAATTGGGTTGAGATCGTGCAATTATTTCAGAAAATGGAAAAAAAATATTGTTAAGGAATACCCTGCCTGTTTTTTTTGTGGGTGACAGAGGAACTAATGATCTTTTCTGAAGTGAGTCATTGCCATAAGCCTTGCTTTCTGCCAACCAACCTCCAGCTGCTTTCTCAGACAAACTTTTTATTATGCTTATAATTTTTTGTTGTTTCTTGTCTGTGCAAGTATTAGAACTAAAAGCAACTATTTTTCCTACTCCTTTGCCTTTCCTTGACCTCTCTCTTTACCTGTGGCACAGAGTCTAAAGAGTAATATATGAAATACTGCACCAAATATTAGCAACACTTTTCATTCATCATCTATAAAATAGATAGTGAAGGAAAACGTCTAACTGACAGCTGACAAAGCTTTTCTTGTCTTTACTCCCATGGCACAATTCTAACAGTTGCAGTTTTCCCAGATGTATATGGATGCTGACTGTGCTAGTTGACATGCTGTTCTTAGCAAAATGCAATGTGTTCAATCAAGCTGGCAGAGCCCGAGTCCATAAATTTATCATGCAAATGTGAGTGGAGAGAAAGGCTTCTCAAACAATGCAGATGCACGGGAAGAAGCCAGGTCTGGCTCTGGTTTCCAACCCTGCAGCTTCAGTGTTATTGTTTCCCTTGGCTGTGGCCACGTTTCTCACCACTGCTCAAAACCCTGGTAAAATTTACCTAAAATGCAGGGTTATCACAGAAGACTCCATTTATGAAATAAGCATGCATCCACACATGTTTTCAGACACGTTACATAGGCTACTACACTGTTAGAAAATGTACTAGGGCAATACTTCCTGTTTTCACTATAATGAAGGGAAAGAGGTGAAATATATATGAGGATGTTAGAATACTAAACCATAGTAGGAAAAAACTTGAATGTAATAATAAAGTTTATCTACTAATAAGCAATGACTGTACTGTCTTCCAAATTACTGATCTAACGTTACATTGTTTATTTGCCAAAATTCACAGTAGTAAATACCAAATTTAGACTATACTCTCTCAAATATGTATCTAAACTGCCCTAAAAAGTCTAAGAAAAATTTTATCACTAGAATCCCCATTCGTATGAAATTAAATAAAAATAAATTTCAAATATACATAGTGAGCATTTAATGTGTCATAGCATTATTTCTCAAATTCCTTTAGAAACATTTTGATATGTTTAAACCAGTGAGAATTAGAGAAATAATTGATTTTAATAGCCTTTGCTAACATTGATATCTTGCACCTGTCATGTGTCAGTAGGAACTAACCTTTTTAAATATATTTCCCTGTGTCTGGTGTTACAGCATCTCAAATGTTTTTTTTTTTTTTAATTCTTCACTAGAACTTTTTAATATCAGTAATTTTATTCCCAATCTTTCTCAGTCGTTTTTCTGATTTTTTTCCTCCATCATTTCCATTCTGCTTTTGGGATTATCCACTAAGTTTTGTTATGTTTTGTTTTGTTTTCTGTTAACCATGTGACATAATTCTATTCCTGTTATTTGTCCTAGAGTATTTAAAATGTATGTTCATACAGAAACCTGTCCTTTAATCTTTATGATGACTCTATTCACAATCACCAAAAACTGGAAAGAACCCACATATGCTTCAACAAGTGATATATAAACAATCTCTTGTACTCCATTGACTGGAATACTATTCAGTAAAAAAGAATAAACTACTGATACATACAACAGCTTCAAATGATCTTCAAGACATTATACTAAGTGAAAGAAGCCTGTCTTAAAATGTTATATATTTTATGACATTTGCGTATTAATATCACGTTCTGTAAATTATACACCTGTCAGTCTTTGCCTGGGTCTACAGATAAAGGACATGTGATTTTAAAGGGATAGCACAAGGAAGAGTTTTTGGGATGATGGAAGTGTTTTGTATTCTTTTTTGTTCTAGTCATTTACGTGAATTTCTATATGTGTTGCAATTCATAGAAATGCATGCCAAAACATAAATTTTAAAATATGATTAAAAAAACACAACACAACAGTGCACAACACTGCACAACAATGCACAACATTGCAAGACACAACAATGCAAGATAACCTTCACAGAGGCTGATGAAGAATTTTTTTCCATTGGAAATAAGAATTTTGTGAAAATTATACTAATCTTTAAATATTTGAAAGGCTATCTTATGCCTTACACAAAATTTTCAAAATTAAGAACATTGGACTTATTTAAAACCATTACTTGTTTACATAACTTATATAAACAAAGTGACTTATTTCACTTTGGTATCACACACTCTTATTATCCCATTATTTTTCAGCTCTGATTTTGTTAATTTTAAACCCAAACTTCTAGGCCAACTACCACAATCAATACTCCACTAATTTTAGATTATTAAAAGGATCCTTAGCATAGTTGGCCATTTAGAGAGGTCACCAAGTTGAGGAAGAGAAGTGGCTGGATTCTTTTTCTTCCCTCTAGTATTATAAGTCTCTTTCTGAGTTTATTTAAGTGAGTGAGAGCTGCCAAGATCTTTCAGTTTGGAAATTGGAGATACTTAATGCTTGAGCACATGGCTCAACAACATTAACATTTTAAACTTGGCATAAGTTTCAGTCTCAGAGAAAAACAGCTGCTTTGCTAAGCACTGTTGAGGGGGGGCTGCGAGGGGAATGATCATTAAAAAGTTTAAAAGTGGAAAATGCTATTCTGTCCTATCATTAGAAAGTTTTGTGAAATTATAGTAGTTGAGGAAAACCTTACCACCACCTTATTAGATAACATAGTGAATGCAATATGCGAACAGCGGGAAAAAGCACAGCTGTTGACCATCGTCCTAAAATAGAAATTTATAGGGGTGCCTGTGTGGTGCAGTCAGTTAAGGGTCAGACTCTTGGTTTCCGCTAGAGTTGTAATCTCAGGGTTGTGATCTCAAGGTTGTGATCTCAGGGTGGTGATCAGGGTGGTAAGATCGAGCTCCTCATGGGGCTCTGTGCTCAGCAGAGAATCTGCTTAGGACTGTCTCTCCTTCTCTCTCTGCCCCTCCCTCCTGCACAGGCACCCACACACACTTTCTCTCTTAGTCTCTCTGTCTCAAATAAATACATAAATCTTAAAAAAAAAAAAACAGAAATTTATAATGTGAACCTAGAAATTCTTTGGAGTTATTTAAGATTTGTTTCTGCACCTCAAGTCAAATATGTCAATACACTTTTGAGGGGTACTTAAAAGGAGACTGATATAGCTTCCTGTACAATGCCCCAGTGTCCTTACGTTTAACTAGTTCATCTTCGGACATTTACTTTGAAGAATTTACCCAATAAGTGATATTTATTTTCTCATGTAGCTAGTAAACAAGCAAGAAAAAATAAAGAATTATTATTCAGTAAAATAAAACTGGCATAAATATATTTTTTAAATATTTGTTTATTTATTTGAGAGAGAGAGAGCAGGGAGAGGGAGACAGAATCTCAAGCAGACTCCTTGCTGAGCTTGGAGCCCAATGTGGGCTTGATCCTAGGACCGAGAGTCAGATGCTTAATCTACAGCACTACCCAGGAGCCCCAAGATTGGCATAAAATATTGAGATGAGGAAAGATTACTTGTCCATTTCCCTTCTCTCACTCTGTCCTCTTCCTCCTCCTCCCTCCCTCCTTCACTCCCTTTCTTTTCTTTTTTTTCCTTTCTTAATTTTAACATAGAGTGGCACAGAAACTCAGTCCTATTATAATCATATAAACAAAAAATAAGGAAGAAATAAAAAATTAAAATGAGTTAGAGGCAAGAAATCAGTGAAATTGTATACCCTTTTTTTTGTCTTCTTACACATGTCATAAGTTGGTCTCAATAATCTTAACAATTTAGGCATAATATTTTATATGTATTTTACATACAGATATTTCTTTGTTATTTGCTTCCTTGAATTTTACCTATTATAAAACTTATGTTACATGGAAATAAATATAGATTTTCATCACTGAGTCAATTCATTTTCTATTTTGGCTTTGAGGATCTTACCTCACAGCCAGTTTTGTTTCATTTACATTCTTTTGAAAATGTCTAGCAGTATTCAGATTCTTTACTTAAAACTCAGAGTAAAGAATGTCAATTCCTTCTCAGAAATCAGTGCAAATCCACCCACTCTGAGAAAGCATATGTGGCCTGTGAATACATCATCCAAAGTTTAATCACCACCAGATTTTTTTTTTAAATTGTATGTTTGCCATAGAAAAGAATAACCTTTGATAATAGTTATGTCTGAAATATCTGTTCAAAAAATTGTGTTTACAATTTTTTTCTTACTTTTTTATTCAAGTGCATTCTGGCAAATGATGAAAAAAATTGCATTTACAAAAAAGATGAATAGTTAATACCCTCCAAATTTAGGCTATCATTAGTTTTGAACATTTATCACAGCTTTAGATAATCATGTTTCTAAGAAAGTTTGATTCTATTTTTTTTAAGATTTATTTAATTATTTTAGAAAGAGAGAGTGAGTGGGGACAGGGAGGGGCAAGGGAGAGGGAGAGAGAAACTCAAGCAGACACTGCACTCAGCATGGAGCCCCATGCAGGCCTCAATCTCACAACACTGAGATCAGGACCTGAACCAAAACTGAGAGTCAGATGCTTAACTGACTATTCCACCTAGGCAACCCAGAAGGTCGATTTTATTTTTATAGTCACATTAAACAAGAGCATTCTAAGGTTAAGATATAGTATATATATTTTATACTTTATATATGTATATATGTATTAAAAATAAATATCTCACTATAAAGACTGCAACTGAAAAGATAATTTTAAATATTATTTGCTTTGAATGAAGATTGTGTCACACCAAAATAATTTTAATATTGTGTTTATTAAATTTTACTTTCTCTTTAGGAATAAAAACAACTTCAGGGTAGTGTTCTTATTTTTTCTCACTGTGTTATGTTTGGAAAAATAAGTCAACTAAAGAGTAACTCTTCCTTTTATTCTCCTTTGTGTGTAATGGCAACAGTAATTCAGTAATGTTGCCCTGGAAAGCTAATAAAATCTCATCCCTTTGTCTCTTCTGATCTCTGTCTTTTAGAATTATACCTTAGGAAAGACAACAGCAAACAGAGAATTTCCAAAAAGAGTCAGATTCCAGCATTTTTATTGAAAGGAAGTTAGTCTCCCTTATTTTCACTGAGTATAAGTACATTTAACACCTCCCATTATGTACCTTCTGTAGCTAATATTCTACATAGGGAATATCTCCCACTTTCTAATGATCATCTCATCCCCCTCTTCCTGTTACCATATTAGTGGGAACATTGACCTATTAAGCTTTGCTTTATTCATTGAGAAAAAAAACAGAATGCTCATGCAAGTTTTCTGGCCAGAATATTGAGTTTCAGTTTTTTCTATATTGCCTTGCTCCAGTTAAGAGAATTCTTTCATGACTTATTCCTTTTTAAGCTTATAAGGAAAGTTCTTCAAGTTTTTGTTTTGTTTGTTTTATTTTATACAGTGGCCAAAAAAGTGGTCCAAATCTGTAGTACTTCCATAGATTCCATCGTTTTATGCTGTAATTATTCATAATTAGTGTGTATGTAGAAATTGGTTAAAATCATAAGGGAACACAATAGGATAAGATCAGACTAAATACAATTTATTCAGTAATAATTTTGCAGAAGCTAATTATAATTAGCTAGGGTATACAGGTAGATCTAATGAGTGACACTTAAGAAAGACCTAATTACCTCAAAACGATTTCACTGGGACATAGGAACCACTGAACCAGGTAGAACTTTTGACATTAATATGGTAAGAAAATAATCATAATAATTACTCTTATATTATATGTAGTATACTATATACTATATATAGTATAATACATAGAGTATAACATATAATATTGTATTATACATTAATAATCATAATAATTACTATTATACACACATATGAACTATCTATATATAGCATATATATATTTATATATAATAGAATATATAGTAGTGTATATACTGCATATACACTATATATACTACTATATATACTAAGTAGATAGTTCCCTACATATACTATTATATACGTATAAAGAGATATAGATATACACTCAAGTGTATATATATAATCTATATATCTACAAATAAATCTACACTTATATACATAGTTTATATTTATCTCTCTCTCTATATATATATACTTAAGTGACTCCTCAAGCCATTTCCTTAAGATGCTTTATATCCCCTCTATAAAATAAGCATTTTTATTCCTGTTTTACAAAACAAAATGAAGTGGCTTTAATTTGTAAAAGCACAAAGTTGTACTTCAATAACTGATGATATTTCCAACATTTCGAGGTCATCTTTGCAGTTATGCAACTTGCAGTAGAATAGATGCTATGCTATGACACAAAATCTTGACCTTGGAATTTGCTTTAAATATAAGAAAATATTACATGATTAACTCAGACGTATTCATTAATGCATTCTGATAAACATCTTATATTGTATGCCATGGCATACGATGGATAAAATACATGTGGTTTGCTGAATTTATTCAATAAGATATTCTATAATTTTGGCAATTGTCTCATACAAAGCAGTTAAATCTAATCAACATATCTCATTGTCTTTCTTCTTATATATATCAACAATATAAATTTGGGATACTAAGTCCAAACCTTTCAACTGCATGGACCTCAAAAATATTTTTAAGCATATGATTAACATGTACAAAAATTACTAGTTTAACAGTAATATGTCCATCTGTATTATGAGACTTGTCCATTTAAATAACTTCTGAAAAGCCACATTATAATTTTTCCTGCAAAATTGGCATGAACAAATACTATCAAAAGATATATTATGATTTCAGATTTAATAATTGATTCTGCATGTAAAATAAATAACTTTTATTGCATGAAACAATTAATTTCTCTTCATAGATATTTATGTGTGAAATTAAATATTTCACACATTCATTAATTTTATAATTTTAGAAACCAGCCACTCTGAGGTGCACTAATCAACTTTTCCATTTGTGTAAAAGCTAATTCTTTAATGGGCAGTAATAATTTTCTTGGCGTAATGAGTCATCATGCATGCCCTGCATATTGAGCACTTGAAATAGTCTTTTTATTTTCATCATCATCAACAATATTGTACTGTGTCTGTCAGTATTAAAATTTTGATCTTCTGAATTATATATGTAAATCCTTCTCCATTTTAACTGTGCTGTAAACATTAACATAATTTTACCCGTTAAAAGGCCAGCTATCATTCCATGAATTCATGCACTTCTGAAAGTGCCCTTGTTTGTTATTTATTTATTCTCATTAAAAGCTTGCCAAAATTTAGAAATGGGACCAACTTCTTGAGATAGAAGTGCAAAATGGCACTTTTTATGACAATTGCATATGGATGCAATAAAGGAAACATAAGTCAGTCCAAATATTAAGCACAATGCATATAATTGTGTGTACACTGGCAATTTTAGTATTTTTATGAGTGAGAAGTGAAGCCACTGTGATTTTGCATGAGAAATCTGAGGCCAGAAACTACAAAAGCAAACTATTTCTTAAAACTTATAACATATTGCTATACCCATTTTGCAGAAAATATGAAGTATGAAAGGAACTTATTTTCTGTAAATGAAAAGACTATTTTTTAGGAAAATATTATTTGTAAGGAACCAAATGAAATACATTATAAAATATATTTAAATGAGCATATAATAAAAACTCAATAGTTTTATTTCAGTTAAACAAGTTTTCATCCATATAGTAAGAGCTCCAATTATATAATCATTGAACTTTTGATACAAATATTTGACCCCCAGTTGACTCTAATTGCTTCCATATCACTATCTTTCTCTCACGTAAAATGTTAAGTAAGAAACAAAAGGGAAGCGAGGCATTTATTTTTTAATATTATTCATGACCTTAAAAGTAGACAAGTAGAATTTTAAGGATATGGGGCAGTTGAAAAAACAGTTTGATTTAAGAATGATGGGCAGCTAAAAGAGATGTGGACAGTAGCTAAGAACAAATTAATTTTTCCAGAATTTTTAGCAACTAAACATTTGCAGCCTTAGTGTTGTCTCCATAGGGATATTATTGTCAAATGAATGCTATTTTCTACCAGTTCGATGTGGGGCTAGATCCCAGGACCCTGAGATCATGACCTGAGCCGAAGGCAGAGGCTTTAACCTACTGAGCCACTCAGGCACCCTAAAGTTTCAGATTTAATAAAATTTTTTGAAACTAGTTTATTCTGTAACATTGAAAAGTAATTAATTTATCTGTCAACCATAATAATGGTCAACCTCTTTGATCTAGATGAACACATCTGTATCTCAGTAACTCTTTGGGGCCAGGAAGTATTTACTTCATCATCAATTATCCTCATCGTACATGTCAACATCATTCCACAGGTATCTGTGTGATTAGAGAAAAGGATTACTAACTGAGTTTTCCACAAGAAATATTTTTATGCGTTTCCTCTATTCCTTCACATGCACCCCACTACATTCTTTCTCAGTGTGATTATTAGATTTCCCACAAACCATATGCATTAATAGATTAATGCTGATAGAGACTTTTTCCAGAAGAACTCTTCGATTTCAAGCTTTCAACTCCACATCTCCCATCAGCCAACTTAGTGTGTAGGAGTTGGGAAAGGAGAGGTGGTAATATCAGCATATATATATATGTTTATTTTTAACATATGTTAAACATATATGTTTAATACTGTTTAATTTTTGTACCTCTTGGCATATGTTAATTATTGAAGGCGATATTTCCCCCAACATCGTTTCTGTCTTTCCCACTTTAGCATTCTCAACTTTATCTCCATTAGTATTTCTCTTTTCCTCAGATAGGAACACTTCCCACCTAAGCACTTATCACAATTTTAGATGTGCTTCAACACATAATTAGCCTTTTGAAAAATAGCTTTAAAAAACTTAGAATACATTTGCAACTAAATGAACAAGGAAAAAAGTTATTTCTATTACAACGAAAGCAGTCTGAAAAGTGATAAAAAATCAGAAAGTAGTTGTTAAAATTGCCTATTTCAGAGAAAAATAATTTGGCAATATATATATATTAATTTAAATTTTAACTATCTTCTGCCAAACTGTGTTCATATAAACTATATGAAATATCCCTCTCTTTTAATGGGCATACAGAGATACAATTGTAACAAATCCCCCAAAATATATATTCCTATTTCCTAGTTCTACAGGTCAGCAAATTATGGCCAGTAGGCCAATCATTTAACTTCGCAAAAAACATTTTATTGAAACAGAGCCATCCCCATTCAATATCTTAGAAAACAGGTGACCGCTTTCCTAGTACAACAAAAGAATAGTTGCAACAGACAATTTATAATCTGCAAAATTTAAGATATTTACTATCTAACCCTTTTAGAAAAGTTGCCAGTGCCAACACAAAATTTGTCTTGATCATAGTTTCTGAAATAATTTATTCTCTTATATTCACATGCTATATTAAGAGTAACTTCTGCCAGCATAGCAGCTACAGAAGCTCTTGAGATTTCTATTTAGCCAGTGCCTCTCTTTTTAAGAAGAATTTTTTTAGAGATTTGCTTATTTACTTGAGAAAAAGTGCATGCATGAGTGAGTGGGGGTGGAAGAGAAAGAGAGAGAGTCTTAAGTGGACTTCCTGCTCAGCACAGAACCAGACTAGGGGCTAGATCTCAGGACCCTGAGATCATGACCATGAGATCATGATTTGAGCCAAAATCAAGAGTAGGAGGCTTGACCAACTACACCACCTAGGCACCCTAGACCCCTGGCCAGTGCCTCTTTTTTAAGAACTCTTCAAAATCCGTCCACTGATGATCTCCCTTCCAAGATTTTTCTTCCACACATCTCACTGAGTGTGCAATATGACACCAACTCTCTATGGCCAGTTGGATAGAAACGTTTCCTCAAATAGATCAAAACTATTTTCTTCCTCAGGTATTAGTTATCCATGACTGCTTAACCTGTAAAGTGACCTACACTTGAAGGCAGAGGCTGTCATGTCAAGGATGTAGTCTTGAACCATATATGATATTGAACAAATGGAGAGAAATAGCTACAGGGGAAAAAAAAGTAGTCGTGAAAAGACACACAAAAAGGACCAAAGACATGTATTGAAAGAGAAGAGACACTGTCTTCGTTCTAAAAAATTACTCATTCAAGTTTTTTTAGGAGTCCAGCCTATTATAGTCAAAGAAATGTGAGGATACTACATCTGTAAACATTAAAATAACACGACTTAAAATAAAGAATTGGGTTTTTAAAAAGTGTTTTGACAAGTTATAAATACAGTTGTTAAATAAAATAACTTATATGAAAATTGGGGAGATAAAGTAAAAAAGAAGAGAAAAGAAAACAACAGAAATAATGAGAGAGAAAAAATGAGAGGAAAGGAAGGGCTAGACATTACATGGAAGGTAGAAGAGACATAAAGAATCATTTAAACAGGTTCTAATGTTTCTAACACTAGAAACATTAGAATTATAGGAGTTCCAAAAGGAGATAACCTAGAAAATATATAATAAAACAGGTTTTAAATAGTCAAATTCACTAAATGCATTTTGGGCTTGAACTTCCTAAAATCTGAAAATTCCTAGAATATATGTATTACCTAGGCCTCAGGTCTACTTTGAGTTACTAATCTGTTACTCATCTTCATGGCATGGCATTCTCTTAGTTAACAAATCTAATTAGATTTATCATGCCAATACCATTTTCCCAAACCCACACCATTTTTTTCATATCACTTGACCTTTTGAAATTAACATTTATGTGATTATGTGTTTATTTGTTTTTACAAATACCTGGTGCCCTCATTGGGCAACTCTTCAACACATAATTGCCCTCCTCTGCCCTCCATGAGTATAAGAGTTATACATCAATTTTCATTAGGTTCTATATTCCACACTTCTCATCAAGACTAAGACATAGCATGCTTTGCATTCACAACAAAATCCTGAGATGAAGAATTATGAATTGCTGAATGACTTTTAAATAGGAATTGAAATAACTCTACTATTTGGTATATGTTTTGAATGATATCTAAACGATGGTGACTTCTGAATAGAAGGGCCATTTCTCTTTTCCTAATAGAAAAAGCTTAGTTTATAATTTTACAAGAAAAAAAACTCAGAAGCAAATATTACTAAGGAGATAAAAAGTGGGACTGTTCTTTTTTGCCTATCCTATTTTAAAAGCATTATTATATATAATGATCTTCTTTAGTGTTCTTGGAGTATTAAAATTCTCCTTTATGTTTCTCTTTATGCTTTTCCTCATATTAGAGGATCCAATCTGTAAATATTAACATTGTAATGATCTTTCAATTGAAAGGAGAAAAAGGGACTGCCATTGCCACATTATTCAATCTACTTAAGAGGAAAATCAATTCTGTAACATACATGTATTATAAATACAGTTACATATATGCAAATATAAGTGCTGTTTTATATCAAATGCATGTGGTTACATACAATTGAATTGACATTGAAAAACAAAAGATTAACCATGAAATATATGTGCAACAATACACAATTATTCATACAACTGTTTTGCTTATAGAAAAAATACAGGAATGATAAAATAAAAATGGATTTTGGGATTTCTTTAAATGCGGAAGGAAGTTTGTTTAGAAAGATAAAGAAGACCCCACCCACATTTATGGGTTCCATCATAGTTGCTATATGTAGATACAAAAGTAAAATAGGGCAGGACCACTAATTGGAAAAACTGATACAAAGTAAAATATTGCATGGTTTGATCAAGGAAACATTAACAATAGTTGCAAACCTTCATTAGTAAGCAGAAACAGGAATGCCTTTGTATTGGGGAATTTGAGAATATTTCACAGAGGACTTTGCATTTGAAGGTCTTAAATAATGAATACAAGCTTTGCAGAGAAAAGGAGGTAGAATTATAAAGAGAGAGAGAGAGCATGTGTATAGTAATGGCATAAAGAAAGAGTGGTGAGGACCTTTATGAATTTGCTTAGAGAACCTAAGGGATTTGGTGAGTGTAATATAAGGTATAAAGAATGAGAATGATGGAAAACAAAGGTGAATGGCTTGCTATGAAAACTTCAAACAAGTGAAGAGGTGCATAGTCATTCCATAGAGAACTTAATGTTAATACAAGTCTTCAGTTAGAAAAGAGTACTTTAGGGGTGCCTGCGTGGCTCATGGGTTAAAGCCTCTGCCTTCAGCTCAGGTTATGATCTCAGGGTCCTGGATCGAGCCCCACAGCATGGTCTCAGCTCAGTGAGCTTGCTTCCCCCTCTCTCTGCCTGGCTCTCTGCCTACTTGTGATCTCTCTCTCTCTGTCAAATAAATAAATAAATAAATAAATAAATAAAAGCTTTAAAATCTTTAAAAAAAAGAAAGAAAAGTATTTTATTTTTCTTTAACAGATATGCCTCTAAAAATGTTGGAGTGGGGGGAAGACAGAAGAAAAGAGGAAATGGAGACAGAGACATTAGTCAGCAGGCTTTAGCAAGAGTCAAGAAGAAAGTGACTGTGGTCTGACCAAGGTAGTGGCACCGCTTTTCGAACCCTTTAGGAAATAAAATTGGCAATACACAATTGTCAGTTTTAGTGTCAGAGTCAAAGTTAGCATAAACAAACTGGGTTTTTACCTTCATATTTCTGGGGCCTTATTAAAAACAACAGCAAAAACTTTTCTTTAAGGTGATATAGAAACAGTCACCAAGGGCATTACCTATTATCCAATGTAAATTTGCAAGTCACAGTGATATTTGTGGGTTTTTTTGTTGTTGTTCATATAGTTCTTACTGTTGAAAAAAGGTATTAGTAAATATCTTTAGGATGAATGAATAAATAGCTAAACAAACTTAACAACAAATTTCATGTACTTTCATGAAGAGAATAAATGGCTATAATATTAAATAACTGTAAGTAGGTCATATTCAATATATTTTATAAGTGTCTTATGTATTACTGTATATTATTTTCATATTTTTTCATATTTCATATTTTTATCAGTTGATATAGCTCTGAATGTAATGTCTATTGTGATATTATTTTAGTAGTACTTTTTTCTTCTAAACATGATGTAAATATAAACACTGCCAAATAAAAGAAAATAAATATTGCATTTCCCAAGGCTAACCAACCTCCATAGGTTCTAGTTTTAACCACTCAAGTACTTTCTCAAAATAACAAAAACAAATGCTTTTCTTTATCATTAACTTTTCAAAGCCTACTGACTTTTGTGAAATCACCGCAGCTAGGCTCAAATGGTGTATGAAATGAAAATTTCCTACCTAGCCACTGCACATAGGAAACATCATGACAATGTCTTGCAATCAATGTTCTGCTCAGTTATTTTTTGTAATACTGAGGTCATGGAGTAAAACTTACTGAGGAAGAGAAGGGCAATGGAAACTTTTCTTCAAGTGTCATTTTGATTTACCCTTTTCAGCATATGCTTAATTGGAGACATTAGATTAACTTGAAATCAAGTGCTGCATTCAATTGAGTAGTTATGGATGCTTTAATCCCAAATATTGCATATATGTCAGAAATTTGTATATAAAAGTGTTCCCAGTTGGGGAGCACCAGGCACAATGGTTTTGCTGGGTTTAATACCTCCATGACCCCAGAGAAGGTTCTGGCCTTATCTGTCTTTTGTGTATTCACAATAGCAGCTTTGGATAGTAGGCATCATTTCTAACATATGTCTATTGCTTTTTATGTCTATTGAATTTTATGTAAAATGTGGATACAAACTGACTTGGTTTATTAAGAGATATGACAACAGCTATAGACACAAAACACAGAACATAAACTCCCACATAAAAGTGTTTCTATTTCCTCTTGTAGTACTCATTTTATTTTCTTTTCATCCATATAACTAGAACCCACTGATATATCGCAGAAGAGGTATCATATTCCATTTTTAAATGTGCCTTTCCTAAAAAAAAAACCACATAGACATGCCATATATTTATTCTTGTGTTTGCACTTTTTCTTCTGAATTGCATTTACTCCATTTCCAAGGCAGTTAGAGGGAGTTCATTTTTGCTGGTTTTTTTTCCCCAAGCCAGTGTCAGTGTAGGTGCAGAGGTGACAGGAGAGGGCATTCACTCACTGAGAACTTCCTTTGTGCTAGTAACTATTTTATGTACCAACAGAAGCTAGAATAGGTGGTCTTAAACACTATTTCAGAATGACTCCTTTTATTTATTTACTTTTTGCATTTGACAATAAATAGAAAGGAAAGACAAGCATTAGCCTATTTACCTATGAACTGATTTTGTTTGTGTTAATTTTTTTTGTTGTCGTTCTGCAGAACTAGAATAAAGAACCAGGATGTTGATAATCCAGAATCACCAAACTTATTTCATGAAAAGGCTAATTGTAAAAACAAAATCTGAAATTCAGAAGAAAATTACTATATAAACTGTGGCTAGGTTCTCAGACAAGCTGATAAATGTCTACTTTATGGTATTATTTCATGTTACTAGTTCAAAGAAGACTAGGATCAGAACTATAAAATATGACTTATAAAACTTAAAGTTTCCCACTTATTGTGTGATTTTGTGTGACTTAATTCCTCTTTGTGAGTAGCACTATTTTAAATCCTATAGTAATCAAATATGAAAGCATTCCATATTCTGGAAAGTGCCATATAAATTGTATTGGTGTCCTAGACCTACCATAAAAAAAAAAATACCACAAACTGTGTAGATTAAAACAACAGAAATTTGTCTCACAGTTCTGGAGGCTCAAAGTCCAAAATCAAGATGTCAGGAGGGCCACACAGCCACTGAAACGAGTACAAGAATCATTTCTTGCTCTTTCTGGCTTTTGGAAGTATTCGATTTTTCTATCTTTGTATGACATTCTCCCTCTGTTTCTCTGTCTTCACACAGTCAACTTAAAAGGACTCAATTCGGGGCACCTGGGTCGCTCAGTGGGTTAAAGCCTCTGCCTTCGGCTCAGGTCATGATATCAGGGTCCTGGAATCTAGCAGAATGGCGCCGCATCAGACTCTCTGCTCAGCATGAAGCCTGCTTCCACCTCTCTCTGCCTGCCTCTTACTACTTGTGATCTCTCTTTCTGTCAAATAAATAAATAAAATCTTTAAAGAAAAAAAAAGACTCAATTCATATTGGAGTAGATACCCATTCAACTCCGATACGTCCATTTCATAGAGTGGGCTTCTACTACAAATGACCTTATCTTAATTAATTACTACTGCAATGACCCTATTTACAAATTAGATCGTATTCCAAAGATATGGACTTCGATATAACTTTTTTGGAGAGGCACAATTCAACACATGAAATAAATATTTAAATACTATACTGTTTATGAGTAATTAAATTCTGATAATTTGTGCATAAAATTGACTTTTTATCTTATTAGAAAAAAAATAGCACTCATAGCTACTCATGGATATACTAAGAGCAAAGTAAAAAGATAGTGTTCCAAAAGAAACAATTCTTTGTTCCATGCCTATCAACATTAGTTATCTAATGAATTCATACTTATCTTATTCATACTTATGTATGAATTCATACATATCACACTGCTTTTAACAAGTAACGTTTGTTAGGAAGTTTACGTTTTGCATTGTACTTTTCATGTTTTTTCTTTTTTTTCCTTTTTTTTTTTTTACCTCATTTGATTCCTACAATAACCCTGTGAGGAAGAATCCATAAAACCATTTCAAAAAAGTAAAGTGCAGTTCAGATAGTAATTTGCTCAAAATTATAAAACATAAATAGCAAACTGGAAACTAGAACACTTTCAACTCCAGGTATAACAATCTCGTCATTAAAATGATCTTTTCTTCTCATCCCATATATACTTTTTGATAGCCATCTTCCATTGCTCATTGATTCAATGACCAGCTTCACACTGATGGTGACTTAAAAAATATATATATATACATATATTCTGGACTTTAAGTTTATATTTCCAAAAGCTCATGAGAAATCATCCTTGCATATGGCCAACACTAAAATGGGACATGCTTGGGGTGCCTGGGTGGCTCAGTGGGTTAAAGCCTTTGCCTTCAGCTCAGGTCATGATCTCAAGGTCTAGGGATCGAGCCCCGCATCGGGCTCTCTCCTCTGCAGGAAGCCTACTTTCTCCTCTCTCTCTCTGCCTGCCTGCCTCTTTGCCTACTTGTGATCTCTCTCTCTCTCTGTCAAATAAATAAATAAAATCTAAAAAAAAAAAAAAGTAAAATAAAATGAGACATGCTTAAGAATGATTGAGTAGGAACACCTGGGTGCTCAGTCAGTCAGACTTCTGACTTCGGCTCAGGTTATATTCTCAGGGTTCTGGGATCAAGCCCTGCGTGGGGCTCTGTGCTCAGGAGAGAGTCTGCTTGTCCTTCTCCCTCTCCCACTGCCTCTCTCCCCACTCATGCTCTTTCTTTCTCTCTCAAACAAATAAAATATTTTTAAAAAATAAAAAAATAAATGATTGAGCAATCTCATTTCTTGCTCCAATCCTTATACCTGTTAACAGCATGGCAAAGCACCTACCAATTCAGAACAGTAACTTGAGACTCAACCTTGAGTTTTCATTCACTACCACCTCCCCTGCCTCCACTGCCCCTTCCCATAACTGAAACAATAACCAAAGTCTAAAACACTTTCTCAGAGATCTTCTATTGGTCTACAGGTTTGCCCTGTCAAGTTCTTTGTGAACAGTTACCTAAACCAGTGAAAAGACAAATTGGTTTCATGTTACCAACATTGTTTTTCTATCTCAAATGGATGCTACAACACAGTACCACCTGAGTTATTTTACTAAATATCATAGCACTTCACATTTAAAAATATATGTATATAAATTGTGTTTAATATAATTTATTACAATATCAAAATCCTTTAGTAAAGAATGAAACATATTTCATGGTGTGGGTTAAATTCTACCTTTTCCATATCTCTTTACTTCTTTACTCACTATCCATCTGATCCAAATGTTTGCTATTTTCTAAATGTGTTTGTCAAGCTTTTATAATAATCATATGTTGACATTTATTATGTTGTAGACATCATTCTAAGCACTTTAAATGTGTTAACCAATTTTCATCATTTCAACAACTCCTTGAGGTTGAGGAAAAAATTATTTTTTTAATTTTTGTACATTTGTCAACTATATTATGGAGGAGTTAAATAACTTGCCCAAGGCACACAGCAAGAAAGCTTCGAATAAGAGTCTGCACCTAGGAGGCTACTTCCAGAGTCCATTACCTTTACTACTTTGCTAACATTTACTATACTGACATTTTTTAAGTTGTATTCTTTGCATCCAGTATTTTTCTTAATCCCTTTCCCCATTACCATAAGGCTTCTTTGTCTCTAGCAAATTTCTTTCCATTCTTTAAAACCTGTTCAAATTACATTTCCTTTTCCAACTCACTCTGTTCACAGAGCAAGAAAATAAAATTTCTCCCTTATTATAGCCTATACAGTTATATATCCTGATGTAACAGCAATATTACAAATAGTCCACTCTATTGTTTGACCACATGTCCAAACTTTTGTTTGAGAACACATGACCATAATAAATACAGCATTATGCTTTATCCTAACTATTTAGTGTATACATTTTTCTTCTCATCTAATGACATGATTCTTGAGAATAAATGTTATATTTTACTTATTATGATCTTCTTTAGGCCTAACATATGTTAGAATCTAAAAATTTAATAACTAATTAGAATTGAACTGAGTACTCTGTCCTTATTCTTCCTTGTAAATAAGGAATTATTTAATCTTCATAATTCCAAGCGGAGAAATGAAATGCATTATCATCTGTGAAGTGGCATGAGAGAAATATCGTAAAACTCAGTAAATGGAATGGTGACAAAATGGTACCTGTGTTTGCCAATATTGGAGAAAAGTTACTTTTAAAAAGTGATATTTAATTTACATTAGCTTTTGAGATGTAGTATATTAATTGCAATTCTTATAATAATTTTGACCTAGCACATTCTCATTACCAAAATTTATAGACTAATAAAAGCTCTAGAACTTTGGTCTCCCTACCATATACATGTAGAAGTGAATGAATAACTTATGTTTATTATGAAAACACATCCTGAATCTAGTACACTAATTTATACTAAAATTATTTGGTTATTCTTTGATTTGGGATTTTTTTTTAAGGTTTTACTTATTTATTTGACAGAGAGAGAGAGATTAATCATGAGCAGGAGGAGCAAGAAGGAGAAGCAGACTCACTGCCGAGCAGGGAGCCCAATGCAGGGCTTGATCCCAGGGCCCTGAGATCATGACCTGAGCCAAAGGTAGCCACTTAACTGACTGAGCCGCCACCCAGGCACCAGATTTGGGGGCTTTCTATCTATAATCTGTGAATTTTTAAAAATAAAGTCAGTTTTTTTGCATGTCAACATACTCATCTATGAAATCCAGTTAGTTACAAAATCGTAATTAGTTCAAGCATGGTAAAGGCCAGTGTACGTTTTTAGATTTTAAAATTTTAAACCCTTTAAACAACATGAAGTGTTACAGTTCTGTAAAGACATGCAATTTCTCAAAGTAGTCTATCAAATATTGGAATTTAAAGCTCCTTGGGAGATTTCATTTAAGTAATGGATATTTTACAATTACCACACTAGTTTACTATTCAGGTCCCCACACAAATTTTGAAGTGGAGAAATTTTCTTGGCCATCACTGTCTTCAACTTTTGTAATTTCCTATTATGAAAGGATGTGATAAATAATATTAGTTTGTAGTGACATTCTCTTCAGAAATTTTAATAAGATGTCCTTGTAGTTACCTAAATCTTTAATACTTAAAAGATAAATGGTGGTTTCTGATAATAATAGGAAGGGATACTTTGGAAAGAAATCACACTCAATATCTCTCAAAATATACCACATAAATAGATAATTGTCAGCTGCTCAACAAAATCCATGTTCTTTTTTTCTACAAGATACTTCTTTTCTCTCCTTTAGTGGTTTGTGGCCACAAGACAGACTGAGGTAATGGAATGAGAAAGAATATAATCAGCATCAACTGTAGATATGACACATAAAAACGTTTCTTGTGTTTTTCTGTACTCACTGCTACTTCTGGCTGGAATGGTGACTTTAAAAACCATGTACTAAAGAGGGGAGATCTTCCATTAGCCTATATCCCTTTTAAAAAGTGTGGAGAAGAAATACTTGCCCAACTGATTTGTCTCCAGTTATTGTATATCCCCCTTGCCTGATAATACACACTATAATCTTGATATTTTCAAATGTTTGGTGTTTAATGCTAAAAATTTTAACCCAAAGATATCCAGAGACCTCATTTTGACTGCCTCTACAGCTTGGGTTCTTCATGTTTTATTGGATTGTATGGATTAGGTGAAGCCAGTTATGATTCACTTACCTTCAGTGCTTGTCTTATCTGTTCATTTGATATGCATATCATCATAGGTATATATTTGGAGAATGGATTTTAGTTTCTAGGACCTGAGTATTTGAAGCCATTTTCTTCCTTTCTCTATTTAGACGTACCTCATTTCCATTCTTAATTTCTAAAATTGAGGCCTTCTTAGAGTAATAATATAACCATAGCTGAAAATAAAGACTTTTTAGAAATTTAAAGCAAGTCACCTAAAACCAATCACACTGTCAGAGAAATAAAGCACTAAAATTAGGGAAAGTCTTTTGACTCTGTGGTGATTGTCACCTTGTCACATTATGGTGACATTCTGTAGAGAAAATGCCTCCCAAACTTCCAATTACAAATTTTCTAGGGGTAATTCTCAAGTCCTCCTGCCACTTAAAATTGGTATGTGATCTAAGCAAGACTTGGCTTTCACCTCACAATTAAAGTTTTGGCATTTTATCAATTACGTCTTACCACAGTGGTGCAACACAGTTATTAGGTTAGCCATCTTAATATTGATAAGCTATCATATCTTTGTGTGGCAATTGAGGGAAAATAGTATAATAAATGAAGATTCATGTGCCCCTGTTGACCTAAGTACTGTACACTTACCTAACTGTCCAATAAGATCTTTGACAATAATCACATGCTACCTTACATGTTAATAATAAAAACCAACATTTATTGATTGCTTAAAATGTGCCAGTTATATGTTAAGTATATCATGAAATATCTTCTTTAATACTTGTAACAACCCTATAAGTTGTAGACTATAATTATCCCAACTTTACAGGAGAGAATAGAAGATACTGATAGGGTAATAATCTGTCCAACTCATATAAGCAGATCTAGACAGAGCTATATTCTAGACCTAGACAGTGCAATCTCACATGAACTTTTTCCTATGACATTATACCAGCCTTTCCTTAAGTTGTTTAATCTTATCAGGGCATGTTTTCAAAATGTGCTGCAGAATTACATAGACAATCTAATACAACAAAAATGGGTAAACAGCATGAAAGACATTTTGCAGAGTAAGCAACGTGTGGAAATTAAATAATTAAATATGTGTCCAACCTTACTAATGATTATGGAAATACATAACACTGCCACAAATATTTGCATTTCCAAAATAAGAAATAAGAAATATGATGCTAAGATCAACATCAACATACACTTACTTATTACTTGGAGTAGAAATTAATGCCTTTTAAAAAGATAGTTGATAACAGGATTCAAGATGCTTGTTATTTCTTCTAATCTAGAGCAAGGCCAGGGGATGGGATGAGTGTTGAACACATGAGTCTGTTTAAGTTCATGTTAATATCAATACAATATCTCCTAGTAGGTGGGAAAGACAGGATATTAACAGGTATTTTTGTATTATTAAAAATTAAGAATTTATTTTAAAGCAGAAATGAAAAGGCACATGAGAACCTATTAAGGGAAAAAGAAAAAAATTAAAAGATTTCTCTGATTCTGCAAAGAAAATGAGAGACCAGGAAAGTAAGAAATGGAGCAAGAGCTATACATTTCATGGAAAGACCAATTTAAAAATCATGGAATAAATAGGATTTGGACAGACTGTGCATTTTAGTATGGGAGGGATAGTGCTAATAGTTTGGTATGCAATGGCACACAGCCCCAGGATAAAGAGATCTCATTTAATAATGCTCTCCATGCCCCAGACTTAGCACACACTGTATGGCCCAGCCCCTAGTAATTTCAATCCCATTTTTCTCACATAAAGTCAAAGTAAGACATAATCGTTTTACATCTGCACTCTGTCCTGAGGCTCTTCTATTGAAATTGGGCGAATCTCTCTGTGTGTATTAGTGGTTAAGAGTGCAATTCCTGGGGTCAGATTGCCTCTGTTGAAATCCCAAATCTACCATTTAGTAGTGACCTAGTAAAACAGAGAAGATAAATGTTACTACTTTATAATTTATTGTGAGAATTCATGTCAAAATTTATAAAATGTTTTTTGAATATCATTTCGAACATGGCAAGTTTAATACTCATTAGGTATAATAATTTTAATTTTCCATTATATATACACACATCTCAACATATCAGTTGACACTTGCTTTACATTTTTATTCTAATTTAAGTTTACTGAATTACATATATAAAATTTTAAAATGTGCTTAACTGCACCTCTTGGGATTTATTTAGTAGAAAATTCGGCAGGTTTTTTTTCAGTTGTGATAAACAAAAAAGAAAATCATAATTTTTTTCCTAAATTTTTCAACTTGGGAAATTTAGGTTTTTGCCATTTAGATTTAGTGTTATTAATTTAAAATATTTTTTACCTTATGGTCTTTTAACGATTGTTCTAGTTAAAATTATGAGCATAGTGTAGTGTACTTTTTCCTACTTTATAAACAGCCGTATGTTTTTCTTGTAGAAACAATGTAAAAGCAACAAATTTAAAATAATATTAGTCTTGCTAATTTAACATTTCTTTTTTTTAATCTTATAAATATAAGCTGATAAATCATAATATTGTTTTCAGAAATATAATGACTTTCTTGGAGAGTATAAACATGAAGTACATAGTGAAATCTAAATTTAATCCTTAGGTCCATGTGTGTAGAAATAGTGTCCATTTTTTAGGTAGCACTTAAAAAGATATTCAGACACTACCAAGTAACTCTAAATTTATGATTTTCAAGCTTATTTTATTTATTCTCTGGGCAAAAATTCATTATTCATCGTTTGAAACTGTCACATTTTCTCAGAATTATCTTCAGAATTTATGATAAAAATATGGCCTAAGAATGAGCACAGTAAAATTACATTGAGCTCCTTAGAGGTATATAAACCAAAAATAAATGCCTGAAAGTGCATAGTGTCCTAGAATCTTCTCAGACTAATGATAATCTGTGCATATGATACAGATTTATGGAAATCTTTTTAAGACTTCTACAGAAGATACTTTAATATTCTGAGTATTTATCTATCTACATATATAATATAATTAATATACAATAATAAAAATAATATATAAATAAATATACATCAGTTTGTATATTATATCAGTTATTAAAATTTACTAGACCTATTTTTTCTTGTTTCTTTATTGTTTTAGGCTGTCTTAAACTTGCAGTTTTTATGTGTTTTGCCAGAGCAAAAGTTAAACTTGGCACACTTAAGGATTGTTGTCTTTCCTATATGTATTTCATTAATATAAGCTTTTTGTACACAATCTCATGTGAATGTATCCTTAAAGTATTACACAGCACTCATTTGTTAGCTATCAATTAATATGAATGCATCGGTATTCCTGAATAGATCTTTTCTTTTTTCCCAAAGAAGACATACAGGTGACTAACAGGCACATGAAAAGATGCTCAAAATCACTAACCATCAGGAAATGCAAATCAAAATCACAATGGCTATCACCTCACAACTGTTAGAATAGTTATCATCTCAAACCCAAAAGATAACATGTATCAGTGAGGATATATAGCACTATTGGTAGGAATATAAATAGCTGCAGCCACTATGGAAAACGGTATGGGAATTCCTCAAAAAATTAAAATAGAACTACCTTACAATTCTATTTCCAGGTATTTATCCAAAGAAAACAAAACACTAATTTGAAAAGGCATATGCACCGCTATGTTCATCACAGCATGATTTACAATAGCTAAAATATGAAAGCAACCTAAATGTCCATTGATATATTAATGGATAAAGACATAATATATCATACAAAGAGGGTGCCTCAGTCAGTTAAGCATCTGCCTTCGGCTCAGGTCATGAACGCAGCATCCTTTTTTTTTATGAACTCAGCATCCTTGATGGAACCCTGTGTCTGGCTCCCTTCTCAGCAGGGCGTCTGCTTGTCTCTCTGCCCTTCTCTCCTGCTTGTGCTGTCTCTTTCTCAAATAAATAAAATTTTAAAAAAGAGATGTAGTATATACATACAATGATATATTTCTCAGCCATAAAAAAGAATGAAATCTTTCCATTTGCAAAAATATGGATGGACCAAGAGGGTATCATATTAAGTGACATAAATTGGACAGAGAAAAACAAATACCAATTGATTTCACTTATACATAGAATCTAAAAAACAAACAAACAAACAGAAACAGACTCATAGAAACAAAAAACAAACTCATGGTTGCCAAACCAGAGGGAGGCAGAATAGATAATACAGGTGAAGGAGATTAAGAGGTACAATCTTCCAGTTATAAAATAAATAAGACATGAGGGACAAATGGATAAAGAAGATATGGTCCATATATACAATAGAATACTATGCCTCAATCAGAAAGGATGAATACCCAATTTTTATATCAACATGGATGGGACTGGAGGGGATTATGCTGAATGAAATAAGTCAAGCAGAAAAAGCCAATTATCATATGGTTTCACTTACTTGTGGAGCATAAGGAATAACATGGAGGACATTAGGGGAAGGAAAGGAAAAGTGAATTGGGGAAAATTGGAGGGGAAGGCAAACCATGAGAGACTGTGGACTCAGAAACAAAATGAGTGTTTTGGAAAGGAGGGGGGTGGGAGATAGATGAGCCTAGTGGTGGGTAATGGGGGGGCACGTATTGCATAGAGCACTGGGTGTGGTGCATAAACAATGAATCTTGGAACACTAAAAAAAGAAGAGATGGGGGTGAAATGTATAGGATAGGGAATATAGTCAATATTTTTGTAACAACTCTGTATAGTAACAGATGGTAACTAGGCTAGCTATGGTGACCATTTCATAACGTATAAGAATAATGAATCATTATGTTGTACACCTGAAACTAATGCAGTATTGTGCATCAATTATTCTTTAATAGAAACAAATATCTAACAAAGTAATAATGACTTTTCATTTTATCATTCAATTATCAAAACAACGAAATTTCATACAAGGAATTGTACTCTGTGTTGACTTCTAGATTCTGAATTAAACATTCTCATGCTCTCTGTTTTCTTTTTGGAAATATGAGAATATGTATCAAGGAATATTTAAACCAAATATTCTTCGAGGAGTTAATACTCAAGGAAAACTAGTAGATTACCAGAAGCATTTCTATCTGATCATGTTACATACGGCATTACTATATTAAGGGAAGAATTGAAAGTTGTTGAAAGGTTTCTAGTTTTTGTTATAATCACAAAATTCTTGTTCTTCTCTAATTAAAAAAATATTGAAAAGTGACATAAAACACTTGGCTAATTCTTAAACATGGTTAAAATACTGCATTTCTTAAATAACATTAAGTTATTTAGTATCTATGAAATAAATTATATTTCATATATCATTTCTCATAATTTACTTTTTCTCATTTTACAAACTCATTTTTGGCAGGATAACAAACCTTATACAGTTGTCCTTCTTTATCCATGGTTTTGCCGACCATAGTTTCAGTTAACCATGGTCAACTGCAGTCTGGAAACAGATGATCCTCCTTCTGACAAGTTGTCAGAAAGTCAATAGAAGCCTAACGCTACATCATAGTACCTACATTACTCACCTCACTTTATCTCATCATGTAGGCATCTTGTCATCTCGCATTATCACAAGAAGGGTGAGTACCTTACAGTAAGATACTTGGAGAGACAGACCACATTCACTAACTTTTACTTCTATTACAGAATAATGTTATAATGGTTCTATTAAAATATTATTAGTTATTGTTGTTAATCTCTTACTGTGCCTAATTTATAAATTACTTTTATTTTAGGTATATATGCATATAAAAGAAAAACATAGTATAGAGTTAGTACAGAGTTTAATACTCTTTGGTGTCTGCAATTTTAGGCATCCACTGGGTCTTGGGATGCATCCCTTGTACATGAGGGGGCCTGCTGTATGACTCATTCCATTGAACCATGGTATAAGTTCTGTGGCAGTTTTAAGTGTTTCTGAATAATTCCTGCATCATTGATGATCTCATTTTAAAGTGTCATAATAGATGTTAAAAGCATAAGCTCTAAAAGATTGGTGACTTCCTTAATATTTTATTTATTTATTTGATAGAGAGAGAGAGAGAGTAGACAGAAGCAGGCAGAGAGAGAGGGGGAAGCAGGCTCCCCGCTGAGTAGAGAGCCCGATGCAGGGCTTGATCCCAGGACCCTGAGATCATGACCTGAGCTGAAGGCAGAGGCTTTAACCCGCTGAGCCACCCAGATGCCCCAAGATTGGTGACTTTGAACAAGTTATTAAAACTTCCTATCATTTGTAAAGTTGAAAGTATAATAAGAATCATTAAATTAATTATTGCCATTGAAGCATTTGAATGGTACCTGGCAGAAAATGTGTCAAATAAATGCACTTGTTATTTTTCTACATATCTACTAATATTTAAAAGTGTGTTGTGGTGTCTGAAGTCTTTTTACAAGCTATATATGTGTATCCATCACATACTTACCTGAATGCCTAAGTTTACATCCTAAGTACCACAAATGTTATGTAAGTATTAATCTACTACTTACTATTACTACTAGTTGTATTATCTTTAATTATTCTCTCAGTTTTACAATCAAAATCACTCATACTCACAAAAATATGTCATGGAGTTAATAAAAGGTATGACTGACTTGAACCAACGTCTTCTGACTACAAATTCCATACCCCATCTTTCACCCTAAACTCACAGACCTATAAAATTAATTTTTAGGAATGTTAAAAAATGCAGACTTTTTAGAAACATTACAAAACTCTGTAAATCTATGAAAAATAATCGTAGGATATAGCAAATCTAGAAAGAAACAAATAAAAAAGGTTCTTTTTAAACACCATAGCAATATATGTTTCTTCAATTGCAAATATATTATGGATTCAAATGTTTTCACTTCCTAGTCCTCTATAGGGTTGTGGAGGAAAATATCATATCAGTATTAATTATAAAACTCTAAAACTGGTAGCCATAAACATTTCTTTGTAAGATGTAAAACCTTAAAAGGCGTTATAAATATTATAAACTAAAATAATGCAAGTTGCTCTAGACTAAAAGTCATTGCTAAGCAATGAGTTCGGGCCAGCATTTTGTTTGTTTTTATAGGACGTGACTGCAGCATTTTTCGACAGAAAATTATGTCCATATTTACAAAACTCAACCAGGGTGAAGAATTTTCATATGAAATCTGAAGAGAGCCAACCACACTTCTGAGGTTAGCATAATAGGAATTTCAAAGGTAAATTTCAAATCAAAGGGTTTAAATATATCTCATATTCTATGGCACAACCTATGCAAAGCAAGGTCAGTAGACTCCATTTCTCACAGCAACTTTCATGACTAAAAGTTATTTTGTGGGTGGTTATTCATTCTTTGTTGCCTGTCTTCATGATATCATGTAGAGGGAAAGGGGGAAAGGGTGATTATAGTCAGATAGCATAAACAGTTTTATTCTTTACAAACAAATCACCTCATCAACAATATTTATTTTCTTCCATGTGCAAATTTATACATATAGTGTTATGGCACAATAAGTTATGAATAGAGGACTCATGGCACAATCTAAACCCTTTGAAATTCACCATTTGACGTGAAGACAGGGTACAAACGTGACAATCTTAATGATAGTAGTATGAGGTAGAAAGGCGATATGCACTTACTTAGTTTAAAAAGAGTGCTTAGGTTAAAAAGAGTGTAAGAATTAACAGGACATTAGAGAAGGAAAAAGCAAACAATTCGGGGTAGTTTGCTTTATGTTGTATGTGTATATGTGTAAGATAAGAGATTCTATGTTATGAGAATATACATATAAGCATATATGTGTATATATAACATAATATTGCATATGACATACAAATACACCTATATTTTTGTGATATCTATGCATGTTCTGGTTTAGGTCATTTCAATTAAACTCAGCAATTCTTGACTACCATGTGTGTACTAAGTACTTCTTAAGTGTAAATTTGTAGTGAGGTGAGGACAGGTGAAAATGATGAATAAATCTTTCAATTGTGTAAGCATCCATCAAGAAAGAAAAAGGTGGTGGAATTTATCTCCAGCAGAGAGGTTAATAGACCTTTCTTTATTTCAGTTTTTTTTTTTTGTACCTTCTAATAAAATGTTTGAGCTGCAGCTAGTCCTTTTTTTTTTCTTTTTTCTTTTTTTTTTTTGAGCTAGTCCTTGAAATGACATGAGAACCATTCTAACATTCAGTTTCCCATAATAAGTATAACTGGCTTTGTTGTAAAAAAAAAAAAAAAAGTCTAAACTAGACATCTCCTCCTTGCTAAATAGTTTGGATTTCATGTAAAAATGATAAAACTATATTTTTTCATCTTTATTTTATATTTATATTTTGAATGACTGTTCTTTGTCTGATAGAAATAGAGGCAGCCAAATAAACTTAGACTAAGATCTTTAATTGAAAGCGATTGCTCTGGGTAATTAGTTTATCTTTCTTTCTTTCTTTTTTTTTTTGTAACCTTATCTATAAAAATAAAGAAAAAATTCTTATCTACTCCATTATATATTGGTTGAACTCATGTCTGTAAATGAGTGTTAAGTATTATACATATTTTATTCAGTCCTTTCAAGTTCATATCAAGATCTTATTATGTATGCAATATGTAAACTATGAGTCATATTATCTTTGACTTTCTTTCTGCTTTCAACAATGTGTGTGATATTTCTTCAAGGTGCTACCTGACAATGTGAGGGTAGAGTGTTTTAGCCAAATACCTGTGGAGAGGGTGATGATGTCTTGTGCCTTCAAGATGGTGCCAGCAAGCTTATCATCCATCTTAATTTCTCACGACATGTTTATTTACTTAATTCACTGTGGCATGAAGGAGAGATGAAGATTGTATGCTTTAGATAAACTTGACAATATGCAATATCCTTTGCATCTCATTAGACCTATATATTAAAAAGAAAAGAGAGTAAGGAAAAAAACCCTCTGTTATTTAAATAGCCGTTAAGAGTTCTCTTTACAAATCATGACAGCAAACAGATTTCAAGGAAAAGCTTATGCACCAACAATCATAGATCAGAAACAATCTGCTGCATGAATACTCTCTTGCCCTTTAAACAAAAGTTACATAACCTTGTTAGTATTACTTTCACAACTCATTTTTTAATTCTGTGCCAACAAGTACCTTTGTGGGGGATTAAAATCCAATAGCCACGAAAAGGGCTATTGTAGGAGGGATAGAATCATGAGAATATTTTAAGTTAAACTATTACTTTAAACTGAAGACTAAATACTGTTTATCCTTTGCTCGGAGAAAAGATTATGTGCCATTTTTAGACATTAGATCTTTAAAGTCTCCAGGATTAGGACAGTATCTAAATTTGTTAGTCTCAAAAATAATACAAGTGGCTATATTCACCAAAATATAATACTATAAAGCCTACAGATTTATTTTAATACATTTATTTAAATAAATTTTAAGTGGAGTTTCATGCATGGTTTATCTAATATCAACTTCCTAGTAGTTTGGGATTTGTGGTATTTGAATTATATGTAGTGCAATGTAATATTTTTAGGCTATTCATCTGTTCCAGATGTTCACATAGTTTTATTGTCTATAATTTATATTTAGTAGGTTACCAGATGCCCCTCCCCTCATTCCATGGCACAGGGCTCCCTCCTCCATGTCAGTACCACTCGACAAAGCAGCTCTGCCTCCAGAAATAGATGCTGTTTTCCAAAGGATGGTATTGTACAAGGCTTGTCCTAGAAAGCAAGAAATAGGAGCTTCAGGATACTTTGAGTGATACTATTTAATCAAAGAATCTTAACTTCTCTCTGGCTTTCAATCACTGGTTTTCATATCTTAACTTATTTTCTAAAAACTACAATAGAATCATTTACTATATTTTAAATTATATTTAAATTGAAAATGGAATTTTTGAGCAGAAGGTGTAGGGATAGAGTTGCTGGGTAGGATGTCTCATATACTCAGCTTGGTATATAAACACTCTGGCTCTGGAAACTGATAGACCAGTTAGTTGTAGCTCCAATTCCATGATCTGATAGCTGTGGGACCCTACAGAAATTGCTTAATTTCACTTATACTTATTTCTTCATCTACAGCATGAAGATGATAATATTATCTATTCCAAAAAGTTCTTGAGAGAATAAGTGAGATACTATAAACATTGTTTATCTCTATTCCCAGCATAAGTTGAATCAAGACACATTTTTCAAAGATGACTTTTCCCAAGAAAAATTTAATGATTCTTTTTTAAACCAGTTTTGTACAATCACAAAAATGGAAATTCATTATTAATGTTTTTGAATCTGGGAGCTATTAAGAGAAGTGATAATATGTTCTTTTCTATATACCTCTCTGTACGTCAATATTACATATTCACTCTATATGTAGATCTCTTGTAAGTATTAAAGGGTAATATTTTTAAAACATAGCTTAATTTTCATGAGATGCTATATAATTTGATACCTATTAAATCATTAAAAATATGTGTCTAGTCCTCATTATTCTCATTAACTGGCATGTGGATTGGTGATGTTATTACTGTATATGTCAGTAATTGGGAGAATTGCTTATCTATTTCTGGATATATATATATATATATATATAAAGAGAATGAAAGATGCTTCTTTTTTAACATTCCAGGGCTTATCTATTTCTGGATATATATATATAAAGAGAATGAAAGATGCTTCTTTTTTAACATTCCAGGGCAGTTAGCAGAATGTTGTATTAGTTTCAAGTGTACAATAGAGCAATTCAGTAATTCCATATGTTTCTCAATGCTCATCAAGATAAGTGTGACAGATGCCTTTTAACACTGTAATTCATAGCTATGTACAGCATGTCAGTCCTTATATTTTGAAACATAATCTCATCATGTAGAACAGAAAATATGTTTTGATTTTTCAATATTTCATGTTAGCAACATTATGGGATTTATTTCTCATCTGAGAAAACACACCAATGAAGGTATAACTCCAAAGATGTTTTAGCGTGTAATCCCATCTTGTGAAAATTTGAATTGAAATGGAAAATAGATTGTTAAAAACAAATGGTAGAATGCTTCACAGAATAAAAGGTAAACTTGAAGAATGAAAGATGGGTTGATATTGTTTTCACCAGCTTCATTATTCTGAGCATGTATATTCTGAACATCTATAATATTCTACTAAACAATTGAATTAAATGTTAATTTCTTTCTCTGGTCACAAGTCCATGTCATGAATAACAATGATTTAAAAAATTATTATGGAGGTATTTGTAAGACACTGAACTGCTTGAGGAATGATTCACTCTTCATGTTGGTAGTATTGTGTTTTACTCTCCCATTTGTTATAACAAAATATTTCACCATGATTAATGTTAGGATAGTGAGCCAACAAAAGCAGTAGTGATTTCCCAGTTATTTTTTGCTATTATCATATAGGAATATTGCAATTTAGTACTATTATTTTTCTCAAAACATAAATGAGTTGAAATATAATCTTTTCTTAAATTTTATTTATTTATTTAACAGAGAGAGAGAGAGAGAGAGATCACAAGTAGGCAGAGAGACAGGAGAGCGAACGGAGGAAGCAGGCTCCCCACTGAGCAGAGAGCCCAATGCAAGGCTCAATCCCAGGACCCTGAGATCATGACCTGAGCCAAAGGCAGAGGCTTTAACCTGCTGAGCCAACCAGGCATCCCTGAAATATAATCTTTAACAAATAAGTATAAACTGAATGGTACCCATTTCCTGAGCTATGGTTGTGGTTTTTTTTGCATTCATGGTAATTTTAACATTAATAATAGCTTCCAACCTGATAGCTCAGGCAAGTGATGACCTGTGTATATTCTTAAGAACATGATCAAAAATATACTAAGCATCTTCTAAAATAATACTCTACAGTTGTGTTTGAATCTAAAAATTCGTCAAGCAGTCTGCTTTTTATACCAACTTACTCTATACCCTTTCTTCTGAAGTTCTGGTACATAATATGTTATTAGAAATTCTTGGTAGCAGATGTGTTTAAAATTTCATAATCTCCCTAAATATATACATATAATACAATCGTTAAAGTGTATTACATACTCTAGTTAGCAAATTGGTTTTTTGCAGAGTATACAGTTGCAATTCTGAAACTATTTTATGTGTATATAAGGATGAGTAAATACACAAGGGTATTGTAGATAAAGAGAACTATGTCACTGTTGGAGAAGGAAATAATAAATATAAGTATTACTTATAATATATTTCATTATTCATAATATTATAGGTAACAAAAAAGAGACTAGAATAATTCCTGTGGTACTAAATTAGAATCAGAATTATCAGTATGACACAAATATATTAAATAATACATAAAAATATTATATCTAATATCATATATTAGATATATTACATATAATACAGAATATCTTATATATTACATCATAAATATTATATATATTGACAGATTAGTATAGATGCATATGTATGCAGTTTTGTATGTACATATACATAATCATGAATATATATACACATGTTATACACAAACACACACAATTTCTATGCTTAATCCACTGAAAGGGCCTCAAACCAATGACACCCTAGTAGCAGTGAACACACCTGGGGTCTAGATCATGGTTTGTAAATACCATTCCCCAGTAAAAAGAATCAGAGCTACTAAGACAAGTACTTGATTCCAGAGCTGCTGTAGTGAAAATATGAAGTAAAGCAAAAATATTTTGTGGTACCAGAAACAGCAGTGTTCCAAAAACAGTGAGATCATTTCAAAAGGACAAAGGAGTCAACCCGAAGAAACTACGAAAGGCCAAACTGGAACAATGTAAGCAACAAAATAAACTGTAGTATTGAATTATAACCAATAGAATAAAATAAATATCCATGAGTTTCATAGTTACATGAAATAAAAATTGAATAATAAATAACTGTGGGAGAGAAGGGACAGTTTTTCATTATACAAGAATTCAAATTTTAAAATGTAGAAGGAATGAAGCAAACATAAAATCACTATTAAGCGAACATTAGATTAGTAATTACTGCAGGCTGGGGTGCCTGGGTAGCCCAGTCAAGTAAGTATCTGCCTTTGGCTCGGATCATGATCTCCAGGTCCTGGAATCAAGCCCTGCATCAGGCTCCCTGATCCATGGGGAGTCTGCTTCTCCCTCTCCCTCTGCCCCCCTCACCCTACTCATGTTCTCTCTCTCACTCTCAAATAAATAAATAAAATCTTAAAAAATAATAATAATTACTGCAGGCAAGCTCCACACATGGATGGTAAATCAGTGACCAAAGTCTGAAAATTGGGTATCTTCATGGTCTAAAAGCATCTTTCCCAAGATATTTCTAATTATAAAAGGAATAATACAGGGACACCTCGGTGGCTCAGTTGGTTAAGCAGCAGCCTTCCACTCAAGTGATGATCCCAGAGCCCTGGGATGGAGCCTCACATAGGGATCCTTGCTCAGTGGGGTGCCAACTTCTTCCTCTGCCTGCTGCTCCCCCTGCTTGTCCAGTCTCTCTCCTTGACAAATAAATAAATAAAATAAAAAGGAATTAATAGCAACTTTACAGTGAAGAAACCTAGCAGACAACTTCAGAAAGCTATCAAGGTTAGCATCATCTATAATAGAAATGTCAAGTTCCTGGATCACCTGGTATCATGCACTGGAAAGGACATATAATCATTTCTGCTGTATTCGTGTCAAAAGTGCAGAATTTGAACCAAATCAGAAAATATCAGACAAATCCAAGTTTAGCAACATTCCACAAATAATTTATTGATCATCTTCAAAAATTCAAGGATCGTGAAAGACAAGGAATTACTGGGAACAATAAAAAATTAGAGAAGATTAAGGAGACACAATGACTGAATTACTTCATAAAAGACATTCTTCACAACTTAAAGACTTACATTATCAATCAACCTAAGTGTTCAACAGTGGTATTGAATTTTTGTAAATGAATACTCTGAATATTGCTTGTATTTTTTACGAAAACATTTGGAAATCTTTAATCAACGTATTCAGCAAATGCAACTCGAGAACAATTCAGCTTCCAAAGCTTTTAGGGAAATGTAATTATTGACAGTCTTACAAACAGGTAGACATTGTAATTTATCTCCATAAAAAGCAAGGGAGCTAACAAATGTAAGGGTATCCTGGATTTAACTTGAAATTATCAAGTTGCAATTTGGAATATCTTAACTTCTGGTAAAATATATATATATACATATATATATATGTATATATATATATTCTAAAGGAATCCATATTTCTAAATGAATAAATTTATATTCTGTGGTGGAATTGAATAAAAATGAGGAGACTTACTTTTTGCTGCATCTAAATAGACCAAAATAAAAATAGTCAGAGAGAAAATAAATTTATGAGATTTTTCTTATAAGAACACTTTTTGGAGAAAGGTAATTTGAATGGAGGCCAACAGTAAATTTCTACTAAAATAAATAATGAAATTGAAATATTTACACATTTAAATATAAAAATATTGTAATTAAGAATGTATTTGATTTCACAGAATATGCTCTGAGCTTACCAAGTACCTCAGCATCTGTAGAGTATTTATCAGTTAAAACTATTACTGTCAGTAGAGAAAACTTAGTTAATGGTATGCATAATATAACATTTAGTAACCATACAATTCAACTTTGGGTAAGATTGCAAGGAATTATATGAAAAAATATGAATATCTTGAAAAGTGTACCCTTCAGAGAAACAATATGGTATTAGTGACATAGTATTAGGGATAGACACAACTAAGAAATTTAGTGGCTATGCACCATAATTATTATACCCCCTATATTGTTTTTATAGGGGGTATAATAATTAATAATAAATGCATATGTTTTATTTTAATGCATATATGTTGTTTTTATTACATTACAAAAAATAAAAAATAAAATCTCATTTGAAACAGAAACAAAAACCCTTATGCCATTATGATTATCTAATAAAATTAACGATAATTCCATGTCAAAAAGAAAAAAAAAGATTTTTTCTTAAAATAGTGTTTGAATAAATTACCAATTTGTTAGTTATTACATAACTTTTCTGAAAAGTATAACATTTTTATGAATTTCAGCTCCCTTCCACTCTTAAAGTGCCTCTGCTGAACAATATAGATTGTTTCATAATAAAGCTATTTAATAGATATAATATCAATCCAAATAAGAAAGCAGAAATAGTGTCTGAGATAGGAGGTAAACGGGAGAGAGGCATATCCTGCCATGTGAGGATTGTAAGCGAGCACAAGATGGTCAGGAAGGTTATTTGGGCAGAGCACAAGGAACCCTGAAAGCTGAAAATGCTTCAGCTATGTGAAGAAAAGAGAAAGCATTTAAGGGCAAAACACACAAGAACAAAACCAGAAAACATTTGGTTGAAACCTCTGATTGAAAGGTTCTGATTGAAACCTCTGGGGTTTCAAAGACTGATGTCACTGGGTACTGTGACTCAGGGTAAGTGGTATCTGATAAAGTTGGAGGAGTGTGCAGTGAACAGAGATGCCTTGTTCTAGTCCAATTCCCTAGGAAACATACTCTGTGACAGAGGATTTTTTTTTCCGAGAAGTGTTCTCGATAACAAGTGTGAGATAGTGAGACAAGCACAACTGAGGGTACAGAGAAGTTGAATGGGCATGCATTGTGTGCATGTCATATATCATAGATCACATATATCACAGATCATATGTATCCTAGGAAATGGGTTGTTTCAGAGAGGAAAAAAAACTGGAGCATTATGCATTGGCTTTTACGAGTTTTGGCAAAAAGCAAAACAAGTCACTCCTGCCCACAGCCTGTTGACTAGATTAATAATTTGGCCCTACTTAGTTGCATGGGACCTGGAAAATGTGTAAGAAATAGAATGTTTGGTGCAGTTAGGCCCTCCATACAGGAGATAAAAGAATTATTCCATATAATCAGTATCTAGCTACATTGCCTATTTTAGCTTAATAAAGGTGTCAATAACATTTTTATGTGTCACATGCGATATTAGCTTTAAACAAATAACCACATGTATAAGTAGAAACTCAATATATATTTGTCGAATAAATAACCTCCATGTTGAATTGAATAAATAACATTCCATGTATATTCATTTAGTATCAATTTTTATTTTGCATTGTTATTTCAACACTGTACTCAGATTTCCTCCAAATGGGTCCTCCTTGCAAAGTTTTGTTCCTCAAAACTTGAATTAACTGAAATACACGTTTAAATGTTTTAGCACCAAATATATTTCTGAGTAACTTGGTAAAAGGAAGGTGATGAATAGGTACATACTGTTTCTGCATGATGGTCATATCTTCTTTTAGAAATATTACTCACATAATATCTATTCCTTTTTTTATTGTACTCAGCCTGAGTGAACTACCATATTTATTTCAAATAGTATATTCAGAGACAGAAATATTACCAACAGCTTTCTTTACGATCCTTTTGGCCTTACCTTGAGGTAAACTAGGGTCAAATTTCATGTATCACTTGACAACTATGAAGCTTATTCTGATCAATAGATTGCAATGGCATCCAGCTGATAAATCTGAACAGCCACAGGTTCCAGAGCAAAGACTGGAAGAGGGCACATTTGTTCTATAAAACATTTTTCCTGAAATATATGCACCATCACATTATTTGCTTCTCTAAGTACAGGCAACACTAATTTCAAATGGTAAATCGGAACAGAGTTTTCTTAAATGAATGTGGGATAGGTGGGATTGGAAGGGAAGATGAAGGAGATTTGGCAATTCGGGGTAAGGGTCACAACATTAAAAAAAAAAATAGCCTTGGTTTCCCAGATTTAGAAAAGTTTTCCTATGACATGAAATTGCTTGGGAGATGGAAAAGTTATATATCTTATTTGAAGTGATGATTGCTTGGGTATATACATTTATAAAAATTCATCAGTTGCATGTATAAGAGCTGTGCATTTTATCTTGTGTAATTTTTTTTCTCAAAACAAAATAGAATATAGCTTCTTTAGAAACTCCAAAAATTAAAACACCATCAAAAATGTGAAAGAGGTAGTGATAACGATTCCTACAGCATTTTCCACTTAATTCTCCAGTAGCATAAATGCAAGACTGAAGGTATTGAAGAATAATTATCAGAAGTAATAATAGTGTCAGAATTGGTATTTTCTACTAAGTAAATTTTTCCAGTCCCTAAAAGTTAGTGTTCAGTTATTCCAAAGAAAAATGATCTAGTTCTTTAGCATGTGATACATATCTATTCTTCTAAAAATGGATTTTTCTTTTTTTTTCTGATAACAATCAACTTCAGAAGGAGTTTGCTTTCATATGAAATATGTCTTGCATTGTCTAAAATTTATTCACATAGACTTTGACTATATAACTATTTCAAAGACTATTACACTGTTATACTGCTTTCATAATACTGAGCTGATAAAAACTTAGAACATAGAAATGGATAGGTACCCTGAATGTCTTGGTAGTCACACACATGCCAAGAGGCTTAAAGTTAATTTATTTGAAATTGCAAAAACCTTCTGCATTAATAAAATCCTATATTAGTATTCTAGGGACGTTTTTGCATATTCTCTCAAAATTAAGGGAAACTGTATATTTTCTATATGCTTTTACTGAGATCCCATCTCTAATACCTTTGTAATTCACTTGCCAGTTTTGAGATAGCCATGCAAGGAAATCGTATTTGTTGCTTGCTACAGTGCAAGTAAAATTTCCTATTGGCTTTTAAGGCTTTGCAGATTAAATTGTCCTTGAGAATTTGTGGCAGAAAGAGGAGCAATATGGATTCTGAAGAAAACTAGAGAAACAAAAATCGTAACATTGGTCCCTCACTTTTGGAAGCAAAGCCATGCTCACTTTTTGCACAAGTAACTCTTCTTTGAGAACATTATTCCTTTCAGCAATACTAAAGGAAAAAACATAAATAAATAAAAGCAAGTGAATTTTAGCATCAGCAAATAAATAAATAAATAAATATTGCAGTTTTATATTTACCTATCATTGTATTTTATTTGATTGGTAAGAACCAAAGTCATATCTGGAGATGCAAAACTGTGTTTGAAGTTGGAGTATGTCCTTCTTATTAGTTTAATATCTTAAAGGTCAAAGGTAAATAAACTCTACTGCAGGCATTCACAATTCTAAATATTTAAAGAAAATTTCTAACCACTTTCATCCTTTTTATAACTCTAGGCCACACTAATACTTTTCTTTTTCTTACTTTTTTTTTCCCAGAGAAATGAGGAACTTTATCCACATGTATTCTTTTATCATTTCCCCATCTCTTGTCCTGCCCATCTCCCCCCTCTAATGGCAGTGGTGTGGAACACTAATGAGAATGGGTCTTGTCTTCACCTGGCAGACATTTCTACTTCTGTAATTCCAAACACATGGGATACAATAGGTATGGAATGTTGTTGACAATATATCTTTCATATTTTCTTTTTTTGATTTCTTCCCATATATATCTTTAATTTACATGACTTTTTAACTTGTAGATTACTTTGAATAGTTCAAAGTAATATATAGACATAGGAAGTACAAAAAAAGCTAAATGTATTTAATCAAAGCACAAAGATTTAAAAATTCTATCACTTCATTGAAATGTATAGAGAACAAACATAGCAATTATTTTGATTATAATTATAATTGTCTTAATTACAATAATCTGTACAAATTTTTCTAAAATCCAAAATCAAACCGAGAAATATCTTGTGCCTGATAAGATAGCTTTATTTTAACTATTTCAAAGACATTTTCTTGTACTTTTGTAAAGTATAATTTTTGTTTGTGAAAAAATAAAATCTCATGGTCTTCACAAACACTATAGCATGATTGCTGTACATGGTCAATTTAACAAAATAACTTAAAATTGTTCTCTGAGGGTTTGATACTTTTTCAAGAGTTTAGGAGAACAGGATAGAAATTGAATGAAATCTCCTTACTTTCATGTTTTTATACCTAGAGAATAGGTTACATTATATATGAAATCAGGCATATCCACAGACTGGGGTGGAAGCTAATAGGCAATAAGATGATAAGAAAAAGTTATTTTTAAATAACAGGAAGCTTTGTTGGTACTGAGTAACATTTATTTTAAAGAGGAAGAAACACTCTAGATTGATTTTAATAGCTGGGAGAAAGGCATAAGGAAAGGTTGCAGGAGATCAGCAGGAAGGAAATGACTGTTGATGAAGTTCATTCATTCTATTAGGCTTAATCTTCCTTATTCCACTTCATTTTCTCAGGAACACTTTGAGGTTGCTGTTATTCAATATTTATTTCATGAAAGCTAACTCTGAGTTAAGTAACTTCCCCAAAGCTTTCAAAGTTAGAGTGGTCAGAATCAAGAAACAAGTGGTGAGTGCATATTGTATTCACAGCTAACACCAAAGTTCCTTGTAAGGAAGGATTTTCTTGTTAAGGAAAATGTTTTTATGTAATCAATTAGGGTAGAAAACCATGACCTCTGGGAGTAGGTGGAGGCAGGAGCTTAAACTGCAAAAGAAAAACAAAAATTTAAACAATGCTTTTCATTAAAAGAAATAAAATTGAGTATCCACTTGGACAGTACATATACTAAAACTAGAAGGATACAAAGAAGATTAGCATGGCCTGTGCCCAAGGATGACACCCAAATTCGTGAAGCATTCCATATTTTTAAAAAACAGACAAACAAAAAGTAAAATAAAATAGAATTGGGGGATTTCTGTTCTGGTATGCTCATGAAAGGAAAAGACAAAAAAGAGAAAAGAAAAAAAAAAGAAAGTAAGAAAGATTGAAAACAGATTTCTTTGTAAAACTAGGCTCTATTTCCTAAAATTCAGAGAAGTCCAGGGTACATGAAAAAACCATGAGGAACAAGAATCGAGTACAAAGTAATTTTGCCTTGTGTTCCTTAAATCCTCAGTCAAGACTGATGAAAACTTGGTCAAGAGAGTTTTGCTAAAGGGGTGCCTGGGTGGCTCAGTTAGCTAAATGTCTGTCTTTGGCTCAGGTCGTGATCCCAGAGTCCTGGCACTAAGCCCCACTTTGGGCTTCCTGCTCAGTGCGGAGCCTGCCTGCTTTTCCCTTTCCCTCGGCCTACTGCTACTCCTGCTTATGCTCTGTCTCTCTCTCTCTTTGTCAAGTAAATAAATAAAACCTTTAAAAAGAGAGAGAGAGAGAGAGGTTTGCTGTAGTTGTGGTGGGTTGGTGAAATGTGAACATGGGTCTAGATTTCAAACCTGGAATTCGTGTGTGAAGCAAGCATACATACATGATAGGAAAAGCCTGCAGTTTGAGGCTCCCCAGTTCACAACTTTTTTCTTCTTGTAAACTTTCCTAGATCTTGGTCAGAAAAAGTTATCTAACACCTCTCTTTGGCTTGTTTTCTTAGCTGGGCGCTAAAGAAATAATTTATAGGAAAGCACAATTTAGGTAAATTTGGTCTGAAATATTACTGAAAACTTTTGGAAATTTAGCGTGAAATAGTGAAAATGCAGATAAATGTATTTTTTTAAGAACGAAAATTATGCAGTTCTATTAGTTTAAAATACATATTTTAAATTAAAGTGTCTCTAAGTAGAGACTATGTGAGCTTGTTTCAATAAATAGATAAAATAAATTTGTAATTAAGAGCATCTGCTTGGTTATAAACACGCATATGTTGTAGCCCATAAACTGAGATTATTCTCTTAAGTAACATGTTCCCTATAGTACTACTTGCAATTTGAGTCTCTTTGAAAAATATTTCTTTTTTTTAATATTTCTAAATATATATTGAAATTCTGCATTATGTTGTGGTTGAGATCGTGGGATATATAGTGAAGAGAATGAAGTTCAAATCCTGGCTTAGCAACCTCATATTCGTGTGGACTTGGGCAAATTTCTCACCTTCCCTGAACCTTTATGTGCTCTTCAAAACTGTGGTTTGGGCTATTTATCTCTGCCATTTTGGTCTCTGATTCACAGCATCGGACAGTATCTGGTGTCTATGCTCTAGCATCCAACTGGATTTTAGTTTCTTCATGACTATCCTGCCATTTTAATGCTCTTTGGCCTCTCTTTCCCCATGTCGTATCTCATCTTTCAGGATCTTTCTAAATTTCTTGAGCTTTTCACAGTGTAGTGGACTTAGGGATATTGAAAATCCTACAAAGTGACTGGTTTCCCGGAGACAGGAAGGGACAGGAAGTAGAAGTTGCCAGGCCAGTCAAGGACTATATGAAATGGCACAGTGCCAGCCCCACTGTGTTCTTATTAGAGGATACAGAGCTTGACCAGACTCAAGAGTAGAGAGTAGTTAGGACGATTTGATAAGGAATGGCAAAGTCATGTTGCAAAAAGCATGTCCAATGGGAGGTATGGTTCTGGGCATTTTTAAGAAATATATCACATGGGATAATAATGCCTACCTTGCGAGGACTTTGTGAAGTTCAGAAGATGTATCAGGACCTGGCACACACTAAACATTCAATAAATGGTGGTAGTTTATTAGAGTGAACAACTCAATTTGGATTATCACCAATTCTCAGTAAAATTGAAGTTAGGACTATTTGAAAAATATTGTGCTTTGAGCATAGTGTTAAATCAAAATGAAGAGAAAATTAAAATGACAGGATTCTAGTACAAAATACATGGTTTTTATAAAACTATTTTTACTAATGCCATGCATTCACATTGTCAAATCTTCTTTGTTGTTGCTCCAAACTTCCCAATAAAGCAGAGGAGTGGCCAGTGCCCAAAGCTACCCTAGTCGGGGAACTGCCTGAAGGGTCAGGAGATACGGTATGGTTGCACAGGACTAGATTTCTATAGGAGAAAACTCAGAATGATGCAAACCAAGGAATCAGGAAATCCAAAGTCCTTTGGGAAGAGCCAGCTTTAGTTTTTATGACAGAAAAATCCATATTCTAGTAACCAGAGACAGAAATTGGAAAAGGTGGTCAAGGGGTGAGCAATCTAATGTTGTCTGGAAATTGGTATAGAAACAAATATGGTAGTGGTTGGAGCAGTAGCGGAACCAATTGTGAGTACCATCAGGCCTTCAGACTTATATTTGATTGAAGATACATTTCTCCATCTTTTTTTAAGACCCACAACCAAGTCTTATGCAGAATTTGGGATGACACCTGAGCTGATATAAATATTTGGCAAAATGATAGCCTCAGAGTTTAATCTATCCAATGCATGAATATCAGATAAACTGTCCTTTCAGTTTTGATTTATTTCGTGACCTCTTATTGATAATTTGTCAAAAGGACACCATGCTGAAAGAACAAAAATGAACCTGACTACTGTGTAACTCACTGAAGATTGAAATGGTTTGAGTATGTTTATCTCTAAATTTTTCTGGTAAATCTGGGTAAAGGAAGGATATTTCAGGAGCGTGAGTCAGACTTGTATTTATATCAGTACCTACATTTTTACTTGTATTGGCTTGCCACAGACTTTGGGAAGTAAAGCATTATTTGTTTCCAGTTTGGTGCTAATGTACATGACTAATGCACTAATAAATATTGCAAGCAAATCAATTGTACTTCCTAATAGCAAGGTGAACAGCAATAGCATTTTATGCAAGATCATAGGAGATTGAGCACTAAACCTGAAAAGGAATGATTCTAACCCTGACGTTTCATTATTTCTTGGGATTTGTGCATCTCCCTTAATGTACGGTTAATGTAATTTGAGGTTATGAATCTTTTTTATAGTCTTCCTTTATATCTTTAAAGTAACAAATCTCAAGTTGTGACTATAGCAGAAAGCATTCACAGAATTCTGACCAGGAAATTAAACTAACTCACAAATTTTCATTCTTCCTGGGGAAAATGTATGAATTCTATTTATTTTTCATTGGACTATATGCTTTGGATGAATAATGTTTGACATATATTTGTTGCTAGTAAAATTCTCAGAATCTGTCCCATTCAGTTCATTGTTTCTGCCAGGGAAGCATGGGGTTGAAATAACAAGAAAGAATAAACAATGGAAATATTGGTTTTAGCAGTAAATGCAATATGGTTGATCATCTCAGGACTCTCTGTGCCCACTGACTTGTATTCCCAGTATTATTTAAAATGGCTTAGCACCTTGTATGACCAATTCTGTAAGGCAGCCAAAAGAGAATGAATTCTCCTCAGAGGTTTCAAAACATATACGAAAGAACATTTTCCACTCGTTTAAAATCTGAATGAGACTAAAATGTTCTTTCTCAGAAAAGTTTGCAGTTTTCGTTTTTATGTAAAATATGCAAATATTTTCCCCTGTGGTATACAGATTTAATGACTTTTAGGGGAACGCGTGTGTGTGTGTGTGTGTGTGTGTGTGTGTGTGTAACCATTAAGTAAAAAGAGATCCTTTGAGCCCTATATCATTATTGTTGAAATCCACCAAAGATCAAAAGGGACCCCTGCACTTAAGCAAAGTCAGTTTCTGTTTAGCTCTTTACAGCAAGGGAAACACACACCAGGGGAAGTTGGGGGACAATTCAGGAAAGTGAATTGGTAGGACTTCTTCTAGGGTTTGGTGTACTATTCATTTAGTTTGTGGAGAAATTAGAGAAGTAGGGACCTGTTCTGGGTTGGATAATGTCCAAAAGTGGAGAAATATGTTGATTCTATGATTTAATAATTTTTATCCAGGAGGAAGGAGGACTAAGTCAGAGCAAGAGGTATAGTTGTTAAAAAGTAATCATTACTCAAAAAGAGGGGATTAGTCATGTTTGCAGCTACATCATGGCCTTGGCTGTGTCTTGTGAGAAACTATGTTTATGTTCTAATGATCTGATTCTCAACAGGATCAATATTTACTGCTTCATTATATTGGAAAAGTACAAAAAAAATAGTCCACACTTTATCTTTCAGAAATACGCATTCGAGGATTTTTAAAAATCTTAAGAAAAACAGAATTAGAAATAAATCTGTTAGGAAACTTAGATCAAAACAGATGGATAGATGACATATAGATAAGGATATAAGTAGATGTATAATATACAAGAAAAAAAAATCTCTGTGGTATATACAGACTGTGTACAACTTGTAAAGGTTTGTCTTATAATTTACGATGGTGGGAAAGTGATACTCATATGGTAGAAACTGTCCTTTGAATTTTCAATTTCGATAATTTCCTGGGCCAACAATATGTGGTCTGATACTCACTCTCATGTGATGCTGGACAGGGACGGCACTGCAGCTCCCAGTCAGGCGATCACAAGGGTAAAGCTCTTCCACATTGACAACCATTCTCTTTCTCAATTTCAGGCCAGTGGTCAATATATTACATCAGATAGTCAACACTTTATTATAAAATAAGCTTTGTGTTGGATGATTCTGCCCAACAATAGGCTAATGTAAGTGTTCTGAATACATGTAAGGTAGGCTAGGCGAAGTTATGATGCTTGGTAGGTGAGGTGTATTAAATGCCATTGGACTTGTGATGTTTTCAACTTAGGATGGGTTTATTAGAAGGTAAGTCTACCATAAGTTGAGAAGCTTTGTAGATATTATATAGATGTAGTAGATATTGATTATATATAACATCAAAACTCATCTATATAAATTTATGAATTGAGCTAGGAGCAAGGTAGTTGTAGTTATAATGAGATTTACAGTTATAATACTTTGGAGATTCCCAGGACAATAATTTGTTGCACAATTTAAACTCTGTATTTATAGGGATTTGTTTTAGAGTTATTGACAGTTAGAAAATATTAATTCTAAATTTAGGAATAAGGAAGTTCAATGCTGAGCCTCAGGTACAACCTAAAATAAAATAACTCAAAGGACAATTTGAAACTTCCTGTAGAGAGGAAGACAAAGAGAAGATAAACAGGGCTCAAACTTCATCTGCTTTGATCAATCCTCACAGAGATACATATAATAACATCTGAGCACTTCTTTTTGGACTAAAATATCACCTTCTTTCCGGGCTTCTTTTTTCTGCTCTTCCATTTTTCAAATTCCTTTTATCCTTAGTGGTCAGATACTGCTACTTCTACAGTTTGACAGAGAAATCTATGCCTGAGGCTGTGAGAGTCAGCATATTGGATATACTTTTTAAAAGAGAGAGAGAGAGCAATAGCAAAACGTCATCGTGATGCATGGTCATTCTAGACCGAGTTCCATAGTTGCAGGAACATAATCTGCCTTTTCTACCAATAGAGTCTTAATATCTAGTACAATGCCTGATATGGTGTAGTATTCAAAGTATTTGTGATGTGAATGAATAAATCCATGATGAAGAGTCTGGGTGAATGTGTCATAATAATACATGGGTTGTTGCAGTGATAAAAGATCCTCGAATACCAGCGATTTCCAAAAGGAAAAGTTTATAAGTTTATTTCTTATGTATACTACATAACTATAATGTGGACCTTGGATCTCTTTTTTTTTTAAGATTTTATTTATTTATTTGACAGAGAGATATAGAGAGAGCACAAGTAAGCAGAGTGGCAAGGAGAGAGAGAAGCAAGCTCTCTGCTGAGCAGGGAGCCCAATGTGGGGCTTGATTCCTGGAATCATGACCTGAGCCGAAGGCAGCCACTTAACTAACTCAGGCGCTCCAATTGGATCTCTTCTTCATTGACTGCTTTCAGCAATTAGGCTAATAGAAGGACTTTGGTCCTGGAAAACTGCTAACTGATAAGGTAGAAGAAAAGAGTACTAATACTTAACAATTTTCTATGACATTTCATGAGTTAAAGCAAGACCAGAATTAACAATCAGGTGGAGAAGAATTAAAGTACCTCAGAAAAGACAGAGAATATTTGCAAATGATCATGTAATAGTCCATATTTGGCCTCACTTATATCAAAAGTACTTGAAAATGCAAATCAGAGGGGCACCTGGGTGGCTCAGTCGTTAAGCGTCTGCCTTCAGCTCAGGTCATGATCCCGGGGTCCTGGGATCGAGCCCCACATCAGGGAGCCTGCTTTTCCCTCTCCCACTCTCCCTGCTTATGTTCCCTCTCTCACTGTATCCCTCTCTGTCAAATAAATAAATAAAATCTTAAAAACAAAAAGAAAATGAAAAGAAAAATCAAAAAGATTGATAAAATCTTGTCCTGAAAAAATTCTGACCAGAAATTCATTTTAGGATTTATCTCAACACTTTCAACTACTTTGTTATGAGAGAAGTTAAAGGATCAGACAAAGGCATTAATAGATTAAAACAAGGTGCTTTGAAAACTGAGTGTAATCACTTACATGCTAATAAATTTTGGTTTAGATCAATCTTCTTTCATATTAATGGAAATAAATCATATGATCCTTTTCTACATTCCTTGTAAAGACATACTAGTAAGAATGATAGTGCTTCAAAACTGAGCTTTAAAGGAATTTGAGTGAATGAAATTCAGTTAATTTGAAAGAAGGAAAACAAGATATCCCACAGACGACCTATTCAGTGTTCATATAGTTCAAAACAGTTGTATCCTATTACTAAAGTAAATACCTCCTAGTACTTAAGTGTGACAGCCTCCAGGTAATCTGTAAAATTACTGTGAATCTGACACATTTAGTAAAACTCTTTCAGTCTTTCATAACTACAAGTGGTTGAGAATGAGTTTTAACCAATTTGGCTTTTTTCTCTTACTGCTGGTAGCCGTCATTTTCTTATAAACCAATTTCATTGGTGACACTGGTGTTTAAGAATGAGAATTCAATGAAGGCTGCTTGAGGTGAACTTACTTAACAGGGTATTTAAAAATTATTATAGTTTTCCCATTTGAAGAGAATGCATTTAAAATGCTTCCCTTACTGTTAACAATAAAAATGTTGCATTAAGTAGCTGCTTCCCTCCAAATGATATTCACCCTTAAAGACCTAAAGAAGCTTCACCTTTTCATAATGCCCTTTCCATCCATTCTAAATCCTGTTCATCTCTTTTTTTCTGCACCACACCTTAGTGTGTGAACTACTGGTTTTGTTATTTTAAAATCTGTACCATCTGGAATTGTTCCCAGGGTAGCCTATCTTCTGCAAAAATTATTTTTACTCTCCTCACCTTTAATACACTGAATAAAGCTAGCAGCCACCAAAAGCTTGTCATCTACCATGAGGAATTTAGTACACTAGACCTCTGATATTCATTAATTAGTAATAAATCCTGTTGGGACTTACAGTTCCAAGCATCCTTCTGTTCTCTTAGAATATGGAGATGAACAATACAGACAGAGCCCTTATATTTATAGGTATTATTAATATTTAATAACTACAACAGCTTTGTAAGATTGGTATGATCTTCCTTTGTAAATGACATAAATGAGTTGGATGAGTAGGACAAAAGTGAGTGACTTTTTCAGGTCAAGCTACTAGTAAGTGGCAGGCTATGTTAGTTTGCTTGAGCTGCCATAGTATTTGCTTTCTCACTGTGGTATTGTCGATCGACTGTGGTCTCCCCATTCAACTTTTCTACCCCATTATGATTTACTGCATGGTGGCTTGTGAGTCTCTTCCTCAAGAAGACTGTTTGCTCCTTCATTTCTTAAACCATTTTATTGAGGTATAATTGACACACCAAATAAAAATGGACATATTTAATGTATACAAGTTGATGAGTCTGGAGATATGCTTACACCCCGTGAGACTGTCACCACAATCAAGGTAAAAAACATATCCACCACCTCCAAAAGTTTCCTCTTGCCTCTTTATGTTTATTTTTGCTATAAGAACAATTAACATTTTTGATCAAATTTTTAAGTGAATAATACTAACTTGCTAATTATAAGCACTATTTTTACAGCAGATCTCTAGCACTCATGTAACTGAAACCCTGTACCTATAGACTAACAACTCTCCATTTCCCCTCTCCACCAGTGCCCTGCAATCACTATTCTACTCTCTGTTCCTAAGAGTTTGATTATTTTAGATCCCTCATATAAATGGACTCATGCTGTAGTTTTCTTTTTTTTTTTTAAGATTTTATTTATTTATTTGACAGAGTGAAAGAGATCACGAGTAGGCAGAGAAGCAGGCACAGGGAGAGGGGGAAGCAGGCTCCCTGCTGAGCAGAAAGCCCAATGTGGGGCTCAGTCCTAGGACCTGAGATCATGACCTGAGCTGTAGGCAGAGGTTTTAACCCACTGAGTCACCCAGGCGCCCCTCATGCAGTATTTTTCCTTCTCTGATGGCCTTATTTCACTTAGCATAAGGTCCTCCAGGATTATTGATGTCCTATATGGCAGTATTTCCTTCTTTTTTAATGCTCATTAATATTCCATTGGATATAGATATCACCTAAATGATGAACAAATAATAAAAATGATCTTTCACTTTTAGTAGAACGGCTTTCCTAAAATCATTCTCCATCTCCATCCTGAGTCATGGCAAAGCCCTTAGACCTAACAGTATCTCCATCACTGAGGATAGGTAATAGAGTGACTTGTTTCTTGCGGCCCCATGGGAGCAACAAAAGACACTTATTGATGATACATCTTTCTTGTTCCTCAAAACAAAACAATCTTTTAATATTAAACTGATCAAGAATTTTTTGAAGGAATGTAAACCTCCTTTTTTTTTAAGACTTTATGTATTTATTTGACAGAGAGAGACACAGCGAGAGAGGGAACACAAGCAGGGGAAGTGGGGGAGGGAGAAGCAGGTTCCCTGCTGATCTGGGAGTCTGATGTGGGGCTTGATCCCAGGACCCTGGGATCACAACCTGAGTTGAAGGCAGACACTTCATGACTCAGCCACCCAGGTGCCCAGCTTGATTACACATATATATGAACTATGCACAGGGCACCTGTGTGAATCAGTGGTTTAAGCATCCAATTCTTGATTTTGGCTCAGGTCATGATGTCAGGGTTGTGAGATTGAGCCCTACATCAGGCTCTGTGCTGAGCATGGAACCTGCTTAAGATCCTCTCTCTCCCTACCCCTCTGTACCTCCCCTACTCCCCATTCATGTGTTCAATCTCTCAAAAAAATTAAAATTAAAAATTAAAAAAACTAGGGATGCCTGGGTTGCTCAGTGGATTAAGCCTCTGCCTTTGGCTCAGGTCATGATCCCAGGGTCCTGGGATTGAGTCCCACATTGGGCTCCTTGCTCAGTGGAGAGCCTGCTTCTCACTCTGCCTGCTTGTGCTTTCTCTTTCTCTGACAAATAAATAAATAAAATTAAAAAAAAAAAAAAAGAACTGTGCACAACTACTTAAGCCACTTCATTCTAATTATATACCATCATCATCGTCATCATCACATATTGTAGAACAACCATCATAGACCACATGACATAAACATTTTTTCTACTTATATTTTACATATACATATAGATATAGATGATATAGATATATAGAGAGGAAGATATCTCTAGATATCTATTGGGGGGAGAAGAGGCAGGGTGATAAGGGAGAGGAGAGGGAGAGAGAGGAATATTTTAAAGAATTAGCTCACATGACTGTAGAAGCTAGAAAGTTCAAAATTGGAAGCCAATAGGCTGAAGATTCAGGGAACAGTTGATGTCACAGCTGGAGCCTGAAGGTAATCTGAAAGTAGAATTATCTTTTCCTTGGGTGGACCTCAGTCTTTTTTCTCTTAAAGCAAGGCCATGCACATTGTAGGGAGCAATCTGCTTTACTCAAATGCTACTGATTTAAATGTTCATCTCATCCAAAAAATGCCTTTGCAGAAACATTTAGTGTTTGACCAAACATTTGAGAGACATGGACTAATAAAGCTGACACATAAAATTAACCATCACACAGAACATGGTTTCAGAACCAGGTCTGCCTCTCCAGGAAGTCTCAAGCTTTCCCATTTCAACTTGTTGACAAGCACGATACTTTGAATATAGAGGAACAGAAATACTATTGACTGAATGCATAAAATGACAGATACTCATTTTTTTCTTCTCATTTTATATGGTGTTATTTATTATTCTCAGCTGAATTAGAACCTCAATGTGATAGCTGTTTTGGTTTGTCTCTTGATACTTAATGAGTGTTATTTGCTACCAAGACTACCCAAGTCAAAGTGATTATAATCAGTTCCAAAGTTATATTTTGATTGCAATAAATAGATCAAATGTTCATTAATATTGAAGCCAGAGTGCTAAATCTACTGTTCTTTCCTCATTTAGTTTTATTAGCATTTTAAAATTTTTAGATAAGTCCTAATTAATTTCAACTACATTCAGAGAAACTAGTTTTATTAGAATAAAAAACAAGAATTCAGGAAATGTGCACATTAAGGGGAGGAAAAAAAAATGTGTCCTGTGGGAGGAAGACATTGGCCAACTAGAAAAATAACACTCACTCTGAATCTCCCATATTTATTCTTAAACATTTTGACATAAAAAATTCTCCACTGAGCCTACCTGTCTTGCTAAGCTACTCCTTAAATTCTACTCCCCTGAACGTTTCTGTGTTTGATGCTAAACAGTTGTTTAACAGAAATTCACAGTTGTGAATTTCTAATAAAAGACAATACTTAAATGTTTGATTTTATATACAAAAATTAATTTATACAATTTAAATTAATTTAAATATATCCAAATAAAGTCTCCCTTTCTGATCCACTCTGTAACAATCCACGTAGAAAACAAAAATAACAAAAAAGTGTAGTTAAAGACTTATTTCAGATAAATACAAGTAAACATAGGAACTATCATTTCTTTTTTTTTCTCCCCAATTATGTTTACTTTAATTTTTCAGTGTTACAAGATTGATTGTTCATGCACCACACCCAGTGCTCCATGCAATATGTGCCCTTCTCGATACCCACCACCAGGCTC
>CM052800.1:41734415-41802378 GCA_028533885.1 Nasua narica | reverse complement strand
CTGGCTTTGGATGAAACAACTTTTAGCTCTTTAATGTTTTGCTCTTGTGGGGCACCTGGGTGGCTTAGTCAGTTAAACATCTGCCATCAGCTCAGGTGGTGATCCCAGGGTCTTGGGATCAAGCCCCATGCTTGCTCAGTGGAGGGTCTGCTTCTCCCTCTCCCTCTGCCTGAATCTCCCCCTGCTGTACTCTCTCTTGCTTTCTCTGTCAAAAAAAATTAATAAAATCTTAAAAAAAGAAGATTCGCTTGTTTTATTTTATCCATATCTAAAAGTTTAATCATAGCTGAGGCCTCTTGCATACAGTCAGATTAACAATGTATTCAAATTCCTTTTAATTCTCATATCCATCTATACATGCAAATGTTGCTATGTAATTTACATTTGAATGTTCCTTTGTTTCCAATTTAATGTCATTGATTAAAGAAAAATATCTCTCTTTAGTTAAATACTTATCTTCAAATTCAAATCTATTATATGCCTTACTTCATGGAAACATTAGAAAATTATTGTAAATGTCTAATGTCTAAGCTTATAGACACTCATGAGTGTATAAAAATGTAAGAAATACCATACTATATGCTCTACTGGCTTAGGTTGTTTTTAGAACAGTTGGTTTTGAAGACGGCACATATTGCATGGAGCACTGGTGTGGTGCATGAACAGTGAATCTTGGAACACTGAAAAAATAAAATTAAATTAAGAAAAAAGAAATCTTGTGGAATAAAAAAAAAATGAAATAATAAGCGGACTGATCAAGGTCACCAAGACCTCTAATACAAAGCAGGGTGACACGATTGAAAAAAAAAAGGTATGATTGGTTTTAAAACGTATAGCTATTGGGTGGCTCAGTAGGTTAAAGCCTCTGCCTTCGGCTCAGGTCATGATCTCAGTGTCCTGGGATTGAGCCCCACATCCAGCTCTCTGCTCAGCAGGGGTCCTGTTTCTTCCTCTCTCTCTGCCTGCCTCTCTGCCTACTTGTGATCTCTCTCTCTCTGTCAAATAAATAAATAAAAATTAAAATGAAATGAAATGAAATAAAAAATAAAATAAAATAAAATGTATAGCTATTCTTTTTCTTCCAAAATGGACACAAAATGCCCAGAGATGTAAAATCATATTTAGAGAATTGTAAATAATAAATGATAAATCCAATCCATTTGTAGTTAACAGTTACCTGGAAAAGAACAAAACTCCACACCATTTTATCCTTAGGAGACCACTGTCTGCACTGCTATCAGAGGGATCATTCTGACATCGTTCTGACGTGGAGATCTGATCACTGATCTCGGTGCTTGTTCTCCTCAATTGTAAATCACTGCTCTGATGATAAACAACAAAACTCTTAACAAGATCTCAAAACTCTAGGTAACCTCCTTCCTACCTGGTTCTTGAGCTCTGTCACTCTTTGGCTTCTGTGCTTTATTCTCACTCATCTTCCACTAATTGTCCCCAGCCAGTGTTGAGCACACTCCCCCAGGACACCACCCTCCTCTTTCCCTTGGGTCACCCTGACTCTGTCTAGCACATTTCCCTATAATCATCAGTTCTTGAGAAAATCCTCCCCATGACTCCTTGATTGGACAAAACCTTCCTATTGTGCATTCCATTGCACTATTTACCTCCTTCATGTCACCTATGACACTTAAAAGTTTCCATTTATTTGAATGTTTTGAATGCCTATTTTCCCCACGGGTCTACAGGCTTCATGGGCAAAGGGACCATGTGCAATTTGAACACCAGTGTACATTTGGAATTCGCTATGCACCTAGTGTATAATAAGTGCCTATTAAATATTTGTGAAATAAAAAGTAGTAAATGAATAGAAGTACAAACTGTGCTTATTTGGTTTACTGTTTTGTAGAGGAACCATCAGAGAAGAATAAAGTTCTCCAGAAAAGATTTCCTAGAGACATTGATAAATGTAGGTTCAAAAAAAATCAAGAATTTTTCAGTTAGAGGCATAGCATCTATATTTAATATCAAGATTATATCTGTCATAATTGAAGGACAGGTAATATTTTGAATGTCAATTATGAGACAGACTATGATAGTGATCATGTGGTTTAAAAATATTCCTTGTATCAGAGACTAATTTTTCTTAATATTGATTTATTTCCTCTTCCTTTTAGTGACTTGGACCATACTCTTACCAGAATGTTAGGTGGGCTCATGACTGCCTCAACTAAAGCTACATTTCCCAACTTCCTCTGTAGCTTCCCGTGGCCATCTAATTGATTTTGTCATTAGTATGTGAATGCAACGATGGTGCGCAACTTCTGAGTCTTGCCTTTGGGTGGTTGGGTGTTCCCTCTTCCCTTTTTCTAATAGTCTATATGTGAGTACAGCTGTCGTGAGCCTGTTTCGACTCTTTGGATGAGGGTAACACCCTAGGGGATGGTGAAGCAAGGTAGAAGGAAACTGAGTCCCTGGATAACCTCATAGAATGGAGCTTACTCTCAGTCTTGAATAGTTCCCTCTGAGTTTTGATATAAGAAGAGAAAAAAATGACTTCTGTCTTTTTTAGCCTCTATATTTTAGCATCTTTTTATCAGAGCCACTTAGTTTATTTCCTAGCTACTAAAATACCTATTCAATTCAATTTATGTGAATTCATGTGACTTTTAAGCTGTGCAGAAATAAAACAGAGTTTATAAATTGATATTCAATTTTTGCAGGAAAAAATGGACCTATAAATGTGAGGAATGTTTCTTCTCTGGGCTTATACTGTTTTATGTATAAGCCTTTTTTTTATAGCTAGAATGCAGAGTAGATTTAACAAAGGACCTCATTGTTACAGCTAGCAAGGTTAATGGAGATGAGGGTTTTCCTGAAGAGGGGTGAGAGGAACTGTAGCTATAGGACATAGGCTACATGACTGTTTGGGCCTGTTTAGTGATTTCTAAGTATTACCAGGACCAAAATTATTTTTGCTATTAGTCACTACATTATTCCTTAAAGTTATAGCAGTGACATCAAGGTTATGATAACAATAAAGCAATACTGTGCTTAACTAAGATAATGTGATTTCTCAAAGAAATAACCGGTTAACATTGAATCCAGCATAAATGACACCTCCCAGAAGAACACCTTCTTACTATTTCTTCCCTTCACCTGAAGCCAGCTAAAATCCTATTGCCTCATTATTCTCCTAATCCATTTACTTGGCTTTCAACTGCACCATATAGAGCATAGGTTATGATGTTTTGTTTAATCTGAATCCGGCATAAATTTTAATGTTATATTTTTCCACATATCCCTTGGCCACTACAAGTATTCAAAAAACATTGATCTCATTATATAAATGTAAAGAAACAAAGGGGGGAAAAACAGTCAAGCTCAATTTAGGATTTTTTAAAAGATTTTATTTATTATTTATTTATTTATTTACTTACTTACTTATTTACTTACTTATTTTTCTTAGAGAGAGAGAGAGAGAGAGTGCAAGCAGGGGGAAGGGCAAAGAAAGAGGGAAAGAATCTCAAAAAAATTCTGAGCTCAGGGCGGAGCCATATGTGGGGGTTAATCTCACAACCCCGAGGTAATGACCTGAGCTGAAACCAAGATTCAGATGCTTAACTGACTGAGCCACCCAGGTGACCCTTAATCTAGGAATTTTTTTTATCTGCTTATTTCTTTTTCATGAAATGCTCTTCTGCAAAATTTCACATCTGACTTCTCCATCAGCTAAAATACCACTTTCACAGAGAGACATTTCCTTACTAATAAGACATATTTCCATTATTCTTTATTATTATCTCTTCATTTTCCCTTAGTGGCACACAACAGTTTTTAAGATGGCGACATGTGTATTTGCTTGTTTAACTCTCTGTCTCTCCCACTGACCTATAAGGATCATGAAAACAGGCACTATGCTTCAATTGTTCACCATTAAATGTGTAGAGTCTGATCTAGTGTCTCACCAACTGCAGGTATTCAATGGATTTCAAACAAGCTACAAAAGGAAACAGAAACATGAGCACCCAAACAAAATAAAGGGAAAATTAAGGTTTGGTATGCAGTTATAGTGATTTATAGTGAGAGGAAATGAAAAACACTAAAAGACATTTTTTGGGTACAGTAAATTAAGGACAAATGTCTCATATTGTTAATGACTGAAGAGATGCTCAAGATTATCTATAAGAATGAATCCCAAATAAACCTTTTCTAACCCTGATCAATAGCAGTACTTCTATGACCTTGATGATACAAAAATATTTTGTAGTCAATTGAGATGGAAGTTAGAAATATATAGAATCTATATCAAGTAAAGGAGTTTATCTATAAACAAGAGACAGAAAGATACACACAGAGATAGCAAGAGTGAGAGAGACAGGGAAGGAAAGATGATTTCCCATTTACCTACTCTTATGTGTCAGTGTATTTGATAGGTCTGGCAATGCAGCTTTCTTCATCCAATGGTAGAGACTGGATTTGACTCTTGGTATTTTCTCTCTAGATTCTAGCTCTTAACTATGCTCCATCAGTGTGTCATTTTATCTGTAATTAATACCTGAATCCCATTGTCAGGTTTAATTGAAAGGAATTGGGTATGGCCAAGAGCGAGGGATGTTATCCCACTTTTATTGATAAATTGTAGCTCCAAATTATTATATAGGTCAATGACATACCTACGAAGAACCAATTTACAAATTAAGTATTATAGGAGTAAAAATTGTAGTTTTATGCTCTTTTCTTCTGCAATATAATTTCTTATCTTCTTGATTCTTTATCTGTAAATCATAGGAAATAGCATGTGGTGGGTATTACTGTGATCTGACTTCCATGTTATATCTCTATCTAAGAACTGACAAATGGCAAGTGTTAAAGTAGATTTGAGGATGCTATTAGAGTTAGTCTGCAGAGACTGTTGAATATCTCAATTTGTTGTAATTTGGATAGTGTATGCATCTATATCTAGTCTAGATGACTCTGCCTTCCATTTCTCTTTTTTTGTCTTCTTTAAAAACCAGATTGCTATACAAAACATCTAAACAGAAACACATCTCATCAAACTATATATCAAGTTCTTATTTTACTGAATGAATTTGCTCCCTGGATTTTAAATGCTTAAACTGTAGCACTGTAGCTAGTTTTGGTTTTCAGAAACTAGCAGAACAGGCATGCCTGCTGATACTGTATTTGATTTAGTAATAGAAACAAGTGAATATAATTTCTGTTGAAGAACTACTTTAATGGTATTTATGGCAACATATGAATATGTTTCTAAAAACCTTCTGATTGATTCTTCTACACACACACATACACACACACACAGAAAATCATTCAATACCATGAAATAACATTTTTGTAAGCCCGCTCTGTGTTCTGTAATTTTTTTTCTCATCTTTCTGTCACTGCGGAGATATTTGCATGAAAACAGTTTCTATATTGCTAAGAATTCATCTGTTCCTGCTGCTTATTTCTCACCTGAAGTCACAATTGTCTGAATGTACATCATAATCATCTCTACATAAGCCAATTTCAATGCCACAAACAAAAGATTATGCCTTCAACTGAGAAATAAACAGTAGGAGCAGATGAAATCTAAAAACCAAATACCCCACTTTATGGAAATGTCCCAATTAATAAAAATTCAATTGAAGAGAAATATTTTAAGTTATGTATCAGCAGAATTATCTCTCAACATAAGTTTTTCAGTTTTTCATGATGTTCCAATGTGCTTTATACTCAGGCTACTTAAACCTGGTTTATTCTCTGTTAATTATGCCAGATGTCTTTTTATCCTTCTGTTTATGTTTAGCAGTCTGTCCCAATTCTATCATTTTTAATTATCTAAAGCTTTTGTGCTAAGATTCATATAGAAGTAGTAACTCCTCCTTGGCATCCATTGATAGCAACTGTATAATGTAAGAAGACAACAGATGGGCATGAGCTGCTTTGTAGACTCACATGGAGACTTGAATGAACCTTAAATACCTGTCTATTAAAAATCATGTTCCATATTTAATCATAATTCCATGTACCATTTTAGCTGCTCTGCCATGATGCCATAAATTACCACACTTCAGAGATTATCTCATAACCTTGAATATTTTTCAGTTCAATTACATTTTCTGGTTGGTGGAAGTATTGAATAGAAACAAAAAATAAGTTGATTTACTCCCTACTGTATCACTATTTCCATAAAGTCAAAACTGAGCAAAATTTACCAGTTCATGAATGTTTTCCTCTTAATTAGGTTAAGTAACATTCCCTCAGCATCTTAGATTTATCTGACACAATAGTAAACAACAGAGACACAGTAAGAATAAGGCAATTTCTTTTTAAGAAAGATAAGTGAGCAAAATGGCACAATGAAGTTTAGTGGTTTTATGAGAAATGCATGCAGTTGATAAAAGTTATGAAAAAAAGAACTACCTAGGAGAGACGAGAAAAGCTTCCTTATATAATAAATATAGCAGGGACTGCATCTTGAAAGATCAGTAGTCTTTAGCCAAGAGGAGTTTGGGGGAGAATGAGGGAGGAAATAAGTAAGAGAGAAAATTGTAGGCAGAGAGAAAATGTGAATCAAATGGAAAATCAATAAACAACCAACTGAACAATATAGAACAAATGAACCTAAGAGACATCTACAGAGCTATGCAGTTGGTAGCAGACAAATACACATTCTTCTGAAGCACACATGTGTATTCTACATGACAGATCACATGTTAAGTCATGCCATGAAAGAAAGAAAGAAAGAAAGAAAGAAAGAAAGAAAGAGAAAGATCTTTACAGCGAAGGACACAGTACTCATGGTGAAAAAGCAACCTACAAAATGGGATAAAATATTTGCAAACCATATATCTGATAATAGATTAATATCCAAAATATATACAGATCTCATCCAACTCAAAAGCAAAATAACAATCTCATTTTAAAAAATGGGCAAAGAACCTAAATAGACATTTCTCAAAATAAATATATATAAATGGCCAACAGATATATGAAAAAGTACCCAATATCATTAATAATCATTAATAATAATGCAAATGAAAACTATAATGAGATATTATCTACCACCTATTAGAATGTCTACCATCAAAAGACAAATGAGATCTTTCTATCTCCCTCCCTCCTCTTGTCCTCCCACCTGCTCTCCCTCCTTCCCTCTTTTTTTCTTTCTTTCTTTCTTGTCAAAAGATAATAAATATTGGTGAAGATGTGGAGAAAAGGGAACCCTTATACACTTTCGGATGGAATTTTAATTGGTAAAATCGTTATAAAAAAATGAAGATACATCAAAAAATTTAAAATAGAACTACTTTCTGATCCATCAGAGGATCCATCAATCCTACTTTATGATACATAAATCCTACTTCTGTGTATGTATCCAGAGGAAACAAAATCAGAATCTTAAAGAGATATTTTCACTCCCATGTTCATGGCAGCATTATCCACACTAGCCAAGATATAGAAACCACCTAAATGTCCATCAACAGATGAATGGAGATGAAAAGTGTGTTATGTAACAATGTAATGTTATTGAGGTAATCAAGAGCAAAAATTTCTGATCCCTTCAAGGGTCCTTCTAGCTGGACTAAGAATCAAATTGACATGAGACAGAAGAAAATAAAATGTAAAAGCAGACATGTGGAGAATCCACACAGACATGAAAATTTCAAAGACAGTTAGGCAAAATGAGGTATATATCTCATCCTGAACTAAGGAGAAGGGGGCAGGGGTCTGGGACTTCAGAGGAAAGGAATGCAACACACAGGTCAATTAGAAGAAGAGCAGATGTTTAGTAATTAGATATTTGCCCTGCCATATACATGTGTCACTCAGATAAAATTTATCTCTGCTAATGACACTTATTCTGGGAAAGACCCCAAATTTAGATTTTTTATGTAGTTAAGGAAGGGGCAAAAGTTTCTCTTGAGATTGTAGAGTCTTGATTATCTTCAGGTCAGAATAATCTTCATGCCAAAGTGGCCCATCTGGGCGTGGCCTGCTCTAGGGCCCTAAAAAAGTCTTAAAAAGGAAGAAAATTCTGTAATTTGTGACAATGTAGATGAACCTGGAGGACAATATGCTAGGTGAAATAAACCAGACATAGAAAGATAAGTACTGCATGATCTCACTTATATGTGGAATCTGAAACAGTCAGACTCATAGACACAAGAGAATAGAATGGTGGTTGCCAGGGGCAGTGGGGAGAAGGACATTGGGAGATGCTGATGAAGGAGTACAAAGTCCAAGTTTTACAAGATGAGTAAGTTCTTGAGATCTAAGTTATAGCAATGTGACTATAATTAGCAATGCTGTATTGTATACTTGGGATTTGCCAAGGGATCTTAAGTGTTCTCGCCACACACACACACACACACACACATGTGTGTGCACATGTGTGCACACACACAGAAAAACAAAAGAAAGAAAATGATTAACTATATGAAGTGACAGATATGTTAATTAGCTTAATTATTTCAAGTTGTACATCTTAAAATGTACTTTTGTCAATTATACATTAATCAAAGTTATCAAAAAATAAAATAAAGCAAAACAAACAAAAAACAGCTCCTTTCAGAAAAAGTACACAGTAATGAGAAGATAATCAGTGTCTTTCATCCTGGGGAGTTTGGGCTCTGAAAATGTTTGTGATAGGAAAATTTGCAGCTAAAGAAGTTATAGTTGAAAAGAGCTGGAAAGATTGAAGTGATCAATGACCACAGGTGACCTTTATAATTACTGCATGTGCACTCAAATAAATAAAAACAGCAATAAAATTAAAAACAAATTTATTTCCTATAACAGAAGGGGCATTTTAATAAGATAAAATCATAAATAACAAGACATCAACCCTACTGTAAATGTGCAATATCCCTATTAAGACAAGAAAAAAAAAAGAGCATCAATAATGAGAAAGGCCTGAATAAATAGAACTAGACCACATTCCAATAAGAAGGATTCAAAGTATATAGGTAGGGGCACCTGGGTGCCTCAGTGAGTTAAAGTCTCTGCCTTCAGCTCGGGTCCAGATCTCAGGGTCCAGGGATCAATGGAGACCAGCGGCATCTGGATCTCTGCTCAGCAGGGAGACTGCTTCCCCCCCTCTCTGCCTGCCTCTCTGCCTACTTGTGATCTCTCTGTCAAATAAATAAATAAAATCTTTAAAAAAAAGTATATAGGTAATAACTCTTAACACTAATCTACACATTTACAGCAAGTCCATTAAAATTTCAATTGATTTCTTATTCTAAGATTTATGTGGAACATTAAATGTCAAGTGAACCACATATCAAAATTCTTTATATAATAACTATGACAGTATCGTGACAGGACCTAAACACAGAATTAAGTTTACAGAATAGACTGGGATGCAGAAACATACTTAGGAAAGTACATTATAATGACTGAATATACATCATTTGCAATCAAACTGGTTGCTACTCAATGTTTACTTCTGTGATCTTGAGTTAGTCCTCCCCCACACCAATTTTTTCTCTTTTATTCCCTAAAATGAAAAAAAAAAACAAAACTAGTACTAATCCTTGGAAATATTGTAGGAATACATTAGCAAATTCTTACAAAGGACTCTGGAATGTAGTAAGCATCATGCCTTTCCTTTAATAATACAGATTCGAGATGTTTCCACATCAATGCATACACAACTATCCTATTTTTTATTCTTTTTCTTTTTTATATTTATTTACTTATTTTTAATTAATTTCATTTTTTCAGTGTTCCAAGATTCATTGTTCATGTACCACACCCAGTGCTCCATGCAATATGTGCCCTCCTCAATACCCACCACCACGTTCAGTCAACCATACACCCTCCTCCCCTCCAAAACCAGATGGATATTTGGTGTTTCATTTTATCAAGTACCTAATGTTTAATACTTACTATGTTTCCAATATTTAAATATTTAGGCAATAGAAACAATATCGCAATGAGAATTTTTCACAAGCTGCCTTGTGAAATGTGTGATTCTTTAATACAGGTGATAAAGATTGAAATACTAAGTAAAATGATCCCCCATTTTAAACCATTGCAAATCATCACTAAAAATTTGTGTAAAGTTATACTGTAATCAGATGTATAGAAGTGTATTTAATTTAGACACATTTCCCCACACCCTAAATGATATTTGGTATTAGTAACATTTTCACATACTTCACCTGTATTGGTGAAAATTATTGTTTTCATTTGCATTCCTTCAGTTATGGACAGAATTGACCATCTGTTGATATGTTACGAGATAGTCTCATTGTTATTTTTTTATTATTATTTTGTAAATTATCTTTTTATAGGACACCTTGGTGGCTCAGTAGATACGAAGGTTAAGTATCTGCCTTCAGTTCAGGTCATGATCCCAGGGTCCTGGGATCTAGTCCCACTTGGGCTACCTGCTCCACAGGGAGTCTGCTTCTCCCTCGGCCCTTCCTCCCACTCATTCTCTCAATCGCTCACTCTCTCGTTCAAATAAGTAAATAAATAAAATATTAAAAAAATAAATTATCTCTTCATATACTATGCCTGTTGTTCTACTGGGTATTTTGTGTTCATTTTTCTTAGACTTTTTCCTGTTTGAATGAGTTGTACTCTTTCTAAAAGTTAAAAAAATTGGCAAATTTATTTTGTGTGTTCAAGCATTATTTTTCCTAGTTTATTATTTGTCTTTTGATTTTGTTTTGGCATTATTTAACATTCAGAAAGTTTTTACCAATTGAAAACTCCCTAGGAAATATTTTTTACACCATACTTCTTGGGTGGTGTTCAGTAGACCAGTTGGGAGATTTAAGTAATGCAAGAGGTGAATATAATGAAGAATCCAAATGTATTCATGGCCTTGGAGATTAAAAATCACTGTGTAAATTATAGTACTTAACTTACTTTTTATGACTGCCTTTGCCATTGTTGTAGGGAGCAAAAGTATGGTAACCTGAATTTCTGACTGAGTTTTTAGATATAAGTTCAATACAAAACTTCAAAGTTTGTTTAGAAGGCAATATTTTGATTACTTAGAACATTTTTTTGGAAATATCATAAGGACCTGATGGCATCTATTCTTTTTTAAAGCACAGAGTGGGTCGCCTGGGTGGCTTAGTTGGTTGAGCAACTGCCTTCGCCTCAGCTCATGATCTTTTAGTTCTGGGATCGAGTCCCACATCGGGCTCCCAGTCCCGCGGGGAGTCTGCTTCTTCCTCTAACCTTCTCTCCTCTCATGCTCTCTCTCACTTTCTCTGTCTCTCAAATAAATAAATAAAATCTTAAAAAAAAAAGCGTAGAGTGAACTATTGTTTCCATATTTTAATGGTCTTAAGCATTTTTAAACAACTTTGGTTAAATAATGAGCAAATGATATAATAAAAAGGAAGACATAATTTTAACAAAAAAATAAACTAGCAAGTGCTTTAGGAGGAAGAAGGAAGGTTTATAGTTATTTAGAGCCTACTATATTCCAGAAACGTACACATGTTTATGTTTACTTCTCCTCACTATGAAAACTGATGACCCAAAGTCATTCCTAACTCTCTTCATTTAACAAATATTTGTTGAGACCTTGTATATGAAAGTATTTTTTCTAGAACCAAGATACACAGTGCTAAAACTAAAAAAAAATAAATAAATAAAAACCTCCTGTCTTCTTGAAAACTAAAGAAGAATGAGAAGAGAAAGTTATAAATAATGAATTATCCAATTGGTTAGAAAGTTAAAACCTTTTATAAAGTATAGCACCTACTAAGTATAAAAGCTGAAATGTAAACCTAGGTTTTCTCTCACTCTAGTGGTCAAGCCCCTTTCTACTATATCATATAATTGAGATGTTAAAACTGGATTCCTCCTAAAATGAAAAGTTCTTTAAACTTTAAGTTCTGCCTTAAATTTCTGGAGTACTCATGAAAGAACATGAAATAAAAGTCTCTTAGGCAGGGAACTAGAGGCCATTGTAGTTTCAGCCCTGGAATAGAAAGAAAAAAGAATTCAAGATGGTCTTCTAAGTAGTTTGATTATATAACTTACCATCCAGTAAAGTCTTTAAAATTGAAAGTGAGACTATTCATGATTATACTAGACAACACATAGAATTCCACGAACTACTCCAGACAAATTATAATGAAGGGTCACTCTATTGTCCATTGGGAGCAAGATTTTGCAGACTTCTAATCAAAGCCAGATTATGTACAAACATGGAGAAAACTGCTTTAATATTGCAGCTCCAAGGAATTCATATTTTTTGACCCATTTTATCATTCACCTGAAAGCTTCAACTTCTTAGGAGAATAGCAATGGAGAAAGGCTTCTACGCAAGGATTAGCAGAATTCACTGTCTTATCCGATCCTATGGGGAAAATAAACAAGTGAACAATCTTAGAAGCTTATACACACTTTGCAGCAGACATGTCTGATAGGGGTCACCATGGTACCAGGTGGACTCCGGTTCACAATGCATGAGTAGAAAATTTCATACAAAAATGTATAATATTAATAACACCAGGATAGTGTCATTACATGGATGACTTATTTTAAATTTCATGGAACTTTGACTACCATAAGGTCTCAGTGTATCAAGAATGACATGTAATCTTGAAATTTTGATTGGTGGGAGATGCCACCAGGCATCGCAAACATGACACTGACCAACATCATCACTTACCATCTCCTATCTCATATCATTCCAGGTTTGCCACTGCACATAGACTCAAGGGTTACATAAACTTAAGAAACATTTTTTTAGATATTTAAATTTAGTAATCAGTAATTTAATTCAGGAAAATCTTTCATAAATATAAAACATTACCATGTATAGATTCAAGTACAAATATATGACACCTTAATTGGTGTCATATATCACCTACAGTCTCTAAATTGAATTAGAAAGCAAGAAATAGAGTTTATGATAATCCTTGCTATCGGTCAAAATTTTGTGAGTTGTCAGTGATTCTGTAAGTCAACCAATATATTAATTTTCACAAATATGATTTGGGTGTGATAGTCATCTATGTCCCATATGCAGAATAATAGATCAACTGTCCTGTATCCATTAGTAACATAACTTGTTCTTACTTCTGACCTGAAAAAAAGTATCCATATAAAGGTGATCAATTTTAGTTACTACTACATTGATTTTTGATTTGTACTACAGCATATTGTGTAAATAAACAAAGGCAAACAATTATGCTAAGTGAAATGTCAGACAGAGAAAAACAAACACTGTATGATCTCACTTATTTGTGGAATTTATGAAAAATCCAAACTAATGGAAACAAGATAGAATGATATTTACTAGGGGCTGGAGGTTGGGGGCAATGGGACAACCTTGGTCAAAGGGTTACAAAATGAGTACATTTTGGCAATCTAACATTCAGCATGGTGGGACCACAGTAACAGTACTGTATCATATAATTTAAAGTTGCTAAGAGAATAAATCTGAAATATTCTCATCATAAAAAAAGAGTAACTTCAAAAGGTGATGAACGGGTTAACTAACTTTATTGTGGTAATCATTTTGCAGTAAATACATGTATCAGATCACCACGCCATTCATTTTAAGCTTCCACAATATGTCAATTATATCCCAATAAAGCTGGGAAAAAGGAGTACATAAAATAAAATAGCTGAACATTGAAATACATTTTTAAGGAGCAAATATGAAATGCTTTTATGTCCCTTTTAATATTTAAGTAAACAAAATTACTTTTGGTTATATAAATTGCTAATTGAGATCTTTATCTGATTCAAAATAATCTGGGTTAGGCAATTGCAAATGTAAAAATATATGAAATCAAGGATTCCTGGGTCACCAGCAGCCGGGCACAGAGGGCGGTTGGGGCAGTCGCGGCGGGTGGCAGCGGCAGAATGTTGGCTATCAGAGTATTTAGCCTAATCGGCAAGCGAGCAATTTCCACCTCTGTGTGTGTATGAGCACGTGGAAGCGTCGTGAAGAGTGAAAACTATGTTCTCCCGTGTTATGTGGACCGGTGTGACTACCCCCTGCCCAATGTGGCCCATGTCAAGAACCTCTCTGCCAGCCAGAAGGCTTTGAAAGAGAAGGAGAAGGCTTCCTGGAGCAGCCTCTCTGTGGATAAGAAAGTTGAATTGTATTGCATGAAGTGCAGCGAGAACTTTGCTGAAATGAACAGGAGCACCAATGAGTGGAAGACTGTCGGCGCCACCACGTTCTTCATCGGCTTCACCGCTCTCATTCTGATTTGGGAGAAGTTGTATGTGTACGGGCCCATCCCGCACACCTTTGAGGAGGACCGGGTGGCCAAGCAGATCAAGAGGATGCTCGACATGAAGGTCAGCCCAATTCAGGGCTTCTCGGCCAAGTGGGACTATGACAAGAACGAGTGGAAGAAGTAGAGGAGCCCACCACTCGCCCCTGTGAGCCTCACCGCGCTCTCCCAGCTCCACGCGGCTCAGCGTCCTCAATGGAAACCCTTATGCTGCCTCACCAGTGCTAATAAAGGAGCAGTCTACGCGGAAAAAAAAAAAAAGAAAGAAAAAAAAGAAATCAAGGATTCCTGTATTGTGTGTTAACACTAAGCACTATATATATTTGAGCTCAAACATCATTTGAAGTACTACTTAATATGTAACGAACAAAATAAATAAAACCGTCAGTGAATTCAGCTTCAATTATGATCCAAGCATCCATTAGCTGGGGCGAGGATAAAAACAATCACATGAATAATACATCAGAAATAATTTTGTCAGAAAAACCTGAAAAATAGGATTTGTGATTTGCTATCTGAATATTACCATCTGTAAAAGTTCTATAGCTCAATATTGAGGACTAGCTTAAAAAATGACTGTATCAAACTAAGTAAAAAAATATGTAATTCAAAATTTTTGTGTTGGTGATCCTAATGGACTATCTTTGTAGCTTGCTGAACCAGAGCAAAATGTTTTTAATTCTATTTTTTTTAGAAAAAAATTCATTATTGCACTCTAATTCATGCCAAGCCCCCCAAAAAGTATGGCAGAATGAGGTATATACTTCTGAAATTATATGTAAAAAAGTGGACATCAAAGGCACAAAATGCCTCCCTCTTGTGGCACACTATCTTTTAAACATTTTTAAATGGTACCCACATAGACAATATTTACACTTTTCTGAAACTCTCTAAGGATATCAACTGATACTTTAAAAAGGATGAATGTCCAATCCAAAGATTTCCATAGAAAGAATATTTGTGATTCCTAAAAAAGTAAACAACAAGCTCAATTAGGTGTTCGTTATTAGGTAACTATAGAAATATAACCTTGATTGTATGGAGCCATTAAAATTATAATAGTGAACACAGTAGTAACAGAAAAGAGCAGACCACCAAATGATAGATGCACCATATATTCCAGAATAACTTCTAATTTAAGAAATTTAAAGACATATTTCTGAGTTTAAGAAAATTTATCTATTAATTGAGCAATCAAACCAACACTCATGTAAAGAAGATAGATTTATTAATCGTGTCTTAAAGTAGTCAAAGAAATATGTTAAGTATTCATTCGCTGTTCCCACTCTACTGTTCAGGACACTAACATGTGTTAGTTAACATGTAACTACCTTTGGATACTCCCTGTGGATATGGAAGTGGTTAACAGCTCTTTACATATTAGTGATTCCCCTTGAAATATGGGAACATTGGATCACACCCAAGGTTCTGCTCAGATGGGTGCAAGATGAAAAATAATGTATCAGGGAAAGGATGTACCAAGCTGTAGCTCAGTCCTTTGATGGTGTTCTCTCTTCCACAGGCTACAAAAACAGAGACAGTTCGTCACTTGTTCCAGCCCAACTCAAATAGAGCAGTTCCTTTTCCTTGGATCGTCTCCACTGATTACCCATTTTGAGGAACTGGTGACTACTACTGTCTTGGCTGTTCTGTCTCACTTAGGAAAACAAAATTTAATCAATATTAGAGTTCAATATATGCTTGTGATCTGGTCTTAAACAAATTTATCTCTGATATATTTACTCAAAAATATACTCCTAGGCAAATTTTACAATGTATACTTTTATCTCTATAGCATGAAGTAATCATTTTTAAAAAGTCTGTGCTAGTTTTCCTATACAGAGGCTCACACTGGCTCTCCTTTCTTCCCTTTCACAGGGAAAATGATTAGAACCAAACGTTAAGAAATCTTGTACACACAAGGTGAAAAATCGCTTAATTATGAAAGATTCTTTATGAAGCTAGAATAAGTCTTATAGCAATGGTTAGGCTAGAATAGAATTACAGCAGACATGGATTTTGGCATGGAAAACCTCTAGGTTTGGATCTTGACTTTATCACTTCCTAGCTATGTGAGTGTGTGTAAAGGGTTTTGTCTCTTTTGAACCTCTATATTCTCTATCTTAAAATTTGAACAATAATATATAATTTGAAGAGAATTACGGACGACGTATGTAAGGCACACTTTGCATACATGGTAAATGATTGATAAATGTTAGCAATTCAATTACTTTAAGCTTGTCAATAATGTGACATAATTATCTACTTAAGAATAAGTCTAGCAGTGCCTAGCTGGCTTGGTCAGTGGAGCATGGGACTCTTGAGCTCAGGGTTGAGTTTGAGCCTCACATTGGGTATAGAGATTACTTATAAAACAATAAAAAAATTTTTTATTAACATATAATGTATTATTTGCCCCAGGGGTACAAGTCTGTGAATCATCAGGCTTACACATTTCACAGCACTCACCATAGCACATACCCTCCCCAATGTCCATAACCTAGCCACCCTATCTCTACCCCTCTACCCCCCAGCCACCCTCAGTTTGTCTCGTGAGGTTGAAAGTCTTTTATGGCTTGTCTCCCTCCTTGTCCCATCTTGTTTCATTTTTCTCCCCTACCCCCCACAACCCCCCACCCTGCCTCTCAAATTCTTCATATCAGGGAGATCATATGATAATTGTCTTTCTCTGATTGACTTATTTCTAGCCAGAGGCTCCACCTCCCAGGTTTTGGACAGCAAAAAAGCGCCATGCATCCACATGTTGAGAGCAAATATCAAAAAGCTGTGAAAGCTAAAAGTAAAATTTTTATTCTAAGCAAACCCTAACATGTGAATCCTAGACATGGCCAGTGTACATGTTAGTTCTGCTCCCCCACCACCCAACAGTTTTAGAGTTTAAGGTTTTATTTATGTATGAAATGTGGAAAACTGAGTTGATCTGATCCTAGCAGATGTGATTAGTGTATATCTCACCTAGCTGCCCCCACCCGATTGGCTGTAGGTTTTATGAGTAAGTAAACCAAGCAATACTATTTCACTGATCCTCATGAGAAGTAGTTTGCATTACTGCCCTTAGGCACCACTTGTGGGTCGGAAATATGACTTGGAGCTGAGCCTTAATCAAATAAACACTGGCTGAAGAATGTCCTTTTCTGCTGTTATTGCCCACTTCTCTCACACCTCGTGTCAGTTGTCCAGGGTGCAACAACGAAGGGGAATGAGATGGTGCAATTCTCATAGGAAATTGATGCTCAAACCTACAGTTTCTAGCTATGACAGGTGCTGTCTCTTTGTTTGGATCAGTTTTAACATATTTGATAAAATGAAAGATAGACATTCTAAAAGACACTACTTACACATCCATGTGTCAGTCCTAGAAAATAATACAGTTGTTTCAGTACCCACTATAGGGGGAAGGGAGATAGCAACAAAGTCAGCTATAAACTTATGTTAGGCTTTAAGCAAAATATCAGATCTGTGTGTTGGGTAGAACTTCAATTTCAATACTGTTTTTATATTGAATGTCTACTATTTGCCAGATATCTTGGTAATCATTGGCTGGTTCACAAACTAATATAGGCATAGAAAGTTAAAATGAAGAAGTATACAAAAAACAGAAAAGGGTCTATCTTGTACAATATCTGTTAAGATATTGCCTTGATAATTCTTTCTGAGAATTAGAGCCATTATTGAGGGCAGATATCCCATCTCACAAATTTATAACTGGTCAATGTCCATTTAGGTTCATGTCTATATATGTGTATGTATACATATGCCTACGTATAGTGTGCATTCTTGGAAAATATGGGAGAATCTCTGCAATTTGTTGCAATGTTAATATTCCATGTTTGATATTCATTCTCTCACTCCTTACACACACATGTGCATGCACATATACTAACACATGTATATATATTTATGCATTTACTTATATATTGAAATATTTACTTAAATATATATTACACACATGTATTTATATTTAATTGCATGTATCGCCCCTCACACACACACACACATATACATTCAAAAGCATTGATTTGTCAGCTAAAAATGTATTGAGTTTAATTAAACCTTTTGCAAATATGTATTTCTATTTCAAAGAGCATTCATATCTTGTGTCCTAGAATACTGGACAACTAGATTAAGACTATGTAAAATTTGACTACAATTGGAGGATTGAGTTAGGTATGGCTCCAAATACTTATATATATTTTAAAGCAACACCTCTCAGCTTCAAGAAAGTGAGGTAGTCTGCCAGTGAAACAGTCCTTCTCTGTGGGTTACCATAGTGACCAGGTCTGAGAGAATAAGGATTTCACTGTAATGGATTCAGCATTGGCAGTGGGACCTCGAGATACCTTGTCATTTTCTTTTACATATCATCACATTCTTTCCCTTCCTTGGAGACCTTGAATTGAAGTTAGGAATAATAAGGGGGTAACTTACTTGAAATTATAGATGAAAGTTTTAATTAACATTTTAAGATCTGGATCCATTAGAAAGAACCAAGGGTTAAAGTGATAGTGCAAACCCTTCTCAAGGAAACCACTTAGTTTAGTCCATGAATGCATGCACTAAACTGTTGAAACAGGTCTCAAGATTTATAGTAAGGATTGTTTCTCATGCTAAAACATCAGTGTTTCCTTAAAAGTCATGTCCTAAGACACTAAAGTTTCTCATATGTTTGGGCCCATGTGCAAAATTGGGTAGACTTGGACCAGATCAATAACAAAACTTCAGACATGTAAGTGTATTAGTAGCAGAGAATAACTTGATGGAGAACAGATTCTAAGACAGTAAAGAGAAATTTTTGAGAGAAAATCACCTTAGGAGAAGAAGAATCTCAGTGGGTAAGTTAGATTCAACATCAGATACCCTGGTCTGGGATGGAGAGCTATGGTTTTGTACCCCCTGTCTTTCCCTGGAGCAGTCATTCACCCTGCAAAGTTCTGTCAAAAGAAACTTTTCTTCTTCGAATATGGCTTCACATTGAGTCCAGGATCTTAGAAGACATGTACTAAGACAAAGACACATTCTCCTTATTTAGGGTGAGCAATCCCAAAAGATACGGAATGAGGGAAGAAGGAAAGTGAAGCAGAAAAAGGAAAAAAAAAATTGAAGTTTATGTCTCAGTCAAACATGAAAATGTCGTTGATCACTCAATCAAACTGGATATGTTCAAATAAGGTGATGGATTTCCTGCATCTCAAAGCAGTCTGTGTGGGGAAGAAAAGGCAACCAACGTGTGTGCTAAATTTTTTTCTTTTTATCGATCAAAGATCGTCCAACAGAGTATTTACTCAACCACACAATTAGGATGACTTACATCTAGGAAAGCCAGAGCCTCTGGTATCTGACCTGAAGTTGGTGTGGTTCCAGCAACAGATATAGTAAGACTCTGTCCAGACCTAGTTTTACCTCTGAGGGAATCTAAATATTCGAGATATGGTCACTTATAATTTCTTAAAAAAAAAAAGTAAGAACAGCTTTGGCAAAAGATACAGTCACTCCTTCTGCAACTAGTCCTAGGGCAATATTTACTATTCATCACCAATCTCCTTTATCACCCATTATGGATTTTACTAAGATGATTCAGACCTTCATCATTCAGGGCATATTACTGTAGTTGCCCATCTACAGTTGTCACTGAGTAGATAATTCCAGAAAATAATGTAATGATCTCCTGTGTTGCAAACATACCTCCCTTCTTCCATTACATATTCACAACCACATATTCTCATAGTTAGCAGGGTTATTACATCAGCCAATAGAGAAATTATTATTCTACTACCTGGACTGTTGACAAGAAAAGTCTAAAGTGAGCAAGTAATAAGCACATTCTCCAATTCAGTGAAACGTTACAATACACTCTGATAGAAGTGTTGAACTCTTTGGAACATAGACTTCAAATCCAACAGGGTATATATGTGCTGAGATGAAAGGTACATATTCCACACGTGGGTGAATGAGAGTGAAAATGGAAAAAGTCCATCTTATTTTATCCTTTGATTACTACACTTGTAATTTCTCATCATGGCAAAGATACCATACTATCTTGTCCATTTGGACATTATCTTAACCCTTCAAAGTGATTTGTCCAAGTCACAGATTTAGCTGAGTTAAGCTTTCAATAGACCCTCCCAATGTTTTAATAAGTCAGCTGTTTCAGGGTAAAGAACTATGATATATATGACATAATTCTATAGTTTTGAGCACAATAATCCACTCTTTTGTTATAAATGTGTTTCTTAGTTCAGGGTAATGTGTGGGATACCATCATACTAGATCAGGTATTCTTTTTTTTTAAGATTTTATTTATTTATCTGAGAGAGAGATACAGAGATAATGAAAGAACATGAGTAGGGAGGAGAGGGAGAAGCAGGCTCCCCATTAAGCAGAGAGCCCAACATGGAGCTTGATCCCAGAATTCTGGGATCATGACCTGGGCCTAAGGCAGACACTTAACCAAATGAGCCAACCAGATGACCCTACATAAGGTATTCTGAACACCACTGACAAAAGGCATTGGTGAAGTCACTGTGCCAGAAGATATTTCAATATTCAGGTTATGTATCTATTCTGTTAAGGATGAATTCTCCTTGTGTGTGGAAATTATGAAATTTTAACACACTACCATCTAGTGCATGGCTGGTGTCTCCAAGGTATAATGCTATCTCAAGAGCTTAGCTTCAGTTTATATTACTAGCAGATTGACAATGTCAGGATCTAGACCAGCTGTGTTGAGATAGAGAGCCTGCATTGTTGGCAACACTCACAGTTCCATCCCTGAGAGACACCATTTCCACTCTACTTTGGGTCTATGCCCAGTCTAGGGTAAGCTGAAGAGAAAAGCTGGTGATCCTCACAGGTTGAGGTATCTTGTTTGTCTGGTTTTTGAGAGCCTCATCTGTGTCAGATGAACTCTGGTGTTATGTGAGAAACAAAGTTCCAAGTGTCCAGCTCCTAGGTTCATTCACATAATTCTTGTCCAAGTCCCAGGCACCAGCCAAGTTATTCTCCATGTCCCAGGCATCAAAGCATATCCATATCTTAACTTCCTTTCCTTTCATGGTATATGATCAGCCAAATGTTCTGCTAGCAGCGCTATGGATTGTATTTCCCCTCACATCTGTCCTCATGACCAATTTTTATAAAAGCAGTACTGTAGCAGCAAATTTGTCCAGCTTACAGCCACATGACATGCCAATCTTTCTGTCAAGTCTCACATCCTTTTTTCTTCTATCAGTTGATCATTGGGATCATCCCATGAAACTATGTGTGTGGCATTGTTGTGAGAGAAGTTGGTGATATGAGCATCGAGGACAACTGTTCATAGTTATAAGCCAACTGTGTCTTCATTTCTTCTGCAACTAGTCAAGGCAATTTTTGATTGTATCACTACCATCATGCAACATATTGCTGCGGTGTCTGCCTAACTTTATGCACTGAGGAAATGGATGACACAGATCTCATGATGACTAGCCATGGTTGCCTAGTCAATTAGTGTGTCAATATCAAAGGTTCATTCTCTACATAAGAACCAGCAATTCTCTTCTCAGGAGGATGTCATCTGTTTCAGGACCCCAGGTGGCTATTTGGTGACATTCCTGACTCCACATGCCATCGTTATTCATCATAGGTACCTTTAGCAAGATTAAATCTATTGAATCTTACATCCCAAGTGGAATAGCAGCTTTCCCTACTGCCTGAACATTTTTAGGTGGAGTCTTATTCTGGGTCTCACTTAAAACTGACAGCCGTGGAAGCTACCCAGTAAATTATGTGGAACACTATCATAAAATCTCAAGTGGTGTGCCTCTATCTTAGTGGCATGAGATGTAAAGTGCAACTATTTATCTTGTACCTTAAAGGGATAGCAAAGTGTATCCCAGACCACTCACTTTCTAAGAAGTGCACAAACTCTTGTGGGTTTTTTTTTCTGGATTTTTTTCTTGTATCTACTGTCATAACTATGTCTTTCTATGCTGTCTATAGAATTTGCCAGTGTCTCTTCAACTAGTCCAGCTACTATTATTCATGAATACAATGGGCCGGCCTAGTATTCAGGACTCTATAGTTAAAGATTGCAGGACACTTAGACTTTCGTTATATTGGTTTTTTTGCTACATATCTATAAAATTCTCTCAATAATCTCTGATGGATCAAGAAGAATACTGTCCTTGCATAAATAGTCCCATGCTAGGTGCCAAACTTACATAGATGAGTTCTATTAACCATACTACATTTAGCAAAATGACTACAATTGAGGCCACCACCTGAGTGAATTTATACATTATTCACCATGATTCATTTATGTGGTTACTCTAAATATTTTCTTGTTTTTTTTTTCCCTTGAAGAAGCCAGATGAGAAAAATGATGATACTGTGTTTACTATCATCCATGCAATTTCGAGTTTATGTTGATGTTGATAATCTTTGAATACTTTGGGTTTCCAAATCACTTTGGTTCTACCATGAAGAAGGCAGAAATTCTAGATAGGTTGGTCCCATACCAAACAAGTGTAAAAGCTTCTTGATCTTGCACTATTTTGCCTTCAAACTTTATTTCATCACAAGTAAATATATGTGAAAACTCTCATAATTGTGTTGTCATGCATGTCATGCATGACATGACATGCATGACATAATTTTGACCTCAACAGTTGTCACAAACTTCACAGCAAAATTTAGCTGACTGCTCAGCAAAAATCATCTTTCCATTCATAGCAGAATATCAATGACCCATTACTGAAAAGTGTATGCTGATTTACTTTGTTTTACCGGAGAACATTTTCCACAAGTGGAAGAGATAGGAATTGAAAGGGTAAGAACATATAAAGACTTTTACAGGTCTATAAATTTAAAAATGCATTTGAAGCCAGAACTTTTCATACTATTCTCTACAGAACCTCTAGAGCCCCAGCCAACTCTTTTGAGGCTGTGGAGGTGAGTGCCAGCAGGTGGAATAAGCTGGGCTCTCAGATGTCCAATCACGTTTTGAAATTGAACAGCTTCAGTGTATCTGCTTTGAACATCAGACATACTTGTCAGATTTTATCTTTAAAAAGGGATTTTTTTTGTTAATGTTTTTTAAGCCACTGTTCTGATCCAACTGTTTAATGTTCACTTTAAGTAATACGTGTACTCCAATCTAATTTTCAAAGCTTATGTGCCATAAAAATAAAAAATATCCAATATTATCACATATTATATATTTCCATTAAAAATACTATAGTGTTTCCTTTTCCATTTTTGTCACCAAGTTTCCTTAACCTATTCTCACTTTTTTTTTTCTTATTCTTTTCCTGTTTTCTACCACTTCTTTATCTATACCTTTTGGAAAAAACCTAACCAGTTAAATCAATAATCCTGAATTCCTGGGATGGTGCAGATATTTCTTGTGTTTCAAGCATATCATATTGGTGAAGTAAAAGGTCTGGTTATGTGATGTCTATATTTTGGTATATCTCATATCTCATTTTTTCCCTCTGATCACTAGGAAATGTATGGAATCACATTTCATGGTATATAGAAACCTTATTCTGCTTCCCAATAAAATTCATACTGTGTTTTATTCTTCTAGGAAATGTTTTTAAAGTAATAAGTAATAAACGACAAATATTCAACTATGTGCCTCCTTGTCATCCATCTGATAGCACAGGAATTCGTTTTGGATAGAAAGAGTGGACTTAAATTTAGGAGAAAGCCATGGGAATAATGATTGTGCTTACATGCCTATCCAGATACAGCAACATTCCACAACTCAGTAAGATTTTCTCCTGTCAAAGATATGCATAAAGGTCTCTATAAAACTAAGCATAATGTGAATAATGTTGCATGCAAATCCATGAGACTGACAGATCAGTTTAGAATGATATGTCACTGAATTAACAGTGGGACAAGGGAGAAAGTAGCTAAACTAAACAGAGAGTGAAGCAAGTAACCCTCTCCAAAGCTCAGACAAAAATAAGCAGAATTCAAAGCTTTGCATGCAAGAACGAAATTGCAATGGGCAGAAGAACAAATAGAATCTGACATTATGACTTTCTGTGGCCTAGATGTCTGTGGCTAGAGCTATCAAAATATATGTACCAAGTCACAGTGAAAAAAATAAAGTGGTTAAGCTTGAAATTGCTGCAAAGCCAATAATTTGAAACCAAATCAGTTAATAAGGCTGGGTGTCATGGTGATTTGCCATCATCTCTTAAAATTTGCTCCTGGTAGATATGTTAAAAGCAAAAGTAACTGAGATGAAAGCCAAATGTCACGTAAAGTTTCAGTTTTAACTTAATGACAAATAACCCAGCTATATATATAAGCTTTGTTAAGTCACTTAACTTGTCTGATGTTCTTTGTCTAAAATAAAGGTGTGAGGCAAAATGGTAAAGGTCTGTTCTGTTTTTAGGTATCCTCACTAATATATATTTTTTTTAATTTAGAATTCCAGAAATAGGATGCTAGATTTGATTCCAGCTCCATCATTTATTATCTTCTTAATCTTTCTCTACCTCAGTGTCCTTATTCATCATTTCTGGTTATTAAAGATATCTACTTCACATGGACATTAAAAGAGAAAAAAATGAAATAACACATGTAAAGCATTTTCAATAAAGCCTATTGGGAGAGCATTCACTCTATGTTAGCAAAAGTTGATTTACCAAGAAGCTAATATAACTTAAACTGTGGGATCTTTATTTGCTGTGATTCCTTCAAATGTCCTATACCTGATTTATAATTAAAATGTTGCATTGTTTTTAAAGAGCACCCAAACATTGAATAAGCTTCAAAACCTCACAAAACTAAAAAGCACCAACTATTATTTATTAACTTTAAAATTAGTATGTAAAAAATGCAAATTCAATTCATTACTTACAAAATAATATTTATATTAAAAAGTTTGGTGTAGCTAACAATTTATCATCTAGAAGAGAAGTAACATAGAGTATATGACTTGTAAAATCACTATTTCATTATAAAAATGAAGGGATTTCAAAGATGTCACTGCTTATTTTAAAGGAAATCATTGAGTTGACTAAGACAGTTAGTTGGTCAGTATGGCTAAATGAATACATTTTCCCTTTTTAGACATTAGTTTGGGGTTACCATTGGGAAAATACAAGACTAGGAGGGAAGGAATCCTCACATGTATTGGGTAATAAAAAAGTTAAGTTGTTCTAATGAAGTACATTTCTAAGGAGAAAGGAAAAATTGTATTCATCCTTGAGTTTGAGGTTAAACAATTCTGTCCATCTTTTACTCCTGAATTACACAGAGTTTTGTGTGATGAAAGATAAAGGTAAGCTTCTTATGCTCTTAAATTCCAGCTCTTCTCCTACCTGAAAACTTCTTAGGGCAGAATTCAGAAACCTTAATTCTCTGAGGAAATTAAACATGATATTGTTCAGATAAGGAAACCCAATGGAGCATACAAAGTAAAAGGTAAATCTAAGAGATACTAGGGGAAGCAGAATGGCCTGGGTGCAGATGTTAATGGGAAAGGCTCTGATTCCATCCTCCCTACTGCTAAAGATTTAACATCCCCAAACTCAGTGTTTTTTTGTTTTTATCTATCAAAAAGTAATGTTTCCTACTCTTCCTATCTCAAAGAATTAGCTGTCAATACCACATGAGATAGTGTGGGCCACATAATTCTATTGTGAAATGTCTACAAACAAAAGGTTGAATAATTACTGTAGAACAGTTTAAAATGTAACCTCTTGATGGGTCTTATTGACAGAGCTTTATTTTCTCAAAATATTACTGAAAAAAATCTTTCCTTTTTCACTATATGATTTAAAGCCTGTATATCTCAAATATATTTACAAAATGAGTTCATTGTACACTTACCACCCAAGTTATATAATTGGTAGTGACTTTGCTATTAGTTGCATGATCTTGGGGAAATTACTGGAAATGCCTGTACATTCTGTGTCTTTGTCAATAAAACTGGGTTAAAATCATGGTAGATGTGCCTAATAGATTTCTAATTTTAGAAAATGCTTGTGTTAAATACAATATAGGATTTTATTTTATTATTGCTATGATGTAATGCCAAGAGTTGTATTTAATATTTAAACAAAGTTCTCCTACTAATGGAAATAAAAAAGAACATAAACATTCACAATTTCTATATCCCAACAAAATCTTTTCACTTTTTCATATTTACTCCAGTTCTTTTTTATATTCTTAAGGATTTTGATAATACAATCTAAAGGTTTGTAGTTGTTTTAAAAATTAACACTATACTATAAACATTTTCTATATTTCCTTTTAATATTTATCCCTGTGATTAAGGATTATAACATTTTATCTAGTGTGTGACTAGATCAAATTATTTAATCACTGAATCATTGTTTGAAATTCAGTTCATATATGTAATGAGAATACCATACTGTGGGAGAAACTCTCAATGAATGTTAACCATAAATTTTATTTTATTATTGTTATTATCAAACATTATGTTTATTAAAATAATAATCTATTTTTTATTTTTTCATATTATTGCCTTAATACAAATTTATGAATATGATTATTATGTCAAATAAGAACATTTTTAAGAGTATGGAATTTATTGCCATATTAAAAAAGTAATATCCATTCAAATATCTAAAGAAATAAATGGACATATGTTTTATATAACTCCCAGAATTGTGTTTATCATTGGTTTATCATTAATTTTAATTTTTAGAAATTTAATAAATAAAAAAATGAAATGATGTTATTTTATTTTACATACCCTCAGAAACTATTAAGCTTGTTTTAAAAAAATAATTGACTTGATTTCTTAGATTTTAGATTTATATGAAAATTGAACTGAAAACACAGAAGGTTTTACATATTTTTTACCTTCCCAACAGCTACCCCAATTTTTTTGAAGGACATGTTGAGGATATTTTTTTTCTAATTCCAGTATAGTTAATGTATAGTGTTATATTAGTTTCCAGTGTTCAATATAGTGGTTCAATAAAGCCATACATCACCAGTGCTAATCACAAGTGTACTCCTTAATCTCTATCACCTAATATACTTTGTCTCTATAAATTGCCCTTTCTGAACATTTCATATATATTAAATTATATAGTATGTGCTATTTTGTCTTTCTTCACTTGCTGTAATATCTCAGAGGTTAGTCCAAACAGCAACAAGTAGCATTTCTTTGTATAGACATATGACATCGTGTTTATCCATTCACCATTTGAATTATTGTGGGGTTTTTTGTTTTGTTTTGTTTTTGCTATTATGATAAATACTGCTATGATCATTTAATTATCTTTGTACAAGTTTTTGTACAGTGAAGTTTAAATTGCATTTTAGTAAAATAAATATTTTAATGACTTCAGTGTTAAGACAATTAATTTTAACAATAGTGATTATACATAGTAAATTATGGCTAATTCAGTTATTTATTAATGGACTTGAATGTTCTACTATGTGACTAGGAAACCAACTCAAAAACATTAACTCTTAATTAAATTTTTGTGGATAAGAAATGATGTATTATTGGGGCGCCTGGGTGACTCAGTGGGTTAAAGCGTCTGCCTTTGGCTTAGGTCCATGATCTCAGGGTCCTGAGATCGATCCCTGCATTGGGCTCTCTGCTCAACAGAGAGCCTGCTTCCCCCTCTCTCTCTGTCTGCCACTCTGCCTACTTTTGATCTCTCTCTGTCAAATAAATAAATAAAATCTTAAAAAAAATAATATATTATTTTCTCAAGAATCAAGAAAAAGACTGAAAAGATTTTCTTTCCTTAGGAACTGTTGTGAGGGAGAAGTTTACAAACTCTAAGTAACATTTTGTAAACTTTCCTTTTTCACTCTGTGAGAGTATCTACTTATTAATTGCTACAAGGCAACACTCCCTACAGTACCTAATTTATCAAAACAAGGTGGGAGAGATAAAAAGAAAAATACAGAAATACATGTTCTTGCTTTTGCACTTTGAACTCAAGAGAAGGTGAAAAGGCAAATTAAGGTCCTGAGGTATTTAATGATGCTTATATTATAGGACATTATATATGTGCAAATATATATTTCAGGTATATTCTAAAATCTTACTCCATTTTTTACAACCTTAGCTTTTTTTATGTAAAAAAAGCATCAAGATTAAAACCATACTTTAAAGGAATGAGGTAGCGTACACAAAGCATAGCACATTTTCCATATGGAAAACATATGTTTATGGTACTAAAAAGTAAAACAAACATGTACAAAATACCCCAAACAAACAATAAAAATTAAAAAGACTTCATGCTTTTGAAATATTCTAGTGGACTATTGCTTAGAACATAAGATGTTAATAACTCATATTTTTGCTTCATATTTCAGAACTCATCTTTGTTCTAAGACTTGTATTAATTACTTTCCAAGTAATTTTCATAACCACTTCAAACCATAACCTTTTCAGGGTTTCAAAAAAAGAAAAAAAATACCAATTATGTAGTAAACTTTTAAGAAATCTTTTTTAGTAAATGTAATTTATGACCTAGTGACCATTAAATGTTAAGTAGGTATCACTCACATATAATAAAATGTTCAGGATGCCTGGGTGGCTCAGCTAAGTGTTTACCTTCGGCTCAGGTCATGATTCCAGCATCCTGGGATCAAGACCTGCTTTGGGTTCCCTGATCAGGGGGAAGCCTGTTTCTCCCTCTCCTACTCCCACTGCTTGTGTTCCCTATCTCTGTTTCTCTCTCTGTCAAATAAATAAATAAAATCTTACAAAAAAAGGGGGGGTATCTAAGACCCAAATAACTACGTAGATCGTATGCTCAGTTATTGTTCCATATACATAGTTCTTTGTCCTCTATTTCAGCTAGCAAAGAAGTTGAAAATATATATATTCAGGCAAATATTCCCTCCTGCATGTTTCAGGAGTATACCTAAACATATTTTAAGAGTCAGGATAGAGTATGTTGTAATGTGCAGAAAAATAGCATGCAAGTATCAGTGGCTTTTAATAAATATTTCTTCTTGTTCTTGATGCATGGCTCAGAATTCTGCGCTAGACACTCATGGTTCCTGGTGGAAATGCTCTGACATCCCAAAATGTCCTCCAAGTATCCACAGGGAAGGGGAAGTGAGATCTGGGAAGTTGAGTATGCCTCATATCCTGTTTCATGGCCATAACTTACTTGACAGTTATATCCAAATTCAAAAGGTTGGAAGGTTTGAATCCCCTCTGTAATGGAGGCAGAGGAAAACTGAATAATGGCCAGTAACATTAATTTTATTCTCCTCATTGACAAATCATACATTTCTCATTTTTTACAATTGGATTTGTGTGATACTATTAGAAGAAAAAAAAGAGAAAGAAAAGTGACCATTTTGTGCTTTTCAAAGTCACCCCATTGATAATTTTCTGGTTTGGCAAATGCAATGGTGCCACCATTTTAGCACCCTCGTTTGATGAGCTCTCAGTCTCTCAACTTATGATTTAGCAGTTACTACATGGTGACTGAAATTTATTTGCAAGGATGACAAGTAAAGCATAAAATTTATATCAACCATTTCTAATCATCTTTTGCAACTAGAATGCATTTTGAAACAAATACAATGTATGTTCTAAAAACCAAGTGTTAAACAGCATGGTGTATTCATTTCATCATCTTTTCTTCAGTCTTTCAACAATATATTAGTGAGTGTCTACTGAGGTAGATATTATATAAGATAATGGCAAAACAAAGATGAAATCAGATGTTATCTCTGTTTCATATGGATTATATGAGTGAGGGAAAGGCTAAAATTAATCAAATGACAACACAATATTAACTGTAGCTGATGGAAGCTAGAGATACTTTCCAGGAAAAAATAATATTTGTTAGATCTAGTGTATAAAGAGAAACTAGCCAGAGAAAGAGTGTGGGAGAGAGATTTTATTTGACTGTATTGCAGACAGAAATATTATGCATGTAATAAAAATGGAAGAAGTCACTGTGGATGGAGGGTAGAGAGCAAAAGGTATTTTGGAACCTGGGCCAAATTGAAATGGTTGCCATGGAAAAATGACCAGATTCCAAAGGACTAGGCAATAATTGAACTTGGGGCTAAAAAGGAGGAATCACTCCTAAGTGTAATGGAAAATGAACTGGCCTTAGATTCAGAGTTTGCTCCACAGTTTTTTAGCTCTTTTCCTAGACAAATGTGTTGACCTCTGGAGCACCAATTTCTTATGGACATGATAGTAATGATGACATTTACCTTATATAACTATTGTTAACATGACAGAGAATGTCTTATGTGTCTAGACCATTCTAGACTGTGTTAGAGATCTCCAGAAAATAGACAGCAGCATGGAATATGATCTACAAGAAATTTTGAGGGAAAACATTGGTGAAGGATAAAAGGGGAGTGAAATTAAAAGAAGTCAGAGAGAGACTCCAGACTGTGATAATGTCTAACACATATGCAAAAAGAGGGAAGACAAGAGAATTGAACAGAAAGAATCGAACTGCAGTGTAATTCCAAGAAAGGTTCAGTCAGAGTAATGGTAGTTCTGGAGCCAGGGTTTCCTGGTAAAGGATCTCATGCCTTGCAGGAGTAGGCTTGTAGTGTCATACTCTACAGTACTCAAGTCAGTGTGTGGAAGAAGCCTATGAGATATGTGGTCTCAGCATGAGCATATGGTGAGTCCAGAGAGTCAGTGGCTTGAACATTGGTCAAGCATGCTACCCACAAGATGGTTTGAATTGCCTATTTTCATGGCTGCCATTATCCGTCTCTTGTGCAATGTAGATATAATTTACTCCACAAGTTTATGGAGTTTTTTTTTCTCTCTATGGTTCCCATGAGCTTCTCTTTCTAAGGGGAAAATGTAAAGGAGCAGTCTTATAGGACAAGCAACTCCCTCTTTGCTACAATTGGTTTTAGGGTCCCAATTAGTACTTATCGCTCCTCTATTATCCATTTTAAATCCCTCACTCTAACCCTCAGCTATCTCTTTGGCAGGTCCTGATGGTGTATATAGTCCTGCGGTCCAAACCTTCATTACTAAAGTGTCTGAGTCCTTGGGAATCATGCATTCTCAAACCAGACTTGCTATGCATGTCCTTTTATAGTTTCAGTGGTATAAGTAAATACAAGGAGGCAACTGCAGGTATCACATGGGTTTCATACTTATTCTTCCCTGTCCCCATTGTATAAAAACAGTCACACCTCCTCCTTGTGATCAAGGTCCATTACCCTTGCGATGACAGCAACTCTTCTTACCTGCTGTGCCCTGGACACAAGGACTCTAATGTGCTTTTGCAACAGTTAGCTTGTAGTCCACTGGAGCACTTGCTGGGTCCCCCAGCAAAAGTACACCTCTTTGGGGACTAGGACTTTCAACCATGTAAACTCTGAGGGCAACAAGCAGAAACCACTCCATGCGTCATTAGGACTAATGGTAAATGAAGCTAGTTCTGCTTCTACTTCTTAGCTGGCAGATCCATATATTTGTCTATTGTGGATACATCCTTATACAAAGGTCTCTAATTTAATGCACTATACTGTGTCCTTAAGGATATCCTATTCTTTCAGAGGGTTGCCTCTGAGTTGATACTTCATTTGTGCCATTCCAGTCTCTATAAGCCCAAATACTTCTGGATGGCACAATATTTTATTCTATCAGTGTATCCCATGATCCCATGGTTGTGTTTGCTCTCAGATATCTCCTTCACTATGAAGCAGATTATCTGACTAGATATTATGTATTATGCATTACATCCTTATGGAATAGGCATTCCATAAGACCCCAAATAGTTCTGCTGATTATGATTCTGTGCAGAGGAAAGGCATTCAATATACAAAATAGTTATCTATTCCTCTGTATTTGCTGTTGGCACTTCTACTAAGGAATGCGTCCCACTGTAGCCTTATTTTCTGCCACCATGATCATTTTGTTCATGTGCCCATTGTGCCAGTCCAGGGTATGTAAGGATGATGTTTCACTAGTATTGATTGGCCAAGTCATTTTGCCCAATTTGTTGTTCAGCACTTGTTGTTTTCTGGGTGCTTGCTCCTGGCCATTAACGTATGATACAGAAATTTTCACTCTCTGCGCCCAATCCCAATGTCCATCCACTGATGGACCCATCCAGGCCCTGATCAGATAGCCAAGCCATTGACCACTGCCCAACAGTCTCTGTCTCTGTGTCTCTATCATTCCCTCTCCTTGGGCCACTTCTCTTTCTACATAAAGTAAATGAGTAGTGCAATGCTTGCAATTCTAACTATTGGGAAGATTGTCATTCTCCGTTGTCTTTCAAGGGCACTATCTTTTTTTCAGCTTGCACCCACACGGAAAGCTAAAGCATCTATAAACCAACTTTGCTCATTTTCCTTTCCTTCAGCTATTTATAGATACTACTAATTGCAGTAGTCCACATTTATCCTCCAGATCCTCCCACCTTCTGCAGATACCAAATGGGAAAATAAATGCATATATGATAGGTATTATTATTTCTGCATTGACATCTTTTTTTTTAAAGATTTTATTTATTTATTAGAGAGAAAGAGACTGAGAATGAGAGGGGAGAAGGTCAGAGGAAGAAGCAGACTTCCCACAGAGCGAGGAGTCCAATATGGGACTCGATCCCAGGACTCCGGAATCATGACCTGAGCCGAAGGCAGTCGCCTAACCAACTGAGCCACCCAGGTGCCCTGCATCGACATCTTTAATCATGGCACTAAAATTCATCATTTTCCCTTTCTCCTTCCAGGACACTTCACTGTTTTGGATTTATATTTTGGCCAGTGTGTGAGGGGGAGCAGTTTTGGAGATTCCCACTTGGGCTTTTCCCACCATAATAGCTTTTACCCCATAGACCAAGAACCAAATGTGGTAGTTATTCCAACTGTCAGGTATATCAATTCTAATTATACACTAGAGAACAGAGAAATAACCACTTGGTGAGTCCATGAATACAGTGGGCCTAAAAGGCCATGCTTTTTATATCATACCCTGATGTCTGCCAATTGTACTTCTAATAATGATGATAATGTAATAAACAGATATATGAAATGTTACTAAATGATGTCATTGGTGCCTAACAAATCAGGCTCGAAAAATTATTGTTTTTTTCCTGTAAGCAAAAATGTAACTGGCATGCTATTCTAAAAGGAGGTTGATTTGATGCTTTGGGTCTTCAGGTATTACTAAAATCAATCCTTTTTTCCCTCAGTGTTTGTAATGCCTGGGTATTCTTTTGTTCCCACTATAAACACCTGGTCAAATGACCATAGGTCACTTTGCAGTAGACTAGAGGAATTATTATAGTACGCACTTGCGGTTGTGTTGCAGGGCCTTTCCTCCTAGGGACCCAGATACTTCTCCAGTCAGAGTTCTGGATGCAAAAATTAGGTTTGGTCTAAGTATTGAGCAAGGGATTATGACTTTTCATCGAGAGAACTACCTTCATCCCCCTGATCCACTCTCACCTTTTCCTGGTCATAGAGGTCAAGCACCACCCATCCATTTCACCCCACTTGCCACAGCTCCCTACTTATTATTTCCATAACTTACTGTGTGTCAAGGCACTCTGAATGCCCCTCCACTCTGCCACAGTTAAAGTAAATACAGTATCCTGGCTTTGGACAGTTTAGCACTGTCACTTTTGCCACTTGGTTTCTATTATTCCAAGGCTATATTATCCTCATCAATATCATCAAACCAGGCTCTCTGATGACTCTTAAACTCAGGGTGACCCTGCAGAGAAGAGTCACCATTGAACTTCTTTGTGATGCTAGCGATCCATTAATCAGTGCATTCTCAGAGTCTTACTGAATAAATACTATGTCCTCTAGGCTTACCTGTGGAGCATTGTCTTCCGTGAGTCTTCTGGACTCACATATATATCCATCCCAGCATGTCTACTACTCTCAGCTCTTTATTACTCTACCACCTGCCATGACAAGTCAAGGGGTTATACTTCAATCGATGTTGACCACTTTTTCCACACTTCAGGAGCCTTTACAACAGTGAGTTGGCCCCAGTTTGTGGGGTTCTTATTTTGGTATGAAGTCTGGTAACCTGAGAAAATGCCTCCAAATCAATAACTTCTCATTTATCAAGTCTTACATCCTAGGTTAGGTAATCCAGTATGCTCTAAATAAGCCTCAGGGACACTCTTTTAGCTCCTATGAGGAATCTTTATCTAATCATTGCAGCTTCTTTGGTTTATAATTCCCTCCTTCCCTGCAAATCCATGGCTGAGTTTCCTAGGTATTTAACCCTAGTCAGCCTGGAAGCCACAGAGAAGATAGAGACAACTTCTGAGTGTAGCACCTGTGTAGGTGGTTGTCGTCGTCTCCTTCTCCTTCTTCTTCTTCTTCTTCTTCTTCTTCTTCTTCTTCTTCTTCTTCTTCTTCTTCTTCTTCAGATTTTATTTATTTGTCAGAGAGAAAAGGAGCTCATAAGCAGGGAAAGCTGCAAGTAGAGGGAGAAGCAGGCTCCCCACTGAGCAGTGAGCCTGATGCGAGACTGATCCCAGCACCACGGGATCATGACCTGAGCTGAGGGCAGATGCTTAACCAACTGAGACACCCAAGATTTCCTGTGTAGCACTTGTTGGGGAGAGTCTTCTGCAGCATCTTCTAGTGTAGGAGAAATGCTGGCTTTAGGGATTAGGTTGGCAACTTCTTAAGCTCTCAAGGCAGAGAAACTGAAAGGACCCTATGAAAAAAAAGAGCTGTGTTTGCTTTTTGTTTTTTTCCTTTGCTTCTTTTTCTGCTTCTATTCATGCTAGGGCCTTCACCTTCACCTCACACATGCTTTAATGTATGTCCTCCTATGAAGATAAAGGAGTTAATGATAATGATTTCTTTGGAATCTTCTAGCACAATAGATGATATCTAAAGAATGACTGGGCAGGGTCATTATGAACATTATCCAAGACCACTGACTCTAAATACCTTGACACCGAGACCCTGGGATCCAGGGCATAAGTAACTTATGGAGGGGGGGCCCTGAGCATTCATCCCTGTTTGACCAGTTGCTGGATGCCTGAGAAGACATGAACATCAAACTACCATCCTCAATTAAACTTCAGATCTCCAAGCAAAGACAATACTCATGTTCCTTTTCCTTTCAGAGTCTCCCAAATGCTCTGGCTCCATCTGTATCTGCTCTCTCTGTATCTCCGGTATACCCTGCTCTCATTTCCTGCTGGCTTGTGTTTGATTTCCATCCTTCTTGAAGCCAGGAGCCTATTTGGCTGGCCTGGAGAATCCTCTCTGTACCTTTGGACCTGGCCTGCCTATAGGATTCTGAGAGTTTAAATCTCTCTCTAAAGCTAACATCTTTTAGTACATTCATCTAGATAGCTCATCCCAAGCTACTTGATCCCAAATTTTAATGATAGGGATCTGAAGTTAGCATAATGATCTACTTTGGTTTGAAATTTAAATGTCACAGTAGCTCTGTTATTCTATCTGGGCCTCAGTCTGCTGCCTGCTATTTCTAGTCATCCATTTCAGGTGGTAAGTGTCTCTTTGTAAGTTACTAAAGAGACTCCCTGACTTTCATGTGTAGCCTTTAGTTGCTAATTAATGACCTTCAGTTTCTCACTATCCCTCTACAATGTATCAACACAGCTCAGCTGTAGCCAAGGACTCTACTATACCTGTAGGTATTATTTCCTTCTGTGATATTGTGATTTAAATAAGAAATACTTGCACTGGGTCTTCATCTCTTTTGGCAAAAAGCTCCCCAAAACAAGGAATTTCCTAAGTAATGGATGTGAGCAAGGTGTATCTTGTTATGTTAATAGGAGACTTTTGGACTCCACTTAAGGAGGGGCTGGTTGCCAAAGGAACTAAGTGCCTGATAAAGGGGTTGGAAGTTTCAGTCCCACCCTCCCAACCTCCAAGGAGGGGAGAAGAGCTGGCAATTGAGTTCAATCGCCGGTGGATATTGATTTAATTAATCACATCTACGCTCTGAAGCCTCCTTAAAAACCCAAAAGGATGGGGTTTGGAGACCTTCCTGGTTGGTGGATGTATGGAGATTTGGGGAAGTCACATGCTTGGAGGGAGCATGGAAGCTCAGCTACATGTAGCCCTTACCCTGACCTTTGCATCTCTTTCATCTGGCTGTTACATAGTAAGTAATGTTTCTCTGAGCCACTCTAGCAAATTAAACGGGAGCAGGGCATCCAGGGAGCTGATAGCTGATGGGTCAGAAACACAGATAATAAACTGAGCTTGGGAATGGCATTTGAAACGGGGACAGTCTTGCAGGACTGAACCCTTAACCTGTAGAATCTGATGTTATTTCCAAGTAGATAGTGTCAGAATTGAGTTGTATTGTAGGGCACCTGGATGGTAGCAGAGCATTGCTTGGTGGGGAAGTGGGGCAACTGCACCCCCAAACGCATATATTAGAAATCAGAACCACTTACCCCCATATCTTTAAAATCGAATCTGCCTATTAGAGAATTTCCCTCCTTGTGGACATTTTTTTCAGGTCACCAACAGTGAAATCTTTAGTAATAGAAAGATGACCATCTGGGGCCTTGCTAACAAGTTAGCACGCCTGTTTTCTCAAACCACTCCTTTCAATGCTTCTGTTTGTATGGTTCCTCTGAGAAGCATATACCAAGATAAAATTCACATGAGTGAATGATTGCAAGAAATGTGGGTTAAAAATAAGGGAAAGGAAGAAAGTGTGGACGGCTTTTAGCTGCAAAGCTGCAGTACTGCTGAAAGAGCAGGGGAAAGGAGGTTTGAATAGAAAGAATCTCAGAGTGCAGTGCATATTCAAAAAAGGTTTGGCAAGACCCCTGGGCGTCCTAGAGCTGAAGCCACTCATCAGGTAAGTCCCACATCTCAAAGAAATGCTCCTCATTTGTACCCCCAGAGTGCCCATTCATTGACTGGAATCAACCCAGACAAGCATTGCCTGGGAGTGAATGTGATGAGAATACTAGAGGGACAGCAGATATCCCTCAATTAATTATCCAGGGCATCCAAGTGGAGGCATTTCCAGGTTGGCTACACAGGCTCTCAATACACAGTAGCTATTAAGTTCTTAAAATTAAGCACTTTCAGGTGCTGCAATTTACCAGGTCCTAGAGAATCAAGATTAGCATATGAACCATTGGTAGGTAGTAATTTAAGTAAGCCTCGCTGGCACAATGAAGTTTGGTTTTTGATGTGTTTAATCCATTTAATTGTTTCAAATATATTTTTTTGTTTCAAATATTTTGATCAAAAATCTACTTGTGATTATACATACAAGAGTAAATAAACATTTACTGTTAGAAAATGTTACTGCTAAGGAGAAAATCACATAGCAAAACTGAATCAGCAGCTATATACATACCTGACTGAGGTTAAGTATCAAGTAATTTTTAGTGATACTCATTTAAATGAATAAACAGTATTCAAATATGCAGAAGTTAATGTGACAACCCTTTTTCTTTCCTTGAAGATCTCACTATAGTTAAAACACAATTCCATTAAGAATATATATAAACGGGTGCCTGGGTGGCTCAGTCATTAAGCCTCTGTCTTCACTTCAGGTCATGACCCCAGGGTGCTGGAATCAAGCCCTACTTTGGGCTCCCTTCCCAGGGGGAAAGAAGCCTGCTTCTCCATCTCCCATTCTCCCTGCTTGTGATCTCTCCCTCGATGTCTGTCTCTCTGTCAAATAAATAAAATCTTTAAATATATATATATATATATATAAACAATTGGAGTTAATGGATCCTGTATATATTTTGGTTCATAATCCATAGCAAATTGTACCTAGCCATACACTATGGCCCAGTTTTGAAGATTATTGAATCATGGAGACCAGTGGTTATCTTCCTCAGTGACTTGGTTTCCCACTTTGGTTTCCCACAATTCTACATATTACAAGCCGTATTTTTTAAACAAATAAAATCTGAATATTCCTAAAATATTTGAATAGATTCCTAGACTTTAATGAGGAACACTAAAGTTCACAACATTACCTTCACAGTTTAATGCTGTGTGGCCCTACCAATTTCCCTAGGCTCCATTCCTTCCATTTACCTTTCCTTTCCTATATATCATTTGTACTGGTCTTCTTTCTGCTCCTACAAAATGGGCCATATAGTATTGTTATCCAACATGATCCACCCTCTCTGGTGGCTCCATAGAGAACAGGAAGTCTATTTGTTTTTTGGAATCATTTTGTCACTGGTCATTATTGTCTTAAAAAGAATTAGTTACCTTATCTCAAACTTTCCACCAATAACACCTTTAGTCTATAGTGAATCAAAAATATTGAATCTTTTATTTGTTATTAGGAAGCAATTATAATAGTAGAAAGTAGAATAGTAGAATAGTAGAAGGGACACATTAGGAAACAATTATAATAGTAGAAAGTGGAGCATGGGAAAGGACACTGCTTTTAATCTCAGTCTCTCTTATTTCCTAACTATGTGAACTAATCCTTTACTTCTTCGACTATACATTTGCTGAAAATAAGTTTACAGAGTTGTTAGGATGAAATAAAATGCTTTATTTTAACATGATTTGTAAATTAATAGTAGAGTTCATGAAACTCTTGGGATCTCATTTTTCAGGATGGGACAGGCATTTAGTAAGTATTTCAAAATGGTCTAAATGTTTAATTCAAATGAACTGATGTTGGAATGACCTATGTGATTAAAATATCAAGAAATTTCACTATGTTTTATTTAAGGCATTTTTAATTTAGCTTATAAATAAAAACAGTTATGTATATTTTTTTATTGCACATATATGTAGAAGACAGCAGTTCTTTAAATATTTGTACTCTGGTCTAATATTTAAGTATGCTATTTTGTTATAAAATATAGAAAGTATAAGGCTAATGAAGTAATTCTTAAATATTTTGATACAGGTATTCTATGTTTTGCTTTATTACCTTTTGATTATTTTCTTTTAATGTATATGAATATGTACAGTATTCATAGATTATTTTAGAATTATTCCATTGTATATCAATCCATTACCTTTAAAAAAGGAATCCTTTTTGTATGGGTCATATTGTTCTACCACATCCTGAAGAAACCCCAATGCATTTCCTCTATGTCCTCTGATATTTTGAGAGTGAGATTATGGTATTTGAAATAATACTATAAGTATCGGGTACTTGTTAGAGTAACCTCCTTTCTAGCTGCAGTTGTTGTCTGAGACTTCTGGCTTTCCTGTTTGGTGAAATGGTCTGTTAAGGAGCCTAAATCATCAGTGGCCCAATGTAATTTCCTGATAATCTCTCCTCCCCCCTGAAGAGGGCATGCTGGGTTTCCTAGAAAGTAATCCATTGCTCTCCATGGCACATATTGGATGTTTTGAACTTGCTTTGTGAAAAATGCAGCTCTTGTTTTCCATTCAAAAGTTCTTTGATTCAGTTATCTCTTCCATAGTGTGTTCTAAGAGGATCATAATTTTCATTTCTTTAGGGGATGATTAACTTCCCCGAGACTCAGGTGCCCTGCTCTTTGAGGACCACCTAGCAAACTGGTTACTGATATCACTTTCTAAGTACCTAATTTTCCACTAAATCATGTTAAATTCATTTGGGTGAAGTGAAGTCTTCTCACGCACTTACACTCATCTTAAAGAAAGGGTTGTGTCAGTAGAAACCGGGCTGTCAATCACAGGTAGTAAAGACAGGTGATCTGTACATAACCTTTTGTGTGTGTGTGTGTGTGTGTGTGTGTGTGTGTGTTACAAAACATCACATTTTAAGACAAAGCTAAAACATGCCAATATCTAGAATGAGTTGGGCCACCTCCTGCTTTCATTTATGGGCATCTTGACTTCATCAGGAGTGATAGACACATAAATAAAAAGCAGAATTTGGCCCATTGATTTTAAAGCCTTTGATCTCCTTTGAATAAGCCGAGTTGATTCACTTTTCCTCCTATCAACACACATGCATCATCTTAAAAAATGTTTGCATTCCTCCTCAATGTCCAGAGGACCTACCAGTTTATGTACTGCTGGCTCTTATTTGACTCTGACAGTCACTGACCTCATCTAGGTTTTAGGTTAAGTGCAGTGGATAGCTTTATTTGCTGGTATCATGGATGATTGCTCTGGGAAGAAATAAAACAAGGAAATGAAGCCAGGATTCTGTGAGAGCTGCCTACAATTCACAGCATGTAGTCAACTGACTGATATGAACATTGCCTTTTCTCACATTTTCTAACATTTTATAGTGAGCAAATGTGAAAGTAGAGACTTTCTTTTTCATCTATATAAGAGACCTTTATTTATAGCACTAATGCTTGATGCAGCCAAACCTTTTGAAAAAGATGATGCCATCAAACAAATCTGAACAAACTGGAAAAATTAAACTTTAGAAAACAATGTATCTCTCTTTCCTGATGTAAACTTTTGAGAATCAGAATAACTTGTTAAGGTGAAATTGTTGGTCAGAGCAAAGCAAAGGCATTTCTAAAATACCGATTCGTAAAACAAGAGATGCCTGGGTGGCTTAGGTGGTTAAGCGACTGCCTTTGGCTCAGGTTATGATCTCAGGGTCCTGGGATCAAGCCCCATATCAGCTTCCCCGCTCAGTGGCGCATGGAAGAGGTCTGCTTCTCCCTCCCCCTCTGCCTCTACCTCTTCCTTCCTCCTCGTGCTCTATCTCTATCTCAAATAAATAAAATTAAAAAATATATACATTTGCTAGGTATTCTAATAGAACTTCTAAAAGTCATCTGGTTCTTTGCAAAATTATGGTGTAGTGGTAATAAAGTAATTCTTGGAACCATAATGACTTTATAAAAATATAAATTAAAGTATGCCAGCAAGGAAATAGTTTAGACTTTTCTCTTTTGTGGGTTTTTTTGTATAGAAAAAAATCATTATTTAATTTTGCTCCTCTAACAATGTTTAAAATACAGCTGTGAAATACAAAGTGCTTACCTTAGGGAACTCCCCAATCTACCCCACCCCACTACCCTGCCTCTCTCTCTCTCTCTCTCTCTCTCTTTGCATCTGAAATCCAAATTAGATCTACTTCATTGATTAAAAATATTGCTTCTAGTGATTTGCCAAAAACTGTGTTCTGAAATTTAAATTAGGTTAAGTATTTTGTAGCAGACTGCCATAATAATTTTCTAAAGCAATAAAATCAGTTATCAGAATTAATGATACATAAAATTCATTTTATGATTTTACTTACATTCCCTCACATCTTATTATCTATTTTCGCAAGAACTCTTTAAATCCTTGTAAGGTGTGTCTGCCCTATCCAGTGACCCTGGATGTGGCAGAGAAGACAACCGGACTCAATGTAATGTTTTACATATATTCACGTTGGTGTCCAGAATTTGCGTGGAATGTATACGAGGAATAGGATAGACATGGTAGCCTGCTATTTCTGCAAATAGGAAATCTCCCTAAAGTGGCAGTTACCCTGTAAGTGGCCTTCCCTGGAGCTATCAGTGATGGAGTAGCTGGCATTACCTGCTGCGTGAATGGAGCAGCTGCCACTTGAAAAATCAAGGGATGGGCCCCTGTAGCGTAATGACCCTCTCCACACAACTGCTGAGGACACAGCTCTCCTTTGCTTTCCTTGTTAGCCTATGAGGACAAAGGAAACCTCCTTTACTTAAACTATTGAGTCCATCATTCATTCCGTCATTTAGCCAATCAGCCCTTGCCTAATTAAGCAGGTATAAAGCACCTGCTGTGCATAGGCCCCGTGCCATTGATTGGAGCGCCAGAAACAGAAGGCTGGGTTTGTTTTCGGGGAGCCTGGCCTGTGAGGAGACACACGTATAATGCTCAAGGCAGGAATTAAGTTCTACCAGAGCGCAAGTGAAAGAGTCTAATGATTCTACCGAAGATGTTCACTTAGGATGTTCTTCCAAATTTCAGGAAAGAATAGGGTTTAGGTGCCTGGTGGCTTTGTCATTGGCTCCTTGCTGGGAATGTAAGCAGAAGAAAAACAATACAGCTGCAGTAATTCTTCAAAAATGACTTGAAACGTTGACTTTGCTTAGGGAAGATCGCCATCTAGGTCAAGAGACTTGCAGGTCCAGAATGTGTAATTTTATTTTGCCTGAGTTTATAAGAGTGCATCCCAAACCTCTTAGAATGCTCCCAGGATCATTGGGTATTCTAAAGGAGAGCAACCCAAGGAGCGATCCCAATCGCACCTCTGCCCCGCCTTGGTTACCTTTGGAATGTATCTCTCTCTGCTATTCCTTTTAGCACCTCACCTCGCCTTGTAACCTTGTCTCATTCTGTTTCAAGCTCCACAAACTTCTATAGAGCAGTGCTTCTTAATTTTATTATACCATTAATATGGACACTTAAAGATCTTTTGAAGTGCATATTCAGGATGGGAATTGAGATTCTTCATTTCAAGCAAATTCCTAGGTAATAATTCTCAGCTCAAGTGGCAGATAATACACACCCAGTTTATTCTCATCTTACCCATCATATATAAAGAAAACACTTTTATGTTTGCTTTTGTTTAAAGATAACTAGAATTGTGGAAACTATACATACTTTTCAGGCTTCTGGTACAAGATGTTTTACATGCATAATTGGAATGATGAAAGCATTGATCTTCACAATCTTAAAAAAAATCAAAAACTTGTGGACAAAATACATCGAGACAAGAAGAATCTCATGTATACAATTGAATGTTTGGAAATTAGAAGATCTTAAACTTCCTGTTCAAATGATCCTTTAGATAACAACATCTGTAACAAAATAATAGTTTGACCATTTCAGTCTTAATCTTCGTCTCCAGTTCAGTTCTGCTCCATTCTCCTGTGGATCCTTAGCACCTAGCACAGTGCCTTACAAAGGATAAACATTCTATAGTCCTTTTATCCATGAATTAAAAAAAAAAACAAAAAACCAGCAGGGGCACCTGGGTGGCTCAGTGGGTTAAAGCCTCTGCCTTTGTTTCCAGTCGTGATCTCAGGGTCCTGGGATCGAGCCCCACATAGGGCTCTGCTCGGCGGGAGCCTGCTTCCCCCTCTCTCTCTGCCTGTCTCTCTGCCTACTTGCGACCTCTTTCTGTGTCAAATAAACAAGCAAATAAATAAATAATAAAATCTTAAAAAAAAGTAAAAAAACCACATAACTTCTTAATGTTTTCTTCCCCCCTTCTCAATAGGTCACTGATTCCTAAGCTAAGAGTAAGACGCTGATGCTGCAGATATGTGCTGAACAGTGTTTTGATAATAGAACCTTGATTTGGGAAAAGAACTAGAATATAATAGAAAATATGGTATACTTCCAGGGAGATCAGATGAACTGTTTTTCTCTCTTTATGTAGAAAAGTCCATGAAAATATTGATTTTCTCTGGAAGCAGAGAGGTCGTTGGGTAGACTATATATCATAAACATTTAAACTCTTAAACATTAAAATAGAGGGTTTGTCCTCAAGGACACATTGGAATACTTTATCATTTTGCCTAAATGGGTGAATAAGCGTTGTCATACTTTACAGTAATAATCAGAGAATAATATAATTCATATATTGATTCAAACAATAAATCCTATGGTAATATAATGTGTATGTGTATTATTTAAATTGCCTGAGTCTGCACTGCTGATCTTAGACTGTGTAGACTACTGCAGCTTATTTTTTTTTTAGCAGAATGATACAGTTTCTATAAAACGCTAAAGGACAGAAGTCATATCTGACACATCTTAAGTGTATTCTTATCACTTAACACTGTAACCAAAGCATTCTTGGTTAAAGTATATGTCGTTCACAGATGAGTGAAGGAATGAATGAGCTATTTCCATCAACAGGTTAGAAATAGCAGGTTAGGGGTGCCTGGGTGGCTCAGTGGGTTAAAGCCTCTGCCTTCAGCTCAGGTCATGATCTCAGGGTCCTGGAATCGAGCCCCACATCGGGCTCTCTGCTCAGCAGGGTGCCTGCCTCCCCCTCTCTCTCTGCCTGCCTTTCTGCCTGCTTGTGATCATTCTCTGTCAAATTAAATAAAATCTTTAAAAAAAAAAAAAAGAAATAGCAGGTTAAAAATTGTGACATAATGAAGTTTATATCTAAATAATGGGTGTTGCTTTTAGAATATATAGTCTGAAAGGAAAATGTTTCGTTTTGTTTAGGCTCTGGCTGAACAAACTGTTAGATATATTTCTAAACAAAACATGCCAATTAGTTCACTCATTAAGTGTCTTAATTAGAAATACATTAAAATTATATCTTGGAACAAGTACAAATTCACCATATTTTGCTAATTTTCTCCTGAAATATTGTGTAATTATGAACCTTAAATATTACATTTATATATTTTGCTAGACTGTGGAAATACTGCTAGAATAATAACGAATCAAATTTTTTATCATTTTTCTCTGTACTCAAATATAGTGAAAATAAAGTACAAAGCCCTTCCAATGAACTGGAAATCTATCCAAAATAATTATTTTTGGTGGAATATTACTCAATTAAGTTTTTTTATGGATGCTTGTACTGGCATAGTAACAAAAATTTAGCTGTGCATTTCTTTACGTAGACATTTTGATTGTACTATTTTAGTTTGGAAAATAATCTAAGTGAAGAAATATATAGTTCCACTAATAAGATTTGCTGCATTTTTAATGCCCTCAAATTTAATGGTTCACCAAAGGAGAATTAGATAGAGAAATAAAAAATGTACCCATTTAATAGAATGCTTTGAATTTATTTTAAAAAATCGATCTCCATATACTGCCATAGAAGGATGCCCAAGGTATATTGTTAAATAATATAAAAATGTATTAGAGTTATATAGCATTTTATTTCTGTAAAAAAAAAACATTTTATTTCTGTTTATTTCGGTAATTAACAATCATTTATAATTTTCCATTTGAAAAAGTGAAGAATAGTTTTATCTTTTACTTTATATAAAAAAGGTATGTTTTCCTTTTAGAATATATGTATATATATATACATATATTCTAACAACCATGTCAAACCTACAGGTATATGTAGAAGCTTTGTTATATAAACCACATCAAGATGACTTTTGAAAATACTCTAAATATTTTTTTTTCCTAAATTTGGTTCAATTGTTCAGGAAGATTTAGTAACTGTGAAGTATAAATTTATTAACAGAAGTACACATATTGTTTGTTCTAGGGATCATGAATAAAATTTAAAAACAAATGTAATACATAGAAATGAATTTCTTCTTACATGTAATAGGTAGGATTCACTAGGATTCATGTGCCAATATTTTTTTTTTGTGAGAGAGAGGAAGGGGTGAGGTGAGGTGAGGAGTGAGGGTGGGGGAGGTAGGGGCAGAGGCAAAGGGAGAATCCTAAGCAGTCCCCATGCCCAGCACGGAGCCCAATGCAGGGCTTGATCTCCATCTTCAGATCACAGTCTGAGCTGAAATCAAGAGCCAGACGCTTAACCGACTGAGCCATCCAGGTGCTTTGTGCCAAACTTTCTAACTTCTGGGATTTCCTTCCCTGTTTCCCAGTGGAGGGGATTCCAAAGCATAACATTACTAACTCTACCCCTCCTCCTCCCCTCTGTAGCCTCCTTTAACTCATTCCTTTTCAAAAAATGAGTGACTTGTTAGGCCACTGAGTTTGAGAGTAGAGCCTGACATGAATATATGGCTTGTTATTTCTTCTCTCTCCTCATAGGTATATTTGGTATACCTAATATTGGGGAGAGGTATATTAAATTCTGGGGTTTGTTATCAAAAAAGCAACTAACCTATAGATAATCAGCTTTACTAACAACAAAGTGTATCTTGGCTTCACATCTTTACTCTTTTGATCATGGTTCTTATTTAGTTCAAACTTGAGGTGGGAGAGATGGATGTTATGTATGTTTCCCCTAAGTCCATGACAGTTGTCTGATGGAATTACAGATATTGAAAATATAGCTCAAAATTTCCCCCTAAAAATCATGTTATGTTGTTCTGTTTTTGCCAGTTTTGTCTGATTATAAAACAAAAAAAAATATAAATTGAAATATAAATAATTGAGAATTTTATAAAAATTAAATGGAAGATATATAATAAAATAAAAAATTAAAATAGAAGAATGAAATAGCTTATTTTAACACTTACAAGCAGCTATAGCTAACATTCTGTTATAGCATATTGGGTTCGTTTTTTTTTTTTTTTTTTTTTTTTTAAGATTTTATTTATTCATTTAACAGAGAGAGAACACAAGCAGGCAGAGAGGCAGGCAGAGGTAGAGAGAGGAGCAGGCTCCCTGCGGAGCAAGGAGCCCGATGCGGATTCGATCCCAAGACGCTGGGATCATGACCTGAGCCAAAGGCAGCTGCTTAATCAACTGAGCCACCCAGGCGTCCCGCATATCGGGTTCTTAATGACTCTTTTAAACATTTATTTTTATCTAAAAATATAAGTTATATATTATTATAGTCAATTAACAACTGTGATATAAACATTTTCCTTGTTCATAAGGTGCCTAACAAGTTTAATTTTAATCGTTCCATTGTCAGTGGTTGAGATGCATTACATTGTTTTCTTTTAAATCTCCCTTGTATTGAGGATTTATATTTCTCACCATTGTATGTAGTGTTGTTAAAAATATCCCTGTGCCAAAAATCACTGTTTCCATTTCTTTCATGTAGACCTCATACAAGGAAATTTTCAAATGCAAATTTACATAACAAACTCAATTTCCAAAATAACAATAGGAATTTAATTTTCTCTGGCGTGAAAAAATTTACCGTTTTTTTTAAGAAGTATTTTTACCAAAAAATAAAAGTAATAAATGGTCATTGTAGAAAAATTGGAAAACTATAAAACCACTTGGACTATCAAAAAATCTATATTAACTTATAAAGGTTTTGTATTCCTTTTAGTTTTAATATCAACCTGGGCTTCCTGCCTAACTTTCCTGTAGATACAGTGCAATGCACTAAATGAGGTAACTGCCATTTCTTAATTGCTATTTCTTCAAGATCGATTACTGGGACATGCATACATGTTTCACACTGAATCCTTTAGAGCATTCATCTTAGGAACTAACACAAGTATGTCTGAAGTTGCACTACTTCAAAGGGAAAAGCTGGGTCCAAAATAACAGTTGAAAAAACAGTTTCTGTGGTTTTATAATCACTACTTCTGTGGACTGTGCTTCTCTTTTGCTCCCTAATTCAAATATCTCAGAGAATTCATGGAGTTTCCAGGCCACTGTTGAGCATCCCCCTGAGTCAGACACCTAGGGTATATCACCTAGAGAGCCCGTATGGCATGTATGATTCTCCTCAATCTGGCATTGGGGGTTATCCCTGGGTATTGCTGTAGTACAAAGCATTAGCTATATGCTAATATATTCAACCTTCACCATGCTTCACATTTATTAAGTACTTTCAAATTAAACACTTCAAAGATATCTTGATTCTTCCTCCCTCTATAAATATATTTCATAAATAATATTTTCCACCCCAGGGAAAGATACTACTATCCACACAGTTGCAAAATTCAAATCCAAGAGATCATCCTTAATTTCTCTAGTTTTCTCACTCTTGACATTCCAATCCACATCATATCTTGTCAGTTTCTCCCCAAAACATATTGTACATGTTTCTACTTCTCTCCAGTTTCGCTACTATGTCCCTGGTCTAAGTCTCAACCATACCCCTCCCTTAGACTCCTAGAATAGCACCTATCTGGCCTTCTGTTTCTACTCCAGAAAACTCTTTTGTGCTGAAGCTCTAGGGATCTTCCCAAATTGTAAATCATGTCAAGTAACTGTGCCCTGCTCAAAATCCTTCCATGTCTCTCCATTACAAAGAGATTAAACTTTTTATACCTTAAGCTAAACTGCAAGGCCTTATGTGCATGAGACCCTGCCTGTAATTCTGATTGCATTTCATAATGCTCGTGATTTAAGCCTTCCCACTCTACTTTGCTCAGATCCTTGAATAGCCAGCTCCTTGTCATTTAGAGTTCATCTCACAGGACAATTTAAATGAAAAAGCATCCTTTTAACATATCTGTACAAGGATTTCCTTCCTACTTGATGATGCCTTATAACATATTAATTTCATAATTTACTTAAGTACAATAGCAAATAATATATATTTTTTAAATTACATGGAGAGTAAATTTTCTGAGTATTCACTTGCATTAAAAAATGAAAAATAAATTGGCCATATTAAAAGTTTCTGGAGAAAACTTTTCCTCACAAGTATAGATATAAATTCCATATGTCCAGGTACTTAGTGTTTCAGAGAAATATGAAATTAATATTTTCTTTTATTAAAAAAGCCCCTATACTTTTCATTTTTAATTGAAGACTTATTAGGTATTTCCTAATTATTAAGGTTCTAAAATGGCATGTTCTGATAGTTCATAATACCAGAAAGTCTTCTTATTATATTTTGCTGATTTTGTTTTTATCTATTCCTGAGAAGTAGCTAAAAGAAATATGGCATTGAGTTCCCTCCAGTTCTGCTGCTTCAGATCTATCAGCTTCTCCCTCGTCAGTTTACTCTTTTATTGCTTTTTTCTCTGTGTTCCAGAGATTTGATTGGGAGTCATTGGGATTGGTTTTCTATTATGTTTTTGAGTTTATTTGTAGTTATTCCTTATGCAATCTCCTTCACCTTTCCATATATTTGTTTTCACACACACATGTACACACACTATATCAATGTATACACATGCATGTGTATGTATTTCTCCTTAACTTTATCCCTTTTCAAAAATTTTTTTGCTACTTGTTATTTTTATTTAAATTCAATTAACACATAATGTATTATTAGTTTCAGAGGTAGAAGACAGTGATTCATCAGTCTTATATAATACCCAGTGTTTATTATATAATGTGTCCTCCTTAATGTCCATTACGCAGATACCCCAACCTCCTGCTACCCTCCACTCCGGCATCCCTCAGTTTGTTTCTTAGTGTCTTATGGTTTGTTTCCCTTATGATTTCATTGTTTTATTTTTTCCTCTCTTCCCCTGTGATCCTTTGTTTTGTTTCTTAAGTTCCACATGAGTGAGATCATAGGATAATTGTCTTCCTCTGATTGACTTATTTCAGTTAGCACAATACCCTCCAGTTCCACCCATGTCATTGCAAATGGCAAGATTTCATTTTTTTGATGGCTTAATAGTATTCCAGTGTGTGTGTGTGTGTGTGTGTGTGTGTGTGTGTATACCACCTCTTCTTTATCCATTCATCTGTCAATGGATATCTGGGTTCTTTTCATAGTTTGTCTATTGTTGGATGTTGGTGCTATAAACATTGGGGAGCAGGTACCTCTTAGGATCACTACATTTGTATCTTTGGGGTAAATCCCTAGCAGTGCAATTGCTGAGTCATAGGGTAGCTCTATTTTCAATTTTTTGAGGTACCTCCATACTGTTTTTCAGCCTTGCTGCACCAACTTGCATTCCCACTAACAGTGTAGGAGGGTTCCCCTTTCTTCACATCCTCACCAACATCTGTCATTTCCTGACTTAGTCATTTTAGCCATTCTGACTGGTGTGATGTGGTATCTCATTGTGTTTTTATCATTTCTCTAAAGCTGAGTGATGTTGAGCATGTTTTCATGTATCTGTTGGCCATTTGTATGTCTTCTTTGGAGAAATGTCTGTTCGTGTCTTCTGCCCATTTCTTAATTGGATTATTTGTTCTTTGGGTGTTGAGTTTGGTAAGTTCTTCCTTTTCTGTTTCTTTTTCTTTTTTTAGATTTTATTTATTTATTTGAGAGAAAGAGAGCACAAGTGGGGAGGAGAAGGAGAAGCAGGCTCCTCATCAAGCAGGGAGCCTGATGTGGAGCTCAATCCCAGGACCCCAGGATCATGACCTGAGCAGAAGGCAAATGCTTAACCTGCTGAGCCATCCACCTGCCCAGAGTTTGATACGCTCTTTATAGATTTTGGATACTGGCCCTTTATCTGATATGCCATTTGCAAATATCTTCTCCGATTTTGTCACCTTTTGGGGAGGGGTTATTGACTGTTTTCTTTGCTGTGCAAAAGCTTTTTATTTTGATGAAGTCCCAAAGGTACATTTTTGCCTTTGTTTACCTTGCCTGTGAAGACATGTCTAGCAAGAAGTTGCTGTGGCCCAGGTTGAAGAGGTTGCTGACTGTGTTCCCCTCTAGGATTTTGATGGATTCCTGTCTCACATTTAACTCTCATTCATTTTGAGTCCATTTTTGTGTATGGTGTAAGGAAATGGTCCAGTTTCATTTTTCTGCACATGGCTATCCAATTTTCCCAACACCATTTGTTGAAGAGACTTTTCCATTGGACAGTCTTTTCTGCTTTGTTGAAGATTAGTTGACCATAGAGTTGAGAATCCATTTCCAGATTCATTCCAGAATCCATTCTTTTCTGTTCCATTGATCTATGTGTCCGTTTTTGTGCTAATACCATACTGTCTTGATGATTACAGCTTTGTAATATAGCTTAAAGTCTGGAATTGTGATGTCATCAGCTTTTGTTTTCTTTCTCAGCATTCCTTTGAATATTTGAGGTCTTTTCTGCTCCATACAAATTTTAGAATTATTTGTTCTACCTCTGTGAAAAAAGTTGATGGTATTTTGATAAAGATTGCATTGAATGTGTAGATTGCTCTAGGTAGCATAGACATTTTAACAACATTTATTCTTCCAATACATGAGCATGAGATATTTTTCCATCTCTTTGTGTCTTCTTCAGTATTCTTAAGTATTCTGTAGTTTTAGAGTACAGCTCCTTTACCTCTTTGGTTAGTTTTATTCCTTGGTATCCTATGGGTTTTGGCACAATTGTAAATGGGATCAAGTCCTTACTTTCTCTTTCTTCTGCCTCACTGTTAGTGTATAGAAATCAAATGATTTCTGTGCATTGATTTTATATCCTGCCACTTTGTTGACTTCTTGTATGAGTTCTAGCAATTTTGGAGCGTAGTCCTTTGGCTTTTCCACATAGAGTATCATGTCATCTGCAAAGAGTGAGAGTTTGACTTCTTTCTTGCTGATTTGGATGCCTTTTATTTCCTCGTGTTGTCTGATTGCTGAGGCTAAGAATTCTAGTAATATTTTGAATAACAGTAGTGATAGCGGACATCCTGCTGTGTTCCTGACCTTAAAGGAAAAGCTCTCAGTTTTTCCTCATTGAGAATAATATTCTCTGTGGGCTTTTCATAGATGGCTTTTATGATATTGAGGTATGTACCCTCTATCCCTACACCGTGAAGAGTTTTAATCAAGAAAGAATGCTATACTTCATCAAATACTTTTTCTGCATCTATTAAGAGGATCATGGTTCTTGTTCTTTTATTAGTGTATATCACATTGATTTGTGGATGTTGAGCCACCTTTGCAGCCCAGGAATAAATCCCACTTGGTCATGGTGAGTAATCCTTTTAATGTGCTGTTGGACCATATTGGCTATTATTTTGTGAGAATTTTTGCATCCATATTCATCAGGGACAATGGTCTATAATTCTCCTTTTTGGTGGGGTCTTTGTCTTGTTTGGAGATCAAACCAGGTAATGCTGGCCTCAAAGAGGCCATTTTTTTTTTAACAGGTGAAATTGAGTTTAATAACGTACTTTCTACAACCCCATATATCCAAAATGTTATCTTAACATGCCATCAATGCAAAAATTACTAAAGTGCTGTTTTCCAGTCTTGTTTTTATACTAAGTATTGGACATCTGATGTGTATTTTGCTCTTTGAGCTCATTCTCATTTCACTGTGGCTGGTGGCGACATTATTGGCCAGCAGCAGTCTAGAGGGATTCAACATGGCTTTGACACTGAGTGTGGTCGTGAGAGAATCTCGGGAGAAGGGAAGCATCGCTGTGGCTCGAGTTGTCTTTACTCCCTTTATGATGGGAGATGCTAGGGTGCCTACGTGATGAGATGTAAGGAGGGGAATGGCACGGGCATGTGATAGAGCGTCGGGGTCCTGGGGGGCCAAATTTTGTGAATTTTCCTTCCGTTTCTATTTTTTGAAACAGATTCAGAATAATATGTGTTAATTCTTCTTTAAGTGTTTGATAAAATTCCCCTAGGAAGTCATCCAGCCCTAGACTCTTATTTGTTGGGAGATTTTTGTTTACTATTTCAATTTCCTTGCTGGTTATGGGTCTGTTTAGGTTTTCTATTTCTTCCTATTTCAGTTTTGGTAATATGTAGGAATGAGTGAATGAGTGAATGAATGAATGAATGAATCCATTTCTTCCAGATTGCCTAATTTTCTGGCATATAGTTGCTCATAATATGTTCTTATAATTATTCTTATTTCTTCAGTATTCATTGTGATTTCGCCTCTTTCATTCATGATTTTATTTATTTGGGTCCTTTCTCTTTTCTCTTTGATAAGTCTCTTTTCTCTTTTCTTTTTGACAAGTCTGGCCAGGGGTTTATCAATCTTATTAGTTCTTTCAAAGAACTAGTTCCTAGTTTCCTTGATTTGTTCTACTGTTCCATTGGTTTCTATTTCATTGATTTCTCCTCTAATCTTCATGAATTCTCTTCTCCTGCTGGGCTCAGGCTTTATTTTCTGTTCTTTCTCCAGCTTTTTTTTTTTTTTGTAAGATTTTATTTATTTATTTGAGAAAGGGTGAGAGTGAGAGAGGACAAGCATTGGGGAGAACAGCAGAGGGAGAGGAAGAAGCAGGCTCCTTGCTGAGGAGAGAGCCTGATGTGGGGCTCAATCCCAGGACCCAGAGATCATGACCTGAGCCAGAGGCAGAAGCTTAACCAACTGAGCCACCTGGCTGCCACTCTCTAGCTCTTTTAGGTGTAAGGTTAGGGTGTATATTGGAGAACTTTCTTGTTTCTTGAGAAAGGCTTGAATTGCTATATACTTCCCTCTTAGGACCACCTTTGCTGCCTCCCAAAGGTTTTGAACAGTGTGTTTTCATTTTCATTTGTTTCCATGATTTTTTTTTAATTCTTCTTTAATTTCCTGGTTGATCCATTCATTCTTTAGTGGGATGCTCTTTAACCTCTATGTATTTGAGCTCTTTCCAAATTTCTTCTTGTGATTGAGTTCCAGTTTCAAAACATTGTGGCCTGAAAAAATGTAGGGAGTGATCCAAATCTTTCGGTACCGGTTGAAACCTTGTGACCCAGTATGTGATCTATTCTGGAGAATGTTCCATGTGCACTCGAGAAGAATGTTATTCTGTTGCTTTAGGATGGAATGCTCTGAATAGCTCTGTGAAGTCCATCTGGTCCAGTTTGTCATTCAAAGCCCTTATTTCCTTGTTGATCTGCTTAGATGATCTGTCCATTTCAGTGAGGGCACTGTTAAAGTCCCCTACTATTTTCTATTATTTCTATGTCTATTTATTTCTATGTGTTTCTTTAATTTTATTATTAATTAGTTTATATAATTGGCTGCCCCCATGTTAGGAGCATAAATATTTACAATTGTTAGATCTTGTTGGATAGACCCCTTAAGTATGATACAATGTCCTTCCTCATCTCTTATTACAGTCTTTGGTTTAAAATCTAATTTGTATGATAGATTTGATTGCTACCCCAGCTTTCTTGTGATGTCCATTTGTATGATAAATGGTTTTCTACCCCCTCACTTTCAACCTGAAAGTGTCTTAAGGGTCTAAAATGAGTCTCTTATGGGCAGCATATTGATGGGTCTTGCTTTTTTATCCAGTCTGATAACCTGTGTCTTTTGTTTGAGGCATTTAGCCCATTTACATTCTGAGTAACTATTGAAAGAGATGAATTTATTGCCACTGTATTACCTATAAAGTCACTATTTCTATATATTGTCTCTGTTCCTTTCTGGTCTGTTACTCGGGAGCCCTCTCTTTGCTTAAAGGATCCCTTTCAATATTTCTTGCAGGGCTTGTTTAGTGATCACAAACTGTTTGTCCTGGAAATTTTTTAAAAGATTTTTATTTAGTTGAGACAGTATGAGTGAGAGGGAGAGAGGGAGAAAGCAAGAGAGAGAGAGAGAGAAAGCGCAAGCTGGGGGAAGGGGCAGAGATAGAGGGAGAAGCAGACTCCCACTGAACAAGGAGCCCAATGTGGGGCTTAATCCCAGGACCCTGGGATCATTGCCTGAGCCAAAGGCAGACAATCAATTGAGCCACCCAGACACCTCCATCTTTTTGGTTTCTTTCTTTTCTTTTCTTTTCTTTTCTTTTCTTTTCTTCTATTTCGAATGTCATTCTAGATGGATAAAATATTCTTGACCACATATTTTTCTCATTTAGTACCCTGAATATATCATGCCAATCCTTTCTGGCCTGTCAGTTTTCTATGGATAGGTCGGCTTCCAGTCTAATGTTTCTACCCTTTTAGGTTATGGACTGCTTGTCCTTCACTGTTTCTCTTTGTCTCTGAGAACTGCAAATTTCACTATTAAGTCTCAGTGTTGACCTATTTTTATTGACTTGGAGCGTGGTTCTCTGGTGCCTCCTGGACTTGAATGCCTGTTTCCTCCCCAGACTAGGGAAATTATTCACTATAGTTTGCTCCAGTATGTTTTCTGCACCCCTACCCCCTCTTTCTTTTTCTTCTTCTGCTGGAATTCCAATTGTTATGATATTGTTTTGCTTTATGATTTTCAGTTATTTCTCAAATTCTCCCCTCATGATCCAGTAGTTGTTTAATTCTCTTTCTCTCAGCTTCTTTATTCTCCATCACTATGTCTTCTATATCACTAATTCTGTATTCTGCCTCATTCATGCTAGCAATTTGAGCCTCCATTTTTGGTTGCATCTCATTAATAGCCTTTTTTATTTTGACTTGATTAGATTTTAATTCTCTTATTTTTTTCTAGAAAGGGATTTTCTAGTGTCTTCTATGCTTTTTACAAGACTGGGTAGTATCTTTGTAATCATTATTCTGAACTCTAGTTTCAACATCTTACATTCATACTGATTAGGCAGTCAGTACTGCCTTTTGTTCTCTTTTTCAAGGTGAGTTTTTCCATTTTGTCATTCTTTCTAGAGAACAATAGATGAATAAGAGAACAAAATACTAAAATGACAACAATGACCCCAGAGAAATATACTCTAAACAAATTAGAAGATATCTGAATCTGAAAAAAAAAGTAAGCAAATCAATCAATAAATAAAAGGGAGAATAAAATCACACATGTGGACCGAACAGAGCAATACACTGGATCTTGTGTGTATTTTGGTCTGTTAGAAAACTAGATCCCAAAATTTTACAGAAAGAAAACTTATATATGTACCAAAAATGAAATGAAATACAATGAAAGATAGACTATAAACATAAAAATGAAAAATAAAAAGATTTTTTAAAAAGTTGATAAAATAAGAAATTGATTGACAAAGGAAAAAAAATAAATTCAAAGACTAAAGTATCATGGGGGGGGAACATGAATTCTATATACTATTTTCCCTTAGCCACTGGAGTTTTGTAGTTCTCTATGATTGGTAAATTTGATCTTGGCTGTATGTTCTTTCTGATCTTCTGGGGAGGGACCTTTTGCTTTGATTCTCAAGTGTCTTTGCCCCTGGCATGATTGCACCATCCTTGCCAGGGGCCAAGCTAAGTAATATGCTCCAGATTGCTCTCTGTAGCTTTTATTCCCTGAAGGCTTTCCTTGCTGCTTGAGTGGATGAGAATGAAAATGACGGCCTCCTGGGTGGCTCAGTCAGTTAAGCATCATGATCCCAGGGATCTGGGATCGAGTCCCATATTGGGCTCCTTGCTTGGCTGGGAGTTCTTCCCCTTCTCCCCCTCCCCCCTCCTTGTGCTCATGCTCTCACTCATGCTTTTGCTCATGCTGTTACGCTCTTGCTCTCTCAACTAAATAAATAAAATCTTAAAAAAAAGAAAAGAAAAAAAGAAAAAGAAAAAAGAAAATGATCCTCCTGATCTCCAGTCCTGGAGCCCAGAGCTTGGGGCCCCTCACTCCTCTGAACACCCTCAGGGAAAAGCAGTCAATCACTCCTGTTCCATGGTCTCTGACCTTATTCTGTGCTCACCCACCCTGTAACCAAGGGTTTCTATCTCAGGAATGCAAGTCTGTTTTATGTCCTTAAACCCTGCAGACTCCTGTTGTTTGCACCAGAGCCAACCCTCCCAGGGGAGAAAGAGAGTGGGTCTTGCAGGGGATTCTGCAGCAATCTGGACCCCTGCTCGGAGAGCCATCACCCATCAGAGCTGTGGTTCACAGTCTATTGCAATCCCCAGGTGGGAGCCCACTTCTGGAATCATTGATTGCCGCTGGCCTCCTGCTCCAATGCCTGGGAACTCTGTTACCCTCAGACACCCCCAGTCTTCCTGTGATGCTACGGATCCTGAGACCACACTGTCCCACCTAGGATTCCACCCTTCTTAGCCACCTGAGTGCCTTTCAGGCAGGGATATCCCTCATAGGAGAGCAAACTTCAAAAAGTTCTGATTTTGTGCTTCTCTGCTCTATTCACTTGCTGGTAGCTGGCTGACAGAGACTCCCTTCCCCCACAGTCTATCTTTCTATATATCACCTCAAATTCACTTCTCTCCACTTCCTACCTTGCAAAAAGTGGTTGTTTTTCCATTTGTAGTGTTGCAGGAATTCTTTTCTTAGATCTCTGGCTGAGTTCACAGGTGTTCAGAATGATTTGATAACTATCTAGCTGAATTATTGGGAATAGACAAAACTAAGGAATACTCCTACACCATCTTTTTGTATCTTGAATCCCTTTTTGTAACTTTTTTTTTTTTTTTTTGGTGGAGGGAGATGTTCAATTAAATTTAAGTGGTTGTTTTATTTTTTATTTTTATTTTTTTAAGATTTTTATTTATTTATTTGACAGAGAGAGAGATATCACAAGTAGGCAGAGAGGCAGGTAGAGAGAGATGGGGGGAAAAAGGTTCCCCACTGAGCAGAGAGCCTGATGCGGGGCTTGATCCCAGGACCCTGAGATCATGACCTGAGCCAAAGGCAGAGGCTTTAGCCCACTGAGCCACCCAGGCACCCCTTAAGTGGTTGTTTTAAAAGGCAGCTGCCAGGGTGCCTGGGTGGCTCAGTCATTACGCATCTGCCTTCAACTCAGGTCATGATCCCAGGGTTCTGGGATCGAACCCTACATTGGGCTCCCTGCTCAGCAGAAACCCTGCTTCTCCCTTTCCCACTCCCCCCTACTTGTGTTCCTCCTCCTGCTGTGCCTCTGTCAAATAAATAAATGAAATCTAAAATAAATAAACAAACAAATAAATGAAAGGCAGCTGCTAGGCTGCTTGTTTCTAAAACTTTATTGCACTAAATACTAAGATCTCATTAGTTTCTAATAAATTGTTATAAGAATATTCTTCTGGTCAAATCTTAAAATACCCCTTATTATATCCCTTTTTAAGGAATTTTATATATAAAGGGCTCTTTAAAAGTTCACAGTAAAGAAACACATTAACTTTGTTTAATCTTTTTTCAAATTTATACATATTCACCTTCTATTTTGATAGTTGATGTCCATTAGAAAGTCTAGCACAGCTATGTCATATAGAAGCTTGCCTTACTCAACACTGACTCAAATTTTTGTCAATGTATACAAGAAATAAAAGTATTACTTTTTAAATTCCATTGATATAAGAGTTTTGGATATCATTTAGATTTTACAAATTATATAGAGCAGTCTTTAGCCACATGGAGTAAGAAAGGTTCCCAATTGAGATGGTTACTTTCAGGTGGAGTTACTTATGGCAAGAGAGGCAGGGAACAGACATATTTACTAGTGAGAATCCTTACAGAGGGGCCAAGGTCCTGGAAATAACAGTTTGGTAGCAACTTCCTGTCAATCCCAACCTACTGAGGGGCAGAAGTGGCATGCACACTGGTCTCTGGGTCTGTGGTTTGGTTTAGGGAATAATTCTTAGAAATTAAGGTTGGAAGGTGTCAATTTATTCCTCTAAAAGATGCTTTGAACTCATTATCTCTTAATAAAACTCGTCCTATTTAAAGTCTCTGGAAATAATTCTATTTGTAAATTATTACTTTTTATGTTTAGTAATTGTTACCACAAGGCAATAAAGGCAACGATGCAGTTTCTAAAGGAAATGGGAATCAAGAATGGTTAACTGACCTAATTGGGGTTTAACAGAGCAAAGAAACTATCACCATTAGATAATGAAAAACTGGTAAAAAAAAATATAGATATAGAACACACTTGTTTCATGATAGTACATCATTGCTGGGATATAGTATCCCTGCTATAAACCACCAGTGCAGAAATGGTTTAAAACAGCACTATGAAGCCTCTTTTATGGAAGTTAATGTATTGATAGGTACACATAGAGACTCCAGTAATGTAATTGAGACATTTTGATGGATTCGAGTAAATCTGTATATCCCCAAAATTCTAAATTCCATGAGATTCCTCTGACAGCAGAAGCTGTCTCTTTACAAATGCAGTGATGTAATTCATGCCCTGAAAAACTTGTAATGACATCATTTGCACTATTTACATTGACAATCTCTTCATGCCCCATTCTCTCATCCTTCCCTAATTACCTCTAGATTTATAACTACGTTAAATTGTAGCTTGCATGGGAAATTGTATGTAATTTGAACTCAAAAGGAGAAGACTTAAATACCAAAATAATTACCAGATCTAAATTAATTTATGTCAGTGTAAATTTTGAGCCTGTGTTTGGAAGTGGATTCAGAATGCTTCATGGGAGAAGAGTCTTATATTTAACTGAATTTTTTATTAAAGGTGCAACTCCTAGTTGTTTGACCAACATCTGGACTCAGTGTTAAGTGTAGTTGAGTTGGTGGAAATAGTTATAATATCTTGAAGGTCACACATGTATTTTTGGTTCATATAATCTTAGTAGTAAAAGGTGAGAAGCAGACCAAATCCTCTTGTAATAGTGCTAATACCTTGGCAGACACACTAATGGCATTTCCTGGCTGAAGAGTCCTTATCTTGAGATACTTTTATCAGGGTATAGCTGATGTATTTAGGATCATTTATGGTTAACATCTGGGATCTATTAATTTTTGAAATCTTTTAGGCAGGGCTCCATGAAAAATGTCACTTAAACTATGTAACTGTTGGGATTATAAATTGAAGATATCTCATAACCAAAATAGCTTCTTTTAGAGTAACACACACCACTAAGGGTCCTCACATGTTAAATCTGGGCCAAGGAGCATCCTAACATGAAAAGCAAGATCTAGAGAGGGGTTTTGGTAATACAGATTTCTTCAGCTTTCATTTGGGTTTCACCATGACCTACATCCTTAAAAGAATTACTGCCATTTGATATAGGGTAAGACCACTGATTTTCATTTGGTGCCCTGATACTTCATATTACCACCACACCATCGGTCAGAACTGGGATCTGTGAGTCACAGCCATTTGGAAGGGAGACTGAAAGATGTAGTTTGAATTCTGAATGGTTAGATAGCTCACTAAAAAATAGAGGATTCACTAATAAGGAAGGAGAGAAGCCTGTATATTGAGGCAGTTCACTGTCTCCAACACAGAAGGTAGAGAGAAGGAAATCAAAGAGCTTTTCTTTTTTTTTAATTTTTATTTATTTATTTGACACACAGAGAGAGAGAGAGAGAACAAGCAGGGGGAGCGGCAGGCAGAGGGAGAGGGAGAGGCAGGCTCCCCACAGAGCAAGGAGCCCGACATGGGACTCGATTCCAGGACCCCTGGGATCATGACCTGAGCCGAAGGCAGTCGCCTAATGACTGAGCCACCCAGGAGCCCCTCGAAGAGCTTTTTAGGGGCTTCTGAAGAAGGATAATCATGCTGGATCAGTGACTTGTTAGACTGATGACTTTTGGATGGTAAATGGGCTCCTAGCCTAAGTTTGAGTGTCTTGGCTGTGATCTCCCTTCTTCCTTTGTTTGCTTCAGTCACCATCAGAGCATTGCTTCCATATATCTCAGACTTTGTTCAGTGGCCACAATTGATATAACTCTGTTTGCAGCATTTTTTTTAAAAAAGATTTTATTTATTTGAGAGACAGAGAAAGTGAGAGAGAGCATGAGAGGAGAGAAGGTCAGAGGAAGAAGCAGACTCCCCATGGAGCCGGGAGCCCGATGTGGGACTAGATCCAGGAACTCAAGGATCATGACTTGAGCTGAAGGCAGTTGCTCAACCAACTGAGCCACCCAGGTGCCCCTGTTTGCAGCATTTTAGCCATTTGTTTTTCAGTCAGATTTCTGAAAACTGAAAGGTAGTTTTGAATAAAACTTATCTCTGTGGAATCCAAAATAACAAAACAAATGAACAAATAAAATAATACAAAACAAACTCTTAGAAGAAACTATTGGTTACCAGAGGGGAAAGGCACTGGGGGGCGGGGGCAAAATGGATGAAAGAGGCCAATAATATGGTGATGGATAATAACTGGGCTGGTAGTGATGACTTTGTAGTATTATACAGATATAGAATTTTACAGCTGTCCACCTAAAACTTCTATTAAAAAAAGCAATTCTCATTATGTCCTGAATGGCTTTTGGTTTTGTTAATACAGATTTTCAAAAATTTTAACTCTTATTATATAATGTCTACTTTTAATACAAGTTAGGTTTCAGAAAAAGTTTATTCAAATTATTTATTTTCACCATAACTTTTAGTATACCTTAACATAGTTTGGTTAGATTTTAAGCTCCATTTATAAATTTGGTTAAAAGAAAAAAAAATACATGACAAAACTCTCTAAAGTGTTGATATAAATCTCTGTGTAAGAATATTTGGTAAGGATGCTTATAATATTAATTTATCCATTTATTAAAACTTATCTGTTAAGGGATTTTTTAGTATTTTCTATCAAGCCAGGTGAAGAACACTTTATAATTGTCAAGTTTTCCTTGTCACATTACATTTGTGATAAAATCTCCGTATCAAACCCCAAATCACACCAATTTTAAATTCTTTTTTTTTTAAAGAACTTTTTTTTATAGATTTTATTTATTTGACACACAGAGAGATCACAAGTAGGCAGAGAGGCAGGGAGGGGCGGGGGAAGCAGGCTCCCTGCTGAGCAGAGAGCCTGATGCGGGGCTCCATCCCAGGACCCTGAGATCATGACCTGAGCTGAAGACAGAGGCTTTAACCCACTGAGCCACCCAGGCACCCCTTAAATTCTTAAACATCTAGAGAATGAATGAGGTGGCTTACCAGGGTTTGTGCAGGTGTGGTAACAAAGAGCCTGGAGGAAATACATTTATCTGACAGTCCAAGAAAAATGTCTTCAGGAACCAAACAAGGAACTATACTAGGATATAAGATAATAATTAACAATAAGTCTATAGTCCATCAGAAACAATCAGGAGGTGGTGTACCTGAAACTAATGTAACGTGTCAATTATACTTCAATTAAAAAAAATAGAAGCCAACCTAAAGGCATTAAAAACATATTAATAAACAATAAATACTGCCCATAAACTACTCATCTGTAATCTCTAATCTCAACATCAGGATTTGGTTAAAGGAAAGTGAGCCACTGTGCTTGCTCTAAGCAAAACATGGAGTAAGAGAGTAAATAGGGGAAGGAGCTGTTTGAGTAAGATTTGCATTGGAACAGCGAGAATGCCACAGTGTCAGTAGCCACTGCAGGCAGGCAGGCAGTGCTCAGACCCCACGTCAGCGCCTAGGACATCAGGATCTGGCATCTTTCCTGGCAGAAAACCCTCTGGGTATTGCTAGAACACGGTGTGCTGGCAGTAAATTCGGTAGCACCTGTGACCAAACAACTTCCTCTGTTGTCCATAATACCAGAAGTGATCACTGATGATGATAACAGAAAATAGGCACATGCCTTTCTTTGTGCCCAACACTTGCCAAGGACTTACATGTATTGACACTGAATTTTGTGACCTTAGTGCTCTCACTCCAAGTCACATATGGTACATGTTGAGTCAAGATTCAAACTCAAAATCTGTGTTTCTAAACACTAAGCTATTCTGATGGACAGAGTGTATAATTAAGGGAACATGATAGAGATTTGCAGAGAATTCCAGAATGATTTGGAAACTTTAAAGTTTAGCAGAAGTGAAGATTAGCATAGAAAGGAGGTGGCATCACCAGAAAAACCATGTGGGGCATTTGATGGGACCTTATTTTCACTCCTAGTAGTTCTTGGGAAACCTAGGTTACAGATTAATTTATCTGTTATTTTATCTATTTATTTATCTACTGTGTTAATATTTTATCTAATCCATTTATCAAATGGCTTCTTTTAAATAATTCAAAGGTAAAATATATGTCTCTGAATGAGATCTTGGCCAAATTTCAGTTATGAAATTGAAATATTTCCCTTTTTTTTTTTTGCAATATAGCCATAGGAAAGATGGAAAAGGAGCCCAGGTTAACATAGATATACTTTTCAACAGTTTGCAGTTTAAAATTCTCAAAAGTAAAATACATTTTCGAAAATCAAAACAATATGTAAATAATATTGCATCTGGACACAGGTACAAATTTTTTTCACAATATTAACAGATGACAATCAGTTCCATCAGATATTAGCTGCATGAGAATTATGTTATAACTGTAAAGAACCCAGATTCCAGATTGTACAATTAATATATTCTGTTTTTAAAATACTCAAATTTATAGACCATATGTTAGATTTATGCTGAAGTTTTAATTGCTGAATTACAAATATTAAACTGAGTTTCCATCCTCATTAAAAGCTTTCAAAGTCTCAGCTCCTAGAGAAGTGGTATTCAAACTTAAAATCACAGACCTCTTACTAATTATTAACTACTCTTCCCAGTATAAATGTTAAAGCAAATTGTAATTGTAAGCAATTAACCTTACATGCTATACATTTTATAAGCATAGTTAGAATACTCGAAATATAGATTTTTAAAAAGTAGAGATGAGATCATTTTTATCTTTCTAATCACAAGAACTTCTAAGCATTCTTAACTCAGAAAATGAACTACGAGACAGAGCACTGTTCATTTTTAAGAATAATGGACGTAAATCCCTATTTTTGATAATCTGGTTTTTGTCCCAAATGTTGCCGACTTCTTATTAGAGATGATAAAATCATCGTTGCTTTGTCTTATGATACAGCGGATAAAGAACTTTAATTATGTGTGTTAATTATCATATTTCCTTTTTTTTTGTTATTTATGATTTTTGAATCATTGGTGCTATTTTTAATAGGCTCTTTCTTTATAAGAATGTTTTAAGGTCATTATCCAATTTTGAGACTTACTTAGTTTAAACTAGCTAATATAATACATAAATCATGTTATCCTGCTATATGTACACTGCACTTATTCAGAATACATTGAAAAAGAAGAATCTACCGAGAATGCCATTTTCACCTACTGCCTCATGGAGCTTCATTCTTTCTTAGGGGTCACATCCTATTATGTACATTAAATAAGACCTGACATATAACAGCTTTAGAGAAGGTGTCGGTCTTGACACCTTTAAATATATATTTAATATATTAAATATTAAAACAGCTAAATTTTAATATTAAACCTAATAAAGCATAGTTCTGTTTATATTTTTAAATTAAAAATTGTATTAAAATATATATTTCTCATTTTAGACAACTGCTATTTAGATCATTAGTATGCAATAATTTTTAGTTATAATGGACACTAGAAAGAGACAATAAAAAGTAAACATATTTTAAATATGATGTTTAAATATTTTGAAACACTATTTTTAGTAAGCTATGTGGTCCAATCACTCTGAGCAGTTTTTTTCAGGTTTTCTGCCTAAATAAAAAAAACAAATAATTAACACATATTGTGCTTTTAAATTTTTTGAAGTCAGACATTAACTATCAACAGAGTATAAAAAAGATTTATGAAAGCAGTGTCTTTTCTAATCATATTTTTATTATAAATTTTATTTACTTTGAAACAAATGGGTTTTATATGTTACTTTTATAGCATTCAATTCCCATTCTCCATGTTTAATATAAAATATATAATAGGGGGTTTTGTCTTTTGTTTTAAAACCAAGAGTCAAGTAGCTAATATATTCATTAAATATTGTCTGCTTGCCTAACATGAAAAGCACACTTTGTTTGGACAATACTTGTAAATCAGTCAAACTACCCATGGCATTTTTTTCTTTCTTTTTATCTTTTGACCTGCTTCAGCCATTTCTCCCACCCCATTGCCCCTGCCTCTGCTACTCACCAATCTATTCTCTATCCACAAGTTTTATTGTTGTTGTTGTTTTATTTGTTTTAGATTATATAAGAGAGATTACATGGTATTGGTCTTTTTCTGTCTAACTTATTTCACTTAGCATAATGTCCTCGAGGTCCATCCATATTCTTGCAAATGACAAATTTCATTCTTTATATGGCTAAATAATATTTCATTGGACGTGTGTGTATATCTACAATTTCTTTACCCATTTATCCATTGATAGGAACTTAGGTTGTGTCCATGTCTTGGCTATTGCAAATAATGATGCAATGAACATGAGAGTGCAGATAACTTTTTACTTGTGTTTTTGTTTTCTTTGGATAAATACCCACAAGTGGAATTGCTGGATCACATAGTACTTCTATTTTTATTTATTTATTTATTTTAGAAAATTTCATACTCTTTTCCTCCATGTCTGCCCCAATTTACATTCCTACCAACAGTGCATAAAGGTTCTCCTTTCTCTACATCCTCACCAACACTTGTTTTTTCTTATTTATTTGTTTTTATTTTTGTAAGTAGCACTTATACTACATATAAGGTAATAGCTCACTGTGGTTTTCACTTGCATTTCCCTAATGTTTAGTGATGTTGAGGATCTTTTCAATGTACCTGTTGGCCATCTGTATAGTATCTTTGGAAAAATGTCTATTCAGACTTTCTGCTCGTTTTGTAATTGGGTTGTTTTTTGCTGTCAAGTCATAGGAGTTGCTTATGTATTTTGGATATTAATCCCTTATCAGATATATGATTTGTAAATATTTTCTCACATTCTATAGGTTGTCCTATTGTTGATGATTTTGTTCACTATGTACAGCTTTTTCGTATGATGTAGTCTCACTTATTTTTGCTTTTGTTGATTTTGCTTTTGGTGCCAGCCAAATTTAATTTAAAAATTAAATTTAAAATTTATTTAAAAAAATAATTTAAAAAATTTTTTTTAAAAAATTTAAAAATAAATTTAAAATAATTTTAAAAAATTATTTTTTTATTTTAATAATTTATAATAAAATTATCACTAACATCTATGTCAGGGAGTTTACCACCTGTGTTTTCTTCTAGATATTTTATGGTTTCGGGTTTTATGATCAAGTCTTTAATCCATTTTGAGTTAATTGTATTTAGAGTAAGATAGGGGTTGAATTTCATTCTTTTGCAGTGGCTGTCCAATTTTCCCAACACCGTTTATTAAAGAGACTGTCCTTTACTCATTGCATATTTTTGGTTCCTTAGTTATAAATTAATTGGCCACATACGCATGGGTTTATTTCTGAGCTCTCCATTCTGTTCCAATGATCTATATGTCTGTTTTTATGCCAATACCATATTGTTTTGTTTTTAAGATGTATATTTATTTTAGAGAGAGTGCACAGGTGGGGAGAGGTGCAGAGGGAGAGAATCTTTCAAGCAGATTCCCTCCTGAGCATGGAGCCCAATGCAGGGCTCAATCCCAGCACCCATGAGATCATGACCTGAGCCAAAACTAAGAGTCAGATGCTTAACCATGTAAGGCACCCAGGCACCCCTACCATACTGTTTTGACTAGTATGACTTTATAATATAGTTTGAAATCAGAGAGCACGATGCCTCCAGTTTTGTTCTTTTCAAGATTGCTTTCACTCTTAGGGTTTTTTTGTGATTCCACACAAATCTTATGGGTTTTCTATTTCTTTGAAAAATATCATTGTAATTTTGATAGGGATTGCATTGAATCCATACAGTTTTGGGCAGTATGAACACTTTAACAATATTGATTCTAACAAATCATGCACACAAGATATGTTTCCCCTTATTTGTATCTTCTTCAGTCTCTTTCATTAAAGTCTATAGTCTTCGATATACAGATCTTTCACCTCCTTTGTGGACTTTATTCCTAGATATTTTATTTTTGATGCTATGATAAGGAGTACTGTTTTCTTTATTTCTCTTTCTGATAGTTTGTTATTGGTGTATAGAAATGCAATTAATGGGGTGTCTGGGTTCAGTTGGATGAGTGTCCAGCTTTTGATTTCAGGATTGTAAAATTACAACTCACTTTACATGTTTTTATCTTATATATCCCTTAACTAATTATTATAACAGTAGAGATTTTTTTACCACTTTTGTCTTTTAACCTTTATATTAATCTCATAAATGATTAATATACTACTATACTGTACTTTACTATATATTTACCTCACCAGGGAGATTAAGTTTTTCCTATATCTTCTTTATTTTTCCTCAAATATGTTTATTTTATTTTTCAGTGTTACAAGATTGTTCATGCACTGCACCCAGTGCTCCATGTAATACGTACCCCACTCAATACCCACCCAACGCCCCCACCCACTCCCCTCCAAAACCCTTTGTTGCTCAGAGTCCACAGTCTCTCATGGTTCATTGCCCCCTCCGATTTCCCCCATTCACCCTTCCCTTCCTTCTCACAATGCCCCCCATGTTTTTCCTTATGCTCCACACATTAAGTGAGACCATAAGATAATTGACTCTCTCTGCTTGACTTATTTCACTCCATATAATCTCTTCCAGTCCCTTCCATGTTGATACAAAAGTTGGATATTCATCCTTTCTGATGGAGGCATAATATTCCATTGTATATATGGACCATATCTTCTTTATCCATTCATCTGTTGAAGGGCATTTTGGTTCTTCCCACAGTTTGGTGATTGTGGCCATTGCTGCTATGAACATTGGGTTACATGTGGCCCTTCTTTGTACTACATCTGCTTCTTTGGGTTAAATACCCAGTAGTGCAATTGCAGGGTTATAGGGTAGCTATATTTTTAATTTCTTGAGGAATCTCCACACTGTTTTCCAAAGTGGCTTCGCCAACTTGCATTCCCATCAACAGTGTAAGAGGGTTCCCCTTTCTCCACATCCTCTCCAACATTTGTTTATTCTCTTGTTGATTTTGGCTATTCTAACTGGTGTAAGGTGGTATCTCAGTGTGGTTTTGATTTGAATCTCCCTGATGGCTAAAGAACATTTTTTTGTGTGTCTGTTAGCCATTTGTATGTCTTCTTTGGAGAAGTGTCTCTTCATGTCTTCTGCCCATTTTTTGATGTGATTATCTGTTTTGTGAGTGTTGAGTTTGAGGAGTTCTTTTTTTTTTTTAAGATTTTATTTATTTACCCGACAGAGAGAGAGAGATCACAAATAAGCAGAGCGGCAGGCAGAGAGAGAGGGGGAAGCAGGCTCCCCACTGAGCAGGGAGCCCGACGCGGGGCTCGATCCCAGGACCCTGAGACCATGACCTGAGCTGAAGGTAGAGGCTTTAACCCACTGAGCCACTCAGGCGCCCCAAGGAGTTCTTTATAGATCTTAGATATCAGCCCTTTGTCTGTAGTGTCATTTGCGAATATCTTCTCCCATTCTGCAGGTTTCCTGTTAGTTTTGTTAACTGTTTCCTTCGCTGTGCAGAAGCTTTTAATCTTGATGAAGTCCCCAAAGTTCATTTTCGCTTTTGTTTCTTTTGCCTTTCAAGAAATGTCCTGAATAAAGTTGCTGTGGCTGATGTTGAAGAGGTTACTGCCTATGTTCTTCTCTAGGGTTTTGATAGATTCCGGCCTCATGTTGAGGTCTTCTACCCATTTCGAGTTTATCTTCATGTATGGTGTAAGAGAATGGTCAAGTTTCATTCTTCTACATATAGCTGTCCAGTTTTCCCAGCACCATTTATTGAAGAGACTGTCTTTTTTCCACTGGATATTTTTGCTTGTTTTGTCAAAGATGATTTGACCATAGAGTTGCGGGTCCATCTCTGGGCTCTCTATTCTGTTC
>CM052800.1:41672878-41734315 GCA_028533885.1 Nasua narica | reverse complement strand
GGTCTTTTCTTGTTCTATACAAATTTTAGGATTGTTTATTCCAGCTCTTTGGAAAAAAACAGTGGAATTTTGATCAGGATGGCATTGAAAGTATAGATTGCTCTGGGCAGTATAAACATTTTAACAATGTTTATTCTTCCGATCCATGAGCACACAATGCTTTTCCACCTTTTCATGTCTTCTTCAATTTCTTTCATGAGCGTTCTGTAGTTCCTTGAGTACAGACCCTTTACCTCTTTGGTTAGGTTTATTCCCAGGTATCTTATGGTTCTTGGTGCTACAGTAAATGGAATCGATTCTCTAATTTCCCTTTCCATATTTTCATTGTTAGTGTATAGGAAAGCAACTGATTTCTGTGCATTGATTTTGTATCCTGCCACATTACTGAATTGTTGTATGAGTTCTAGTAGTTTGGGGGTGGAGTCTTTTGGGTTTTCTATATAAAGTATCATGTCATCTACGAAGAGAGAGAGTTCGACTTCTTCATTGCCAATTTGAATACCTTTTATTTCTTTTTGTTATCTGATTGCTGTTGCTAGGACTTCTAGTACTATGTTGAACAAGAGTGGGGAGTGTGGGCATCCTTGTCGTGTTCCTGATCTCAAAGGGAAAGCTGTCAGCTTTTCCCTGTTGAGAATGATATTTGCTGTGGGCTTTTCATAGATAAACTTTATGATGTTGAGGAATGTTCCTTCTATCCCTATACTTTGAAGAGTTTTAATTAGGAACGGATGCTGAATTTTGTCAAATGCTTTTTCTGCATCAATTGAGAGGGCCATGTGGTTCTTCTCTCTTCTCTTATTGATTTGTTCTATCACATTGATTGATTTGCAAATGTTGAACCACCCTTGCATCCCAGGGATAAATCCCACCTGGTCATGATGAATAATCTTTTTAATGTGCTGCTGGATCCTATTAGTTAAGATCTTGTTGAGAATCTTGGCATCCATATCATCAGGGATATTGATCTGAAATTCTCCTTTTTGATGGGGTCTTTGCCTGGTTTGGGGATCAGGGTAATGCTGGCTTCATAGAAAGAGTCTGGAAGTTTTCCTTCTGTTTCTATTTTTTGAAACAGTTTCAGGAGAATAGGTATTATTTCTTCCTTGAATGTTTGGTAGAATTCCCCAGGGAATCTGTCAGGTCCGGGACTCTTGTTTTTTGGGAGGTTTTTGATCACTGCTTCAATCTCATTACTGGATATTGGTCTATTCAGGTTGTCAATTTCTTCCTGTTTCAGTCTTGGAAGATTATGGGCTTCCAGGAATGCATCCATTTCTTCTAGGTTGTTTAACTTATTGGCATAGCTGTTGATAATAATTTTTGATGATTCTATTTCCTCGGGGTTTGTCGAGATCTCTCCCCTTTCATTCATAATTGTGTTAATTAGGGTCCTCTCTCTTTTCTTTTGGATGTGTTTGGCCAGTGACTTATCAATCTTATTGATTCTTTCAAAAAACCAACTTCTGGATTTATTGATGCATTCTACTGTTTCTCTAGTTTCTAACTCGTTGATCTCTGCTCTAATCTTGATTATTTCCCTTCTTGTGCGTGGGGTTGGCTTAATTTGTTGTTGATTTTCCAGTTCCTTTAGGTGTAAAGAGAGCTAGTGTATTTGAGATTCAATTTTTTGAGTGAGGCTTGGATGGCTATGTATTTCCCCTTTAGGACTGCCTTTGCTGTGTCCTATAGGTTTTGGATCAATGTGTCTTCATTCTCATTGGTCTCCATGAATTGTTTAAGTTCATCTTTGATTTCTTTGTTGATCCCAGCATTCTTGAGGTGTTGGTCTTTAGTCTCCAAGTGTTTGAATTCCTTCCAAACTTTTTCTTGTGGTTGAGTTCCAGTTTCAAAGCATTGAAGTCTGAGAAAATGCAGAGAATCATCTCAATCTTTTGTTACCGGTTGAGTCCTGATTTGTGACCCAGTATGTGGTCTATTCTGGAGAAAGTTCCTTGTGCACTTGAGAAGAATGAGTACTCTGTTGTTTTAGGGTGGAATGTTCTATATATATCTATGACATCCATCTGGTCCAATGTATCATTCAAAGCTCTTGTTTCTTTATTGATTTTCTGTTTAGATGATCTGTCAGTTACTGAGAGTGGCGTGTTAAGATCTCCTACTATTAAGGTATTCACATCAGTATGACTCTTTATTTTGATTAACAGTTGGCTTATGTAGTTGGCTGCTCCTATATTGGGGGCATAAATGTTTACAATTGTTAGATATCTTGGAGGAAAGAGCCTTTAAGGATGATGTAGTGTCCTTCTGTATCTCTGACTACAGTCTTTAGCTTAAAATCTAATTTATCTGATATGAGAATTGCTACCCCAGCTTTCTTTTGAGGCCTATTGGCATGAATGATGGTTCTCCATCCTTTCACTTTCAGTATGGATGTATCTTTTGGTTCCAAATGTGTCTCTTGTAGATGGCATATGGATTGGTCCTGTCATTTTATCCCTTCTGGAATGCTGTGCCATTTTATGGGAGCATTTAGGCCGTTCACGTTGAAAGTGATTATTGAAAGATAAGTGTTTATTGACATCATGTTGCCTGTGTAGTCCATGTTTCTATAGATTGTAAATTTCTGTTCTAAGTCACTCATGCGTTCTTTCTACTTTTATAGAACCCCCTTTAATATTTCCTGGAGTGCCAGCTTGGTGATCACATACTCTTTTAATCCTTGCCGGTCTTGGAAGCTCTTTATCTCTCCATCCATTTTGAACGTCAGCCTTGCTGGAAAAAGTATTCTCGACTGCGCGTTCTTCTCATTTAGTGTCCTGAATATATCATGCCAGCCCTTTCTGGCTTGCCAGGTTTCTGTGGACAGGTGTGACATTATTCTGATGGGTCTTCCTCTGTATGTAAGGAATCTCTTCCCCCTAGCGCCCTCAGGACCTCTTGTCTAAAATTATAATTTGCAGATTTTACAATGATGTGTCTTGTTGATTTTCTAGGCTTGTTGATCTTGGCGGGTGTCCTTTACGCCTCTAGGACAGGAACACTTGTTCCATTCCCCAGGTTGGGGAAATTTTCATTCAGAATTTGGTCAGCTATATCTTCTATTCTTCTGTCTTTACCTCTCTGGGATTCCAATAATTCTGACGTTGGAACGTTTCATGGCATCATTTATTTCCCTAAGTCTCTTCTCATGCTTCCTGAGCAGTTTGCTTCAGCTCTTCTCCTGACCTTTCTTCTCAACCATTTTATCCTCTAGATCACTAATACTATCCTCTGTCTCTGTAACTCTAGCTGTCAGATTATTTAGATTGGATTGTATCTCACTGATAGCGTTTCTTACATCAGCTATACTGGTTCTCATTTCTGCCCTTAGATATTCTATGTTGTCATTAATGTTTTTCTCTATCCTAGCCATTGCCTGGATAATTGTCACTCTGAATTCCCTTTCTGACATACTGTTTATGTCCATGTCTAATAGTTCTGAAGGAGAGGGTGCAGTCTCTGGGTTTTTCCTTTGTTGGGTGTTCCTCCTCCTAGTCATTTTGATGAGAAGTGGATGAGAGGATGTATAGCTGGATATATTGCCCGCGATCCAGGCAGGGTGAACCCTGGAAGGTTTTGGAGAAATTCAGATTCACCACCAAAAAGAAAGAATAAGAATAAAAAAAGATAGAAAGAGAAAGAAGAATTCCCAGCCAGAATGGGTCCTAAAATAAGATTTATAAGGTATGTAAACCAACCCAAACAAACATATAGACTGACAAAAGTAAATGAGAAGAAATAAAAGAACCTAGTCAGAATGAGCACAGGAAATAAGATTTATATAATACCAGAACAAAAGCAATTACATAGAAACACTGACAGAAGGATAAGATGGGAGGGTGGTTATAACTCCTCATGGACAAGGAATGTTATTTCAGGTCTTCCTGGGTTTATTGTTGCATTAAGCCTCTAGGGGTAATGTTAAGTAGTTAAAAAAAATTTTTTTAAAAACCAAGAAATGTGAAAACGAGTGAATAAAAAAATAGAAAAGAAGAAAAAAAAAACCTCGTATCTATGAAATATGCAGGTTTGAGGATATTATCGGGTGCTTAATATATTGATTTACCCTGATGTTGGGGATTTAAAATTTTATGGGGACCCTGTGGTTATAGTCCTTTTGTTTTTTGACTTGTCTTTTGAGAGATGGACCTGCCGCATTGTTTTCCAGTCAATCTTGCTTGGGTTGAGTCACCCTGCCCCCCAATCAAGGGGCTGTGCTCTGTGGAAACTGCTTTCTCAGTCTTTTGCTCTCTGAAGGTTTTTGGCCTTTTGTAGCTTTTTTACCCTTTCGGAGAGTCCAAGCAAGGAATCTGCCTGTACGTACCCAGACTTCTGCTTCACAGAGTAGCCTCAAACTGTTCCCCTCTGTGTGGTCCAGAAAACACACTCCTCTCTGCAAAATTCTGCTCACAATGCAGCCTGTCAGAGGTGGTGCGCGCACCCAGCCACTGTTCAGTGGCTTCGCCTCCAGGCTCCAGGCCCATGCAGGGTGTGCTCACATTCCTGCCAGAGATTAAGCCGCTAGCCCGCATTCTCTCCGGGCAGCTGGGAGAGCCCAGACCCTGCCACAGACCGGGCAGAATGTCTTTTCAGTCAGGGTTGCACTCAGTCCGAGATTGGGGCACACAGCAAAAAGCTGCAGGCTCCTGGACCAGCGCAGACTCTCTAAGGCACTTGAAGGAGTGCACGCACCCCCCACACAAAATGGTGTAAGGAATGGAAAGCTGCAGGTTCGTGAATCACAGACTGGATTCCCCCACCAGTCTCTCTTTGAGGCGAGTGGTGTCCTTCCTGGGAGCATGGGCCCAGGCCTGTGTCCACAACCACCTCCTTCCACTAGTTGGTCCTCAGAACCTTTTGTTCTTTTTAAGTGTCTTTAATTGGACTCTAAGTTAATGCTGGTCCCCAACCACTGGGCACTTTCCTTTAGGGTATTGCTGTCCTTGGATCACTTCTGGCGGCTCTGTCCCCCTTTTGTTTATCCTCTGATATGGGTTCTAGTGTTCCCACTTTGCTCTACCTCTCCACTGCTGTTTTCTGCTCCTGTAGAGATCCAGAAGTGAAAAATCTTGCTCCTTAGGCTGATTCCATGGGTGTTCAGCATGTGCTGGTAGATATCCAGCTCACTTTTGGGGACAGGTTGCAACAGGATCTCCTGCTTCTCCACCATCTTGCCCCCCCTCCCTATGTCTTCTTATTGTCAATTAGCACCCTTTCTTTTCAGCCTAATAAAGTCCTTTCACATTTCTTGTAAGGCCAGTATAGTGTTGATGAAATCCTTTAGCTTTAGCTTGTCTGGAAAAGTTTTGTCAGCATCAATTCTGAATAATAACTTTGAAGGTAGAGTATTCTTGGTTGGATATTTTTTCTTTGAACACTTTGAATATACTATATCACTCCTTTGGCCTGCCAAATATGAGTAGAAAAGTCTACTGATATTCTAATGAGGGTTCCATTGTATGTGATTAATTGTTTTTCTCTTGCTGCTTTTAATATTCTTTCCTTGTTTTTAATTGGACATTGTGATTATAATGTGTATTGGTATGGTTCTGTTTGGGTTTCTTATTATGAACTCTTGAGCTTCCTGAATCTGCATGTCTGTTTCCTTTTCCATGTTAGAAAAACTTTCAGCCATTATGTCTTCAAACAAGATTTTTGCCCCTTTCTTTCTGTATTCTTCTTCTGGGAGCCCTATAATGAGTCCATTTGATGTTGTCCCACAAATCCCTTATGCTAAGTTCACTTTTTTTTTTTAAAGATTTTATTTATTTATTTGACAGAGAGAGATCACAAGTAGGCAGAGAGACAGGCAGAGAGAGGGGGAAGCAGGCTTCCCGCTGAGCAAAGAGCCCAATGTGGGGCTCGATCCCGGGACCCTGAGATCATGACCTGAGCTGAAGGCAGAGGGTTTAACCCACTGAGCCACCCAGGCATCCTCTATGTTCACTTTTTAATATTTTTTTTTCCTTTTTGTGTTTTGATTTGGTGAACTTTGCCATTTCTTTTAGTTGACTAATCTTCTGATTCTTCTAGTCTGCTGTTGAATTGTTCTAGTGTGTTTTTTAGTTCCGTTATTATATTCTTTAGTTCTGTGGCTTCTATTTGGTACTTTCTTATTTTTTCATCTCTTTGTTGAAGTTCTCACTGTGTTCATCTATTCTTCTCCCAGGTCAGTAGGCATCTTAAGGACTATAACTTTGAACTCTTTATCAGGTAAACTAAATATCTCTGTTTCATTAAGTTTTTGCTTTTTTTTTCCCTGAAGTTTTGTCTTGTCTTTTCAATATTATAGTGAAAGAATACCTAAAAGTATGAAAAGTCATCCATAATAGTGATGAATTAATCTAAATTTTTAACTACAAAATGAATTCTACTTGAGTTGACTACCGTGATTGAATATATTTACAATATCCACATCTTATTTATATTTCCTAAATTCATCTGCATCTTCATAGGTGATACGTTGTGAGCTATTTAACAATAAGGTTTTCTGTTTCTTTGAAGGTATATGTTTTCAATTTTAAAAGCATTATGTTAAAAGTAGTTTTTATTTTAGTTTTATGAACAGAGTAATTAAGGCACAGGGATTTTAAGGTGTCACTGATAAACTATTGAGACTCTTAACTGGATTACATTTTCTACTGGAAATTAAAGGTAAATTCAAATAACAATTATTCTATGCAGTTTTCTGGATCTACTAGTTCATAGTAGTCATTCTATGGCAGCTAAAGATATCATATTCATGATACATTCCCACATATTCACTTGCCAATGCATTCATTTTCTGTGCACAATGATAAGACATGTTTCCTATGTCATATGCTAGGTGAGTTGCCCCTATAGCAAAAATAGGAATTAGGGTAATTTGTTATGGGAGCTGAGTGCATCAAGATGTGAGTGGAGTGAAAACAAAGAGGTGGTTTCTATCAATGCCTGATGCCTAGTAAAAATAGGGTTCCTTCAGAGGAAGGAAGTTGTTCTTCATCTTAGACATTAGGATAGTTGACCCTTTTTGGAGAGAAATAATGAGTTTTAAAAATGCTATAGGCCTTAAGACAGTGGTTTGATTGTTGTTTTATCTAGTCCATTGCTCATGCCTCTTCTAAGTTTATTTATAAAGGCAGGGGATTGTGCTACTTTCTCAAAGAAATGAACTTTTGTTTAGAAAAGCAAGGGATGGACATTTCTCAGTGGATAATAAAAGGTTATAGTCTTAGATAGTATGAGCGAAAAGACCAGGGCGCCCATATAACTAAAATATAATGGGCAGTATCCTGAAAAATCTGTATTTAAAGCCTCCAATTCCAAAGTTTGCTTTCAAAAGGCATATAGGAGAGGACCTAACATGAGGGAATGTTTCTACCAAGATTTGTTTCTTAACAGGTGAAAATCTATTACTCATGGTCATCAGACTTCTGAATCACTTAGGATCCATTTATTTTCAAGAAATAGATACCTACTTAAAGTAGGCTAAAAAATAGAAATTTACATTTTCATGTATTAAATAGTTCACATATGGAAAGTTCCAGAGCCAATACAGCAGTTGAGCAAATTAGGTCTCTAGGTTCATTTCACTGATACATTCTTGGATTACATCTTTTGATTATCAAAAGTCTGCAGTAGCCTCTGAAGATTATTTATTTATTATAATGACCTAAAAAGAAAGAAGGCAAGGACATTTATCTTTATCTATCTGTTTTACTTGGAAGAAAATGTTTCCTGGAAACCCCCTATGGTACTTCCTTTTATAATTCAGATGCCAGAAGTGATTCATATGTTATTCTTAAGCCAATTATTTGTGAGTTGGTATGGGATTCCATAACAGACATAGATAAAATGTGACTCATTCCCTGGGACAGGGATATGAAAAAAGAGACAAGGATCAAGTGGGCATTTGTTAATGGGTAGCTAATCAACGTGATCTAGTGAATCATTTTATTTATGTTTTTTGTTTGTTTGTTTTTCATCCCTGACTGTCATCCTGTATGCATTGGAAGTAACAAAAATTATTTCATGGATTTTCATGCCTTGTTTCATTAAGCACCAGCTGAGTTTGTGTGCTGGGTGCTACAAATAAAAAAATTGTTTTGAAACAGATCTTAGTAGAAGATTCGTCTTACTCAGTCTAAGATGGCAAGGCAAAATTTGAGAAACAGCAACAACAAAATGCTACTCATATGAGGAGTCTAAATAGATATTGTCCATGCAAGGGTCAGGTGAGGAAGAGAAGCAAAATTACAAAGGACACACCAAAAAACAGCCAGTGTTGCCTGTAGCATCTGTAAGTAGGTCATGTTTCTGAAGAGTGTAGCTGAAGGAGTTGTTGTTGGACATAAGTGGTATGTTGCCTTTCTTAAAATTGACATTATAGTTATAAATTAATAAATTGTTATGAACTTAATGTTTTTGTCCCATCCAAAATTCCTGTGTTATAACCCCAACCCTCAATGTGATGTATTTGAAGATAGAATCTTTTGAGATAATTATATTTAGATAAGGTCTTGAGAGTAGATTCCTCAAGATGAGATTATGCCCTAAAAGGAAAGAACAGAGATTTTACCGTCTCCCACCCTCACCCATCTTTTCCTACTCTTTCCTTACCAACTGAGGACATATTAAGAAGACTGCCACCTGTGAGCCAGAAAGAGCTCTAACCAAGAACCAATGAGCCAAGACCTTGATCTTGGACTTCCCCATTACAGAACTGTGAGAAAGATATTTCTGTTGTTTAAGCTACCCAGCCTATGATATTTTGATATAACAGCTGGAGCTCAGATGTGAATATATAAAAACATTGGAATACTTGAATAACCTACATAAAAACACAGCAGAGAAGTCAATTAGCATCGATCTCAGAACAGAGTCATAGATAAGAAGCAGAGCACAGAAGTCAATTAACCTCAACAAATGTCTTAAGGACAGAAAAATGAAGGAAATCTAAATGCTTATTATGAAAAGAAAAACAAGCTGCTTATGTAAATATCTAAGTACCCATCATGGCAAAGAACTCTGAGATCACTGCACTTGAATAGTATTCCAGAGAAAGAGACAGAGGCCATACCAGCCTTCAGGAAATTGCAGCAATGAAGAATAAGGGGGTCATTTATACTTCTTCTGGTAGATATTATAGTGTGTTGGTTTTGCAGGGAATGGAGTCACTTATAAGAGATCTGCAGGGTGGTTATTAGTCTCAGGGGTAAGCTGAGTTTGGGTTAGAGCAATCGGCTGAATGGTAGGTTCCAAGAAGCAGTGAAGATTTGGGAAAATCTGCTAGGGAGCCAGATTAGGAGCCCATATAGGAACAATATGGCTTTCTTTTTGAGAATTTTCTACAGTTGTTATACTGTAGATCAGGCTATTCTCAGTGGAAGCTTAGATTCTATAACCCCGGTCAATTCCAGATAACTGTGGAGTCTTGTGTACTTGCAAGAAAGAGGCTGTTATATGTAGAACAAGTGAAGCTCTGGTAGTCTCTCTTAATTCAAACATTGGGTATTTCTAATCTACTAAAAGGGAATAAAATATATCGGTGGTTACTAAAATGTATTTAAACAAGATAACCTTTTTAAAAATATTGGCTTAGAAAGATGGAGAATAAACCAAATCCCCATCTATTACAGAACTCCAGGATGAATTTGAAGCACTTAAACCCAGACTGAGTGGTATATGACCTATTAAAACTGAGGCACATTAAAATGTTTTAAGAAGTTATTTGAACATATATTGATTCCAATTGGTCAGAGCCTAATGAAAGGTAATTAGGCACTCCAGAGTAAAGAGCTAAGGAAGCAGTTTTTAAGAGAAGTCGAGGAAGTAAAGCATGAAACTTATTTGATTATAATTTAAGCACTTGCTTTATTTGGGAAACCCTAGTTGGATATTTGTAACTGGTTGCTCTTCAATTTCACATTCTTGAATTCAAATGCATTGACTCTGGCATAGATTTGGCTCTGGTTAGCTTATATAAATTACCAAGACATTAGAGCTACCTCAGTCCAAGGCCCCTTTGATGGCCATTTTTGGTGGCTAAAATTTTTTAATTACTTTAACAATACAATGCTATCAATAAGAAAAACAGAAAATTTACAGTTTATTTGCAAAATATTCACAATTGTAATGTGAGGATTCCATTATTCAATTCATTTTTCATAAAGCATAAATATTGCAAAACTTTCAAGAACTTTGTAATCCATATATTAGCTTACTTACAATGTGTTCTAAATATTTCATTTATAAGTTACAGATTAATACCAAAACCAAAGCAGTTTCACTCAAATATAGACTATATGTTGACACAAATGGTTTATTTTTATTGATTGTTATACATTTTATTCAGATAACTTGATATTTACTTTGTAGTCTACTTTTTTTAACTTTATCCATTTTTAAAAATGTGTTGTTTTATTTAACCCTTGATATGAAATTATATTTTAAAAATAATGGCATTAAATGAATTAAGTGATGTAGGAAAGATGTTAGGGTTCGAAGCTAATGGACGAGAAAGAATTGAGATGTCTTTGGTGCAAAAGGTGGTTTTATTAAAGCATGGGGACAGAACCCTTGGGCAGAAAGAGCTGCACTGGGGTCATAAGGAGTGACCCATTATATACTTTCAATTGAGAGGGCGTTCGGGATAGCCTAAGTCTCTCAGGAATTTGGAAGCAAAGTTTCTAGGACCTTGAGGGGACTAGCTATTGTTGGGAAAAGGTCATTTACTACTGTCTAATAAAATCTGAGTCATAAGCCCCTTCAGATATGTATCAGTGAGTAATATGCTTGGAGGATGATTGTCAACGTGTATCTTGTGGGGCAGAGATAAAGGAAATTTTCAAAAAATGTTTATATGTTAAAGTAGACTTATAGGATGGGGGTGAGGGGTGGTTAGGCTAGGATTGCCTTTTGCCCTTAGCAGGGTGTCAATATCAAGGGAATGGAGTCCCTAAAGGAAATGTCACTCTGCCTATTTCAAGAACATGTCAATGGGCTGTAGGTAGTAAGGAAATTGAATAATTTATATTCCACTTTTGTTTCCCACATCATGATGTAGTGAAGATAGATTACTTTATAAACAATCATTTTATTTTAAAGTATCTCTTTTTTTTTTCAATTCTGATTTTGCTTTATTACCTTTTATTTTTTTTATTTTTTTCCCCAAATATATTTATTTTATTTTTTCAGTGTTACAAGATTAATTGTTCATGCACCACACCCAGTGCTCCATGCAATACGTCCCTCCTCAATACCCACCACCAGGCTCGCCCAACTCCCCACCTCCTCCCCTCCAAAACCCTCAGTTTGTTGATCAGAGTCCACAGTCTCTCATGGTTCATGGCACACTCTGACTTCCCCCCATTCACCCTTCCCTTCCTTCTCACAATGCCCTCCATGATTTCCTCATGTAAGTGGGACCATAAGATAATTGACTTTCTCCACTTGACTTATTCCACAATCACCAAACTGTGGAAAGAACCAGAATGCCCTTCAACAGATGAATGGATAAAGAGGATATGGTCCTATATACAATGGAATATGTATATGCCTCCATCAAAAAGGATGAATACCCAACTTTTGTATCAACATGGATGAGACTGGAAGAGATTATGTGGAGTGAAATAAAGTATCTCTTAATCTTTTTAAAAAGATTTTACTTTTTCCTGCAGTTTTATGTTCATAGCAAAATTGAGAAGAAGGTCCTGATATTTCCTTAGGATTCCCTGCTCCCACTCGCATAGCTTCCCCCATTGTGAGTGACATCCACCAGAACAGAACCATTGTCACAACTGTTGAACCCACATTGACACATCATTACCATGCCAAGTCTATAGTTTACATTATGGTTCATTCCTGGTGTTGTTATATTCTTTGGGTTTGGGCAAATGTATAAGCCCAAACTTATATGGGCCAAACTATGTATTCACTACTATAATATCAGGCTGAGTGGTTTCACTGCCCTAAAAACCTCTTAATTTTTTGTTTTACGAAGTAAGATATGTTTATGCATTTTGTTCTTATTAGTGTAATTCTAACTTACTGTGTTTTTGCTCTCTGAATATAAAGTAATTTAGAAAACTACCATGCCCTTCCAGAGTGAGTAAAGAAAAATTTGGGAGACTCTGTCGTCTAGCTCACCATTTCTGAAAATATTTCTTCCCCAACATGAGCAGGTAACTCCAGAAGAGGGAACAGGTGGTGTCAGGGGCATAAACGGTTTAACTGATTTGCATGGGACTGCACCTGGGCTCATCAACCTCTGACCCTATCTTGGAGCACAGGAGAAAGGAGTTCCAGAAAACATTTTCTTTCTTTTGTTTCCCGTCACAGTATTATTAATCATCTTTCAAATCCTATAAATTAACTTCAGCTGGTTTCAGAAAGATAGTCTTTATCTTGTAACGTAGGCCATGTAAATGTCTCTAGATCAAAATCAGGCTCATAATCACTCTATAAAACTATAAAGTCTGGATCTTTCCTCTGAAGGCCCTTTTCACTTGTCAAGGTGATAGGTGACCTGATTAATTAAAGTTAGGTCTTTAGGAAAAAGGCTTCTGACTTTATTCATTGCTTTAAGTCTTGATTTAATAGCTGTCAACCTTTAAAATATCAGTTTTCTAGATCTATAAAATTATATAAGTTAGAAATATATCTGGCAACAATATTAAAGCTGGTGAAAGTTATATGTGAGTGACTTAAAAATTAGATATATTTTGAAATGCAGAATAAAAATCTGATTATTAGTGTAGTTTTCTTCTGTCAACTTCTGTTATGTCAAAAGAAGGTTTTGGGTCTCAATATAAATTAAAATTAGAAACACAGACAATGTCTTTTCCCAAACAAAGGGATAAATCTTTTTTTTTAAGAAATCAAAACAATATAATTTTGCATCATGTTAACTGATGGATCACAAAGATTCAAAAATGTTTAGAAAAAATTAAGTTTTAAAACTTTATGCAGATTTTCAGGTTTTCTTCCAACACCTGAGGGTTAAAGTCATATTATGTCTATTTAATGATCCCTAAGAATGGAGGAATAAACGGATTCTCTGACAGAATTTGTGAGGTTACCTGACTTTTGCAGGAATTACACAACATGGAAACCTCTTGAACTATGTTTTATTTTCTATTTTTATAGAAGTATTTGCAATAAAATAAAAGAGGCAGCATTCTGTTGGAGAAAACACATCAACATCAAGCTCTTTACTCATGATATCATTTGTTCATTGGTTTTTGCTAGTGTAGCAGTTTTCTAGGTAAACATTTGGTATCTACTTTCTCTCTTCCGACTTTCAGTGTATTTATTATGTTGATGTGAACAAGGCCTACCTGCAGAATGTTTCTGAACACTACATAAAGAAAATGTGAAATTTTCATTATTACAATACATCCTGCATTTTGACTTTTGAACAGGATTTGGTTAATAAGCTATTATATACATCCACCACTAGTTCACTTCCCAAAAAGCTAAAAGACAGCTTTTCAAGATAGAATCCAGAACTATTTTGTTATAGCTGAAATAAGCAGCCTTTAAATTGCCAGTTAAATGAATTATTATGTCAGAAGAAATATATGGTTGAGAAATGTATAAACAAATGTGTTAATCTAACACAAGCTATATTTAAGGACTGAATCTTAAGTATCAGCAACATAGTCGGTCTTTCTTGCAGTCAGTTAATTCTTTCCCTGTGATTCCGCATAACTGGGCTAGCTTCTTTTCCAGTGTTGCAATTGTTTATTTGCCTGCCAACCTCCCCATTAAATAGGCTGTTCCCTCTAGTCATAGAGTCGTCTTATTCTTTGTCTCTATCCCAGTGCTTACATAGTGAGTGACTGCATAAAATAAGCATTAAAAAATGGAAATTTATGTTCCTAGCTGGCTCAGTCCATTAAGTGTCTACCTTTGGCTGGGGTCATGACCTCAGGGTCCTGGGATCCAACCCTGCATTTGGCTCCCTGCTCTGCAGAAATTCTTCTGCCTCTCCCTCTGCCCTTCTCACCTGCCCCTGCTTTCTGTCTCTCTGTCTCTCTCAAATCAATAACTAAAATCTTTAAAAAAAAATTGAAATCTAATTTAATGTAGATAAGTATTCAAGTATACAATAATATAGTTGTAGTGACAATTTTTCAAAAAGATTGCATAAGTAGTAAAATGTGAATATATGCTTGTTTTTTTAATCCTAAATTTTGTGATGAGAAAGGAGCTAATATTTATTGAATGCTTTGTTAGATTTCTTGGATGGAAAGTAGATAGATCTAATTAGTCAACCTAAAAGCAGGGAGGAGGGAAGGGGGAAAGGGAGTTTGTTAACTATATACTATTAATCAAATTTTATTAATTAGAATTTGAGTTTTAACCATAGAAACCTATTTAGCCTGTACATTCAATAAGCCTGGAAATCAGCTTCTTGCCATATTTGCATTGAACAATTTTTTAAAAAAGTGATTTCTGATATTTTGTGTAATAGGGTCAGAAGGCAGCCTGCATTCCCTTATCTATTTCTTGTCAAATTGAAATATGAATTTGTTTTTCCTTCTCTTTAAAGTGTCTGAAGTGGATATAGACTGATTCTTAGATTAGCCCAGAACTGATTTCTAAAATTAAGTTCTACTTAGTAAACTCCATAATTCTTATAATGAAAGATAATGCAATTTTCCTGCACCCATTATGTAAAATATTCTCATGGGTTTATAATCTGCCTTTAAAGGGTTACATTAGAGGATTGCTGGTGGGAAGCACACTGGATTGGGGGCAGTAGATAGATGCTGAGGAACTTCTGTTGCCAAATTCTTTAATTTTTTTTTAATTTTTTTTTAATTTTTTTTTAAGATTTTATTTATTTGACAGAGAGAGATCACAGGTAGGCAGAGAGTCAGGCAGAGAGAGAGGGGGAAGCAGGCTCCCTGCTGAGCAGACAGCCCGATGCGGGGCTCGATTCCAGGACCCTGAGATCGTGACCGGCGCCGAAGGCAGAGGCTTTAACCCACTGAGCCACCCAGGCGCCCCTGTTGCCAAATTCTTGATCCCTATAATTCTTCATGAAATAATGAATTGTAACTTTCAAAGCTTATTGAACATAATCCAAGGACACTTTTACTTATAAATAGATCATTTTAATAAATCGATGTAATGTAACAATTATATATTTATGAGCTTGGGTCCTAGACCAATGAATTTTAAATGCTGCCTTTCCTACTTGTGTGGTGTTTGATCTAAGTAAATTACTTGGTTTCTCCAAAATAATCTCTATTTATATATAAGATAAGGAAAATCATACTTAATTCTTTTCTTTTCATATTTAATTCTTAAAGTCATCATAAGACTTATTTGAGAAAAAATACATAAAATGCCTTCAACAGTGCCCAGGTTGAGTAAATGTCCTGTGGGTTGTGTATTTGTACATACCGCCATTAATGTCTAGAGATGTTAAAATCATTGGCCCCACTCATGTTGCTGATGTTAAGCTTTTAATTCGTATCAGATAATAGTCTTCTGCTTCTTTAGGTGATTTTTCACTACTTTCCGCAGGTTTTTCTAATTTATGAATTTGAAAATTAATAAACTTGAAAAGTGCATTTAGGTAAGTTATCCATCTCTGCAACAGGAATTTTTCTAGCCATTTTAGATTATCACAGGTTATATAAGAATGATAACTTTTACCTTTAAAAGATAATGAGCGAAAATTTTCAGCAGTTTACATGTTGCAGTAGTTTTTTGTATGTTCTAGGACTTGAGTTTTATTTTTCAGATCCTTAAATTATTATTGACCAAGTAGGAAGGTAATTATCAAATGTAATTGTGTTTTCTTAGAAGGAGCACTTTAAAATTCTTCTTTTAAAGAAATGAGTGCAATTTTAAGCTCTCAGATGATTTCAGTCTTTGTCTCTGTTACTTCTATTTGATGGGAGAAGGGGGAGTTTTTATTTTTCTTTTGTTAGAGAATTTTGTTCAGTACTTCCTGGGGAGGAAATGTGGTTGGAGTTTGAGATAGAAAAAGGGAATAGAAGCTATGCCAAGTTCCTAAATATGAACACCACTAGGAACAAAAGTAAAAGAGGAAAGGAAACATCTGTGTTGCTTTTTACACAATTCAAATGTTTCTATAATGAAATAGAGTAATAAATAACTTATATCTTCCATTCCAGGTTGTAATTCTGAAGCGCTATTGAATTATACTTCTCCTAATCAGAAGTAAGACATATAGTTAAATAGGTAAATTTTTCTTTTTGTCGGATGTTAAAAAAATTGGCTGCTAATAAATTTGAAGAATCAAAGGATTGAATTACCATATCAACAGCAAGAGAAAATAAAAGATAATACAGCCCACCTATTATTATGAGATGGAAATTGCTTTTATATGCAGTGTAACTCAGCCCAACTGATCTCATTTATTGAAGCAAGAGTTAACTTAATTTACATTAGGTTAGATAAGAGACCTAGATGGTAAAAATAGAGAGAATGGAATTTTAATCTATTATCAGAGACTTCTAAAAATATTAAATTGAACGATCAAAGATTTTTTATTCCATCTTTATCATTTATACTACATATGAAATTATGCATAGATATATCGCAACAAAAGAATAAAAACAAATGAAAGGATAAAAACCTTAAATACTTTTTGAACTAATAATTTTAGATAATCAATTTACAGTAAACCTAGGCCATAATAAGCCCACAGATCTTTTAATATGTCGATGTTACCAACAATCTGCTAAACATTCTCAAAGATTTATAAATTCCTGACTCATCTTAATATTTGATTGATAAAACTTACTGCCTTTATTATTATTACTGTCTGCATTCCTTTCTAATTCCATGTACATACATAACACCTAGTTTCTTTTTACTCCAGAGAATACATAAAACATTTGTAGTAGGAACATGATTATTCATCATACAAAATGTCGAATCTATCAATTTCCTATGAGTTTGAAAGATCATCAGGTAGAAAGCAAGCCTGATATATGGGACCATGAGAATAGCTGGTTTTATATGAAGGTAATTTTGCTTTCCAGACTACATCCTGCCCTTATTTTATTAAAGAATCTGTTGAAGAATCATTGAGTTTATCCCTGTGAACATAGAGCGCAGGGGTATGGGCTGTCTGAACATGGCATAAACTGACACTTCTCTCTGAAATTTCACATTTACTCTAAGATTGAAGGTCATATTTGTATTATTACAAGTAATAGTTAATAGTGGATACAGGCATAAGATTTTTAATGAAATATGCATACATATATAAAATTATTTAGATGCTAAGTAGGATTTGTATGAAATCTTGCCTCAGACTTTGGGAAATAGGTGTCTCTTTCCTCTGTACTTCACAATATATTAATCTAAATTTTTGAGAATCCCAGATGAAGCTTAATTAGTAACATTGTTCACTTTTATATAACTCTCTAAAGGGAGTACACATTCTCTAACCTCCTTTCCATCCCATGCTACGCTGGAGAGGGGTAGTAGTAGTAGTATACCACTCTGGTGGTAGTGGTATATAAAGGGACAAAAGAAAATGAATTACACATGAAAATGTTTTTTTCAGGACAGACAAGTCATTCAAAGTCGTCTTTATAATTCTTTTAAAATTTGACAAATTTAGATATAGCAACATCAATCTTAATTTATTTTATTCCAATATTGAAATATATTTGTTCAATTAAAATGATAAACTATTCAAATAGTTTTTTTCTTAAGGCTGAGCTAAAACAAAACACAATGATAGAACTTTAAAATTTTTCTCTTTGAGCTCTTACTGTTTGTTTATTCCTACAAAATAATGAAGAAATTAAATATCTGTATTAGTTTGGAAGCTTTACTTACATTAATTTTACTTACCAAAAATCTTAAGATATTGCCTTCATCCTTTATGTTGACTAATAATCTTCAAATGATTTTAAACAAATTGCAACCAAAATTTAGAACATTGAAAAAAACTGTAATGCCATTGTAGCAGAGTAGGTTAACTTTACAAAGTAGGTCTTCAAAGGTAAAAACATTTCTAAAATCTAACTGATAATAGCAGAGAGAAAACATTATAACCATATAAATTTATATTATCTCGAGATTCTTTATAACAAGTTATTGTATATATAAAATATTTTTTAATTTTGGCAATTTTTACTTCTTTAATATTATAGTTTGTTTAGCTATAATTTTTATTATGCATGCACAATAAACAAAATAGAATTCTGTTCCACAGTTTTCTCATTTACTAAGCAATGTGGTTACTAAGGTGCCATGCAGCGGCAAAATTGTATTTGTGTTGCATTGCAAAAGCAAATTGATTTGAACTTTGAACTTTCAAACTAATTTATGCTAACAATCCCAATAGTTTCAGATATTTCATGTTTCCCAGAGTGAACTTCCAAAAGGCTTACTAATTAATTCTATGAATTAGATGAAAAACTTAAATCATATTTAGAATTAATGCAACTGATTTTCTCTATGAAGAATATAATGTTAACAGTATGAATATTCTTTGTAAATTTTTGTTGCAATGAAGCCAACCAATTAACATCTATCACCTCACTTGCACTCATGCACAAATAAATGAGCAGGATTATTTCAGAAGCATTATTTAAGTGAAAAGTCTTGTTTCTTGTAGAGATACATATGAATATAACTTCTACAATTGTACTTGATGTCGTATTCGAACATATTCTTACATAACTGATTGGATGAAACCCACCTAATTTACTGATTTGCTCAAATTATACTCAGTGAAATGTTAATCTCATCCAAAAAGTACCTTCAGAACAACTCTCAAACCAATTTTTGACTAAATATCTGGACACCTTGGCCTAATGAAGTTGTTACAAAAAATTAACCATCACAAAGCCACTGAATGAAGTAGGACTGGTACAACAAATATAGAATGTATTTCCAAAAAGCACCATGTATTCATTTTTTCATGACTGCTTCCATCAGTCAGGAAAGTAGTTTTTGCTTGAGGAAATGGGAGGCATGGGTCTTATTCTATTGTTTTGAGTAAGCATTGGCAAACTAGGTCCTGAGGGCCAAATCTCATCAGCCATTTCTTTTGTGCATAAAGTTTTATTGGAACACAGCCACACCCATTAGCTTAAGCATTGTCTACAGCTGTTCTCATGCTACAGAGTTCAGTAGTTGTCACAGAGACTGTACTACCCAAAGCCTAAAATATTTACATTTTTATACACAGAGAATGTTTGCCAATATCTGGCCTAGAGTCAAAACTTCCATCCTAGAATTTAAAAATATAAAAAATATTAAAAAGTCCAATAAGAGAAGCAAAGCCAGTTGATTTAAAGATATTTTCATTATGCGTTGACTTTGTTAAATGGTGAGAAATTACTTCAGTTGGTGTAGAGTTATACCCTCAGTAATTTTGAGGTAATTATAATGTGGGCTTGAATGAAATAAGTATGAGAATGACTTGGTACCTTTAGAAATTATAGCCAAGGTTTTCAAGGGAGTACTTTTGTATTTGAGATGTTACTGCTCATTGCAAGAGCTTTACTAAATATTAAAAAAAGCCACAGTTACACCTCTCAAGACTTATAAAATATATCCTTGGAACAAACTACTGAATTATGCAAACTACATGGGTTTTAAAGTGTGACCAGATAGGCTGTTAGGAAATTAACTCTCAACTAGTTTTCCAGTTGGAGGCAACTTACGATTTTTAATCGCAAACTCACCACATCCCACTATATTTTGCATAGAGAATAATGTATTCAATAATTTTGGCTTCAAAGGCTAATGTGGTCATGAAAATTCAGTGTTTGTAGCCACTCAAACTAATTGTTCCATTGAAAATATAATGAAGAAGCCATAAAGGAATTTCATAGATTTTTCAAAGTGCTGGAGCAATAAATGATCCCTCATGGTTCCTCTTTGAAACATTATTTTCTGTGCTTCACAGCTCTTACTAACAGAATGAGAAATATTCAGGATGTATTTATGCATCAAAGGAATATGGACATTCCTGGCCAAGGCACAGATGGTGAGAATTAAAGTTCATTCCCAGGGACAAGATTCAATATATGAATACAGAGAAGCTAATAAATGATTTAAAAGGGAGAAGTTAACTGTAGAGTGTGAAATCTTTCTATGAAACATGTGAAGCTCTAAAATACTACCAGGTGATTGTCTAAATGTATTTTCATATTTTTTTTTAAGGACAGATTACACTTATTTTGAAAGTATACAGTTGTTAAGCTGGTCTTTGTGCCATCTGGAAAGTAATAGACAAAATACTTACGCCAATGTGGATCAGGAAAAAAAAATACAATTACATTAAAATAAAAGGTTATGTTATATTTGGTATTTTAGCTAAACTGTTGTTAAAGACAAATATTAACACCCTCCATCAAATCAACCCAACCAATTAGAGACATCAAGTCTATGTTTGGGTCATTAGCATTTTGGTGGCCATATTTAGGCAAAAGCATGATTTTTTAGATTCTGTTTTCTGATTATTTCCAAAGGTAACTTGTTAATTCTTATATGAAATAATGTATCATTTATACTCTATTTTTAAAATGTCCTTTATAAGTACATGTTACCCACCAACTAGGTATTTGAGGCATTGGTTTTGCAAAGAAAGAATAATACTTGCAGTAGACAGAGTTCTAGGGTGATCCCCATGACTGAGGCCATTGAATATGATCAGACCTCTGAATATATGGGCTATCACTCCTGTATTAAGTTATGTTATTTGACACAAAAAATAATGAGACATTTTTAGAGATTGGAGGAAAGTTAATTAAGAAAACAACAGAATTTTCTGAATGCAGAAGAAAAAATAGAGAAAATAGTATAGAATCCATAACTTATTTTTATTAAATTATTTAACTTAGGTATAATTTACAAGATAAATTATCAAAACCACCTTTCAGTAAAAGAATTGAAGGTAAATTTTTAAAATACATCATCAAAACTTTTGCTGTATTTTGAGTAAAAGCTTAAAAAGAATACCCTATACTTGCTTAATAGCTCTAGATTTTTTCCTTATGTTATCAATATGCTCTGTTAGAGTGTTATCATCACTCCTATGAGTGATGATAAATAAAATGTAGAAACTGTTCAGCTGTAGAGTATCTGTTACTGCATCATTGTTATCAACACAACTTAAATTAGATAAATTAACAGCTAAGCAGCAAGCTCATCACTTAAAACTGTAAATATTCATATGCATACCATTCATGGAAAGGTGCAGATATAACTTTACTATGGATAGTCTTGTGGCATTTTGTTTATATTGCAGAAGATCAAATGGTTGCAAGCATAATAACCATTTTCTATGTTTATGGCCTATATGTTTTAGTATACATTTTTATAAGTTTTTATATTTATTGAAATGCAACTTTTTTAAAAGATCTTACTTATTTATTAGAGAGAATGAGAGACAGACAGTACAAGCAGGGGGAGTGGCAGAGAAAGAGAAGCAGATTCCCTGCTGAATAGGGAGCCTGAATCAGGGCACAATCCCAGGACCCTGGGATCATGACCTGAGTTAAGGCAGCCACTTAACCCACTGAGTCACCCAGGTATCCCAAAATACAACTTCAGTAGTAAAAATTGGGGGTTATAATTTGATTATGGTTTTTCAAATTTCATTTTTTAGTTCTTGGTTTAAGGTGTGTATGTGTGTGTACATGTGTGTGTATTTTTGTGTGTTTTACAGAAGAATCAATCCATGATGGATAGGTTGAGAAAATCAGGTTCTTTTTCGTGGATGGTTTGTAAATCAATATCCAAGATTTTAAGGACACATTTTTTTTTAAGTTATATGCAGAGTATTTTTTTTTAAGTCATATCCAGACATAACCCTTTAATACTGGGCTGACTCGAGGACTGAGATAGGATTGAAATGTTAATAGGGCCATTCATAGATATAGTTGTGAAAAACAGGTAAGAATGGAGTTAGGCGTTATGTTTAACATTTATTACAAATAAGTCCAAAAGAAAACAACTCAAGAGTACTGAGAAACTAGAGAAATAAATATCTTAAAATATACTCAAAAGTTATTTTGAATAAAATGTCAGAGTATCCAAAAGAAACATTGAAACACAGGATACCCTCTGTTGAGCTCCCCTCTTAAGGGGCCATGTATAGCATTTGCAAGAGAGACTCGTAGCTTTGCCTAAATACCTAAATACCAAAAGAGGCATAATGATATAAAGGCAGAATGTTCAATCACCTTTACTTGGCTATTGGAAAAAATCAGTGAAAATATCAGTCGGATTGAAGACCACTAAAACAGTGTTCCTTGGGGATAAAAGATGTTGCTGCAAAATTCTTGATGTTTCTTACCACCACGAGGCCCATGTAGAATACATGGGCCCTTGTAGAATAGACATCAAAGTAGCAGGAAAAGAAGCACTGATTCAGTCGCTAGACCTTAAAGACACACATTTCTTAGAATACCCTGAAATTCTAAGTCTTTACTGTTAAAGAGTCATTTTAACAGAGAAAACAGGCAGTCTCAGAGGATGCTGCAAAATTTACCAAACAGGAATCATGAGGACATCCCAGTAAGACGTGAGAGCACATAGAATTTGTGCTCTATGATAAGGATTAACACCTGATGTGAACTTTAGAAGTGAAAAAAAAAAAACTGGTTAGAAAATTGACTGCAGATTTGATATTATGGACCTACAATAGTTGCTCTAGGAATTCTCTTCTACTCTCACTTTGACCATCAATTCATGGCTGAATGAAGGGCAGTCCAGCCTGTGCAGTTTACAAGTGGTTTCTTTGCACATAAAGCTAAAAGGGGTGAAAAGCAGGAGTCACAATCGAATGTATCAAATATCAAATCAGGATGGAAAGGAACGATGGAAAGATCAGGAAAGATGAATCCAGTCAAAGGAAATACATGGCTCCAAAGAGTCAAAAGAATGGACTAGAATTAGACGTAGACAATAAGAGAAAGAGAAAATGTTAGAGAAATCATACCATTAATAAGAAAATAGCGATAGCAACAGTAAAACCTAGCATAAGTTAGTTATACATACTAGGCAGAGTCCTAGGCACCTTCAGTGTATTCATGTAATCCTTTTCACATAATTAGGAGATGAACCTTATTATTACCAATTTTTTTTAACAGATGCAGAGACTGAAATACAGTGAGGAAAAAACTTGTTCATATTCAAGTAGAGAGAAGTTGGCTTAGAGATATGTTTGTTATAGTTATACTTGGGAAGGCACGCAAGGCTCATTTAAAGGGTAAACAATGAAATAGGTAGACCTGCTATTTGAATTTAGGTTGTAAAAATGTTTGAACAGCATGCTAAGTAGTTAGGATTTTATTATATTTCTCTGCCTAGTATTTCAATAACTCCTTTAATACAAAAAAGTATGGCTTAATGATTAGACTTTTTAAAAGGGCATTAGTTACCATAAGGGTTCACGGTCACTATTCTTGAACATGTTCACGCACAGTCTGGAAGACTCTCAAGGGTTGCTTTGGAGGGGATTCCTACATTGGGTGAGATAGTCTTAAATGTATCTTCCAAGAGAGAGATTTTTAAGATTCACTCTTATCCAAAGTACTTACTGTCTTTCCAACAAATAGCTACTCCTCTGATTAAATATATGACTGATTACGAATTTAAAAAAATCCCACCCTGTGTTATAACATAGCATGGTGTGTGGGCTTCTACTAAAAATTTAGAATGAAAATCATCTACTCAGCTGCCCCCTAACCTTTAATATATTTCGATTTGCTTAAAGGAACATTTGATTAATAATTAAACTGAACTCCAATATGTGTGTGTGAAAGAAATGTGAGAGATAAACTATAACATTTTCATTTTCTAATCCAGCCAGCCATTACTAGTTGTTAAAAATTGATATATAAATTGAAAACTTCTTATCTTTAGTTGTCAAGGTGCATTGGCATCCATTTTCAAAAAGTTGAAGTTCACTGAGATAGTAACCAGAATAGATGAAACAAATTTGTTTTGTCTGTTGGGTAATAAGCAGACTTATTACAGGGAGGTAGTTGGCCATTGAGTTTAGTTTTGAGTTTGCTATGGCTGAAGCATGAAGTTTTATTTAATAGGATATTGTAAACAATTTCAGGGAGCATTAGAAAGATTTTAGAGATGGAATTATGGATTTTCAGTACATTTATGTATAGATGGTAATTAGGAGGGCAAGAATGAGCTTTCCTAGAAAAAGAATGCAGGATGAGTTGGGACCCTGGGAGGGAATGTTAGCTAGAGAACATAGTGGGAAAGGAATCAGTGTAGGGTCCTTCCTCAGCTGGAGAGGCGGAGATGTGTTTGAGTTATACCATGGAATCCTGAGAGTTAGAATGTAAAAGAATTTGTCCCATATCGGTCTTAGACTTATGACATTTGAAGTTAGGCAGGCTGTCTTGGTTTTACCTTGCCAGTATACTCTGTTTTAGACCACTTAATCTGACAGCAATCCACTGCCTTTGTCTGAGCTATCAACTCTCTTCACATAGTCCTTTCCCCATCTTAACACTTCACACAGGCACAATCTGCTCTCCTTTAGAATATCGCTAAATGTAATTTAGATTTTATAATTGATCTCCCTTAAACACTCTTGAAGTTTCCCATCTCACTCTTAATAAAGCCTGAAGTCCTTATGGTGTACAAACTACATGATCCGCTCCCCTCCTTCCCTCTACACCTTAATGACCTAGATTTCTATTACTGTTGTTTTATTTTTTAATTCTCATCTCTCACACTGTATTAGTTACACTGCCTTCTTTTGCTGTACCGTCTACTACAAATATATGTCTGCCTCAGTGACTTGCATTCTTCCATTAATGTTCTTTCCCAGATGTCTGTATTACTCTCTCTTCCTTTCTATTAGGTTTTGCCTCAAATCGTGTATAATAAATAGCAGCCCTATCCCTTCATCACTCCCTAAAACAGCTGCTTAGTTTATTTCTGCTTAGAAATAGAAACACTGTTGCACAAGATGGTAAATATGTGTGGTCAAGACACATAGCTATTTAGAAGCTGAGACAGGGCTACAATCCAAGAGGCATTTCTGAAATAGCTGTGTAACATTATGCACCCACCTAAGTCTCAATTCCTTTGCCTGTAAAATGGGAGTGTATGTAAAATTATCTAATTCATGATGTTGTTGTAAATGTCTGCTATTAAAATTATGATCAATTAACATGTTAATATTAGTACATCAATTTACCACTCAGACCTGATTTTTCATCTTTAATAGTAAATTTTTCTTGTTGCACCAATAATATGGAATTAAGAGCATGGTCTCTGGAGCCAGAATAGCAGGGTTAAAATCCAGGCTCCAACACAATGTGCGATAGAGTTCATTGACTTCTGGACCTAGAAAGCTCTACCCTTACCTCTGGTGATGCCCACATGTCTGAGTGAGAATTTATGATGTGCTGTTTAAAGTATAAAACCCCATTGGTGACACACAGAACTGGTTTGCTTACTGATAGTTTTCACCTGATCTAAGCACTTAATCTGCCTGGTTTGACTAGCTGATCAGAAGAGCATAAAAAGACCCGACTTAAACTTCTGCTCTCTGGAGCAAGAATTCCAAACATAGATCTGGGTGGTTTAATCCAGAAAGACAAAGCATGTCCATGTCTGCAAAAGGACCCTGGTGAGATTTTGCCTGGATGACGCTCATATTCTCAATGCTTGCCTACACTCTCTCTCATTCTGTACTTTTAAATAAAAGCCTTGATGTGGCTATGCTCTGTGGAGTTTGACGAGTGTATTTGTTTCAAATACACAAATTTGTGAAATTTTTGCAAACAATAATTACCTGTGTGTTGTTGAATGAGTTAAATTGTTTTACTGGGCCTTAGTTTCTCTTCTATTGATGAAGAAAATCAACAGTATCTCATATATAGAAATTATGAAGGTTTAATTTAAATATATCTGTTAATTGCTCAGAAAAGTATATGATATATAGCGAGAAATAATAGTTGTCACTTTTATACATTTTGATTATTTAAAAGTGAACCTTTCCACAATAGTTTGAATATGTGCTGAGAAAAAAGAATATTCAAGGTCAAACTTGCAGTCTAATATTCACACTTCTGAAAGAACATTTGAATGTCATCATCTGATTAGATATTTTTGCTAAAGCTTAAAAATGTGGTGAAGCATCACATATATATGACTACAATTCCAAACTTATAACAATATATCATATTACCTACAAAAAATGAACAATGTGGAAAATAACCAATTGTGAAAATGTCAATTGATAAATTATTTTTTTTGGAAGCAATCCCTTCTTTCAAATGTAATAAAAATTAGCAATTGTAAAATAATAAGTTGTTGAGCTACCTCGCAAAATTTCACTTATTCAAATCCTGCCCAATTGCTAACCAACTATAATTTAGGAGTATACATTAACATCTCGGTGGCTCAATTTCCTCCTTTATAAAAATAGGGAAAATAACTGTTATTTTCATAAATTATCCTGAGAATTGAAGGAGATAGTCTCTCTAACACATTAAATGCTTAATCAATACTGTATTTTTTCATTTAAGATTGGTGATCAGATAATTCTAGAATTATAGAATTAAAAATGTGGTATTTTTCTTATAGTTATCCATTTATGCTTTATTTTATTTTTATTATTTTTTTAAGATTTTATTTATTTGACAGAGAGAGAGATCACAAGTAGGCAGATAGGCAGGCAGAGGGAGAGGGGGAAGCAGGCTCCCTGCTGAGCACAGAGCCGGATGCTGGGTTCAATCCCAGGATCCTGAAATCATGACTTGAGCCGAAGGCAGAGGCTTTAACCCACTGAGCCACTCAGGTGCCCCATCCGTTTGTATTTTAAATAAAAATATAGTGAGAAAATACCCATTCTATACTCATATTTCAATTGTTTCCAACAATTGTTTCAGTTGTTTCCAATTGTTTCCAATGCTTATTATGGGCAAGATAGTCTGATAGCTTATGGGAATATAATACTGAAAAATAGAATCACAGTCCCTTTTAAGAAACCAATGAATAAATAACTTAAAGTTAATTATTGTAATAGGAGAAATGCCATGCAGCAGTCTCATATGTGGAAACATACACAACTATCTGAGCAAATTCAGGAAATAAGCTTAGAGAAATTGTATTTTATCTGAGAACTAAAGGACAAGCAGAAATTAATCCTGTGAACTCCAGAGCTAAAAGCTTGTATAAATGACCAGAAATTTAATATAGGTTTATTTCACAGACTGGATGGAGTTAACAAATGTGTGAATAATCCATTGATAACTAATAGTTTCACAGCTCAACAAGGAACTAATTGAGAGTGTCTGAATATAATAAATCAATAAGTCAAGTTTTATGTAATTAAAAATGTGTATAATATCCCACATTTTATTTTATCATTTCCATTATGTCTAAAGAACTTCTATTAGAAATTATTTTAAAGCAGTTTTGCTGAAAATAAGTTTTCTCAGTTTTTCTTTATATGTGTACCACTGTCATCATTTCTTCTTTATTCCTGAAGGATATTTTCACTAAATATAAAATTATGGATTTATTGTCCTTTTAGCATTTCAAGAATGTTATTACTTGCTCTAAATCCTGGCTTCTGGTGAGAAATGCTGTCATTCAAGTTGTTGCTACCCTATAGGCTATGTATCATTGGTCCCCCTCTCTCAAGATTTTTCTTTGTCTTTGGTTTTTGGAAATTTGGTTATTATGTGTATATGTCTGGTTATTGATTTCTTTGGGCTTATCTTGCTTAGAGTTTACTGACCTTCATGTATCTGCACATTTACAACTTAACATTTGGAAAGTTTTCAGTCATTATTTCTTCAAATATTTTCCTCTGATTAATTTTCCTCTTTTTCTTTCTGGAATATCAGTGACACGATGTTAGATCTTCTGTTTTTGTTGCTCCACAAGTCATATGGAACATGTTTTGTTGTTGTTGTTTGAGAGAGAAAGAAAAAAGAGGGGGAAGAGGGAGGGAGAGAGAGAGAATCTTAAGCAGGCTATGAACCAGCACAGAGCCCAACATGGTGCTTGATCTCATGGTCCTGAGATGTGACCAGAGCTGAAATCAAGAGTTGGACACGTAACCAACTGAGCCACCCAAGCCCCCCTATGGAACATGTTTAATCATTTGTTTTTCAATCCATTTTTACAGTTCTGATTAGATAATTTTTATTGATTTATCTTCAAGTTCACTGATTTTTTTTTCCTTTTCTCATCTCCATTTTGCTTTTGAGTTCTCAAGTAAGGATTTTGCTTTTATTTTGGTTTTGTATTTTTCAGTTCTAAAATACCTTTGCAGTTCTTCTAAAGATATAATTAGAAAATATAAGAATCTTCTTTTTTTTGCTGATCATCTATTTTTTTTTCCAAGTTAAATCTAAAAGTTTAGTAATTGCTTGTTGGAGCATTTTAAAAGAATGTGGCTTTAAAATACTTATCAGATTATTCCAATAGCTGTGCCATCTTGGTGTTGGTATCTGTTGATTATCTGTTCTCATTTAAAATGAGATTTTCTTGGTTCTATGATGATGATTAATTTTGCATTGTACCTTGGCAGTTTAACTAATGACATGAGACCCTGGTTCATATTTGACTGAACTAGTTTTATAGGCAGTCAATCTGACTGGTTTTAGAATGCCATGTGTTCAGGTTTTGTGGGCCATGGTTCACATGTAAATTTGATTTTCAAAGTTTTGTCTCATTGTGTGCTACGTGCCAACTGGAAGTCAATTTGAAACCTGGGCAGTATTCCATAGCATTAATCAAAGCATTTGTCGTGCTATAACCCATGGCTTATAACCCAGTCTCTTCATATAAAACAAACAACAATAACAATATGAAAGCATGTAAAAACTAGTAAAATCTGAATATCTACAATTTAATAGTATTATACTAATCTCATTTTCTTGTTTTTATAAAGAGAGTTTAAGAGCATACTGTACTTTTTTTTTAACTTCTTAGGAAGTCTAAGAATTTAAAATAAAATGTGTAAAAATATGTAAGACAATAGAAAAAATATGTCTATGTATATATATACTTTTAGTAAATAGAGATCATCTGATAGATAATCATGAGGGATAGTGCTGGGGGAAAACTAGGTTTTTCAAGTATAAAATTATGTAATTTTTATTGCTTTTATTAAACTTCAGTTGAGATATAGTTAAGAAAAATTACCCTGGCTTTTGTATACAATTCTGTGAATTTTGATAAAGGTACAGTCATAATCAACAGCACAATCGAAATATAGAACATTTCATGACTCTCAAAAGCTACTTTATTACTCTTAGTAGGTAATCCTGTTTTCATTCCAAATTTTGGGAAGCAATGATCTATTTACTAGATCATGTGTGTATTTCCTAGAATGTGTTTACATGTGTGTGTTTACTAGAATGTCATTGAAATGCAGTCATGGGTCATATAACTTTTGAACCTGACTTTGTTCACTTAGGATGATCCATTTAAGATCATCTACATTGTTTTATGTATTAATTTGTTCCTTTTTACTGTTTCATAGTATTCCATTATATGGTTGTACATCTTTTTTTCTTTTCTTTTTTCCCCATTTACAACTTGCTGACCAATTTGTTTCCTATTTTGGGTCACCATGCATAAACCTGATACAAATATTTATATATAAGTTTTTGTGTATACAGATGAGTTCATTTCTCTTGGGTAAATACCTAGTAGTGAGGTTACTGAGTCATAAGGTAAAACTGTTTTACTGTATAAGAAATTACCAACCTCTGGATGCCTGGGTGGCTCAGTCAGTTAAGCATCTGCCTTTGGTTTATGTCATGATCCCTGGGTCCTGGGATGGAGTCCTGCATTGAGTTCCTTGCTCAGTGGGAAGCCTGCTTCTCCCTCTGACTGCTGCTCCCTCTGCTTGTGCTCTCCGTCTCTCTCTGACAAATAAATAAATTTTAAAAAACTTAAAAAAATTGCCAACCTCTTTTGCAAAGTAGCTTTATCATTTTGAATTTTCATCAGCAACACTTCTGTGTTACAATTGGTCCTTTCACTACCCCTCATTTGGAATGTTTATTTTTTAAACCACTTTAATAAGTGTATTATAGTATCTCATTATAGTTTTGATTTCCATTTCCCTCATGACTAATGATGCTGAGCATCTTTTCTATGCTTATTTATTACTTATGTGTATTTTTTGGAGATATGTCTATTCAAACCCTTACTCATATTTAAATTTTATTAGTTCTTATAATTGAGTGTTAATAATTCTTAAAGTATGTAGAATATATATCATTTATGTGTGCTATCTGTATATGTGCCATGCAAATATTTTCTCCTAATCTGTGTCTGGTTTCATTCTCTTTTTTTTTTAAAGATTTTTTAAATTTATTTATTACAGAGAGAGAGACTGAGAATGAGAGGAGAGAAGGTCAGAGGGAGAAGCAGACTTCCCGCAGAGCTGGGAGTCTGATATGGGACTCGATCCCGGAACTCCGGGATCATGACCTGAGCCGAAGGCAGTCGCTTAACCAACTGAGCCACCCAGGCGCCCTGGTTTCATTCTCTTAACTGTCTTTCAAATAACAGAAGTTTTAGTTATGACAAAGTCAAATTTACACATTTTATTCTATTTCTGTTTCCTGATTTCTGTGTGTTGTCTAAAAAAAAATCTTTGACTAATCCGACTGTAAAGATTTTCCAATGTTATCATTCAGAAATTTTATAATTTTAGATTTTACATTAGATTTATGATCCACTTTAAATTGACTTTTGTCTATGGGTTATCACAGTACCTCTGTTAGACCTGGGCAAGTGGAGTTCTTGTCCCACTTAGAGGCTCTGCACCACTGCACCATCCCTCTACCTTTTAGATTTCCCCTCAACATGTTCAAAGTACCCCTTGGGTGCCTGAGACAAGAACCCCAGTCCGTATTTCTCCCCTTTGGGGTACTCTCCAACCATTTAACCCACCAATTAGGTCAACCAGATGCCTTGAGAAACTCTGGTACTTGTGATTATAAGGTAATTCTGGACCCTACAGATGGGCTTAATTCCAAAAGGGCAATTAGTAAGTGGATCACATCCTGGCTGGCACAATATTTCTTTCACAGGATTGTCTTAAAATGATCTGTCAGGATGTTGTTGACATGTTGATTTGGATGGCCTCAAATCACTTCTGCAGACAAAAGCCCTGACAGAACCCCCCCAAAAAAACAAAACACACAGATGTGCACATATTTCCCCCCAGTTCCCTGTATATCCTCAGAGCAGGCTTGTTCAAGACAGAGGTCAAGACTGATAGTTTTTACCTATGGATATGTAATTGTTCTAGCACTGTTGAAAAGTCTATCAATTTTCTATTGAATTATCTTTGTTGGAAGTAGAATATAACAAGTGGATTTATTTATATCCTTATTCTGTTCCATTGATCTATGACTCTGTTCTTTTATCAATACCATACTGTCTTCTTTATTGCAAATTTGTAAGTCCTTTAATTATGTAGATGTTTACGCCAATTCTTCTTTGTTTTTGTTTTTGCTAGTCTAATTCCTTTGCTTGTCAATAAAAACTTTAGACTCAGATGGCCCATTTTTATTTAAAAAATGTCAATTTATATTAAAATCTTTTGGCATTTTATTGCAAATGCATTTAATATATAACTAAATTAATTGCATTTAATTTATAGTTTAATTAGGTGGAAAATTGTTATCTTTACAATATTGAACAATATAATCCATGAAAAAAGAACATTTCCCTGGTTACTTAGGTTTCTTTAACTTACCATATGGATATTTTATAGTTTCAGTGAAAAGGTATTCTGTATACATGATTAGTGTTTCATATTTTCTTGCAATTTTATTGTATTTTTTAAAATATCTAATTTTCAATTGTTCTTTGCTACTATAAAAAAGCAGTTGCATTCTGTAAATTAATCTTATTTTTAATATCCTTGATAATCTAGTTGTAAAAGCTTGTAATAGCTTTTATTGTAATGACTTTTTTTTTTTTTTTGGTTTTATTTATTTATTTGACAGAGAGGGACACAGCAAGAGAGGGAATACAAGCAGGGGGAATGGGAGAGAGAGAAGCAGGCTCCCCTGAGCAGGGAGCTCCATGAAGGGCTCAATTCCAAAACCCTGGGATCATGAGCTGAGCCCAAAGTAGATGTTTAACTGATTGAGCTACCCAGGCACAGGTGTAATAGCTTTTTTGTAGATTCTTTAGGATACTTTACATAAAAAATTGTGAATTTTCATAGAAATTTGTGAATAAGAATAATTTTCATCTCTTTTCATTCTGTATTCATTTTATGAATTTTTACTTAATTTATTCTACTTGCTAGGACTTTCAGTTCAATGTTTCATAAAGAATAGTCTTTGCTGGGACACCTGGGTGGCTCAGTTGGTTGAGCAGCTGCCTTTGGCTCAGGTCGTGATCCCAGCATCTTGGGATCGAGTCCCGCATCGGGGCTTGCTCCTCAGGGAGCCTGCTCCTCTCTCTGCCTCTGCCTGCCTCTCTGCCTGCTTGTGTTCTCTCTCTGTTAAATGAATAAATAAAATCTTAAAAAAAAAAAAAAGAATAGTCTTTGCTTTGTTCCCAATATTCAAGGAAACATTCGATATTTTACCAGGGAGGTTCCTGTTAGTGGTAGATTTTTCAAGGGTGCTTTTTACCATGTTGAGAAAGTTCACATTAATTCCCATTTTTCTTATAGTTTTTTAAATCATAAATTTATGTTGAATTTTGTCAAATGCTTTTTCTATATCATTCGAAATAATCTTGTTCTTCAGTGTTTAGTTACAGAACTGCATTGATTTTCAGGTGTTAAAAACCTTAAATTTCCAGAATAATCTCCACTTGATCATCTTGTATTATCTGCTCTTTTTCTGGTGTTCTACATTTCCTCCATGCAGCCTTGTACAAGGTATAGATCAAGACTGATGTTGGGGCATCTGGGTGGCTCAGTGGGTTAAAGCCTCTGCTTTAAGCTCAGTTCATGATCTCAGGGTCCTGGGATTGAGCCCTATGGTGGGCTTTCTGCTCAACAGGGAGCCTGCTTCCTCCTCTCTCTCTCTGCCTGCCTCACTGCCTACTGTGATTTCTCTCTCTCTCTGTCAAATAAATAAAATCTTTTACAAAAAAAAGACTGATGTTTTATCTGGATTTGATTTACTAATATTTTTATTGAATGTTTTTTAATTTATGTTCATGAAGAATATTTTCCTACAGTTTTATTGTAATTCTTTTGTTTGTTTGAGATCAAGATAATTTTTGCCTCAAAAAATCAATTGGGAAGTATTCCTATCTCCTCTACTTTCCAGAAGAGCTGATATAAAATTGGCATTATTTCTTCCTTAAGTATTAAGTAGAATTAATCAGTGAAGTTATCTAGGCCTAGAGATTTGTCAGAAGGTTTTAAAATATAAACTCAATTATTTAACAATCAAATAAATTAGGTTTTCTATTTTTTCTTGAATTAATACTGATAGTTTCTATAATTCAAAAAATTTATACACTTCATGCATGTCAACATATGGGAATAAATTTGTTCTTAATATTCCTTAGTTTCCTTTTAATATATGCAAAATCTTTGGTGATCTCTGAATTTCATTCCTAATGCTGGTATAATTTGTTTCTTTTTTTTCTCTTGAAATAATATTAGATTTACAGAAGAATTATAAGAGATTTCCTGGGTAATCTTCACCCATCTTTCCCTAAGGTTAATTTTTTCTATAACTCTAGCATGATTATCAAAACTAAGAAATTAATATTGGTACATATTATTAACTGAAATTTTGGCTGAATTTGGATTTACCCAAATTTCCCACTAATGTCCTTTTTAAAGATTTTACTTATTTTAGAGAGAGTGAATGAGTGAGGGGAGGGGCAGCAGAGGGAGAAGGAGAGAATCTCAAGCAGACACCATGCTGAGCATGGACCCTGACAAGGAGTTCAATTTCACAACCCTGAGATCGTGACCTGAGCCAAAACCAAGAGTCCGACGCTTAACTGACTGAGCCACCCAGGCGTCCCTCCACTGATGTTTCTTTATGTAATTCCAAGATCTAACCCATAATCCCACATAGCTTGCAATTGTCATGTCTCCTTGGTCTCTTCCAATCTATGGCAGTTTCTGAATCTTTGTTTTTCATGATCTTGACAAGTTAAGAAGTCCTAATCAGTTATTTATAGAATGCCCCTACATTTGACTTTGGTGTTTCTCATGATTAATTAGAGGTAATGTGTTTTTGGCAAAAAACACAAAAATAATGTGCCCTTCTTGTTCCATCATATCAGAGGTATATGTTGCCAATATGCATTACTGATGATGTTCAGCCATTCCTAAACACTTGTGCCACAGAGGATGTCTTCTCCATTACCTTGTCCCACACTCAGTGTTGAGCTGTTGTTTTTTTATTAGTCACTGCTCACTAGTAGGGTTTTAGAGGTAGTAGCCTGGCCTCACATATAGGGTTTTCTCTGTTTCTTCCCCATCTTCCTAGAGGAGTGAAATTTTTTACCTTTGGTGGGCCTTTTGTAGAAGAGAGCTTGCTACTCTAGAAACAGGAGATCTTTAATGTTACTGAAATAGCATCCTGAGCACAAGAATGTTTCTTGACACTCTCCCAGGTTTGTAAGGTGTTTTCCTTCTGTTCCCCCCCTGCCCCACCCTCACAATCAGACTTTACTTGTATCCTGGCTGCAGGAGCATTTGCTGCTCTTTTCTCTAGCTAAAGCTTTTTCTCAGTGAGGAAGACAGTTCAAGCAAAGGGTAGAGTTTTGAACCTTTTCAACAGCAGCAATAAAATCCTTCCTACAGGCACTGAACAACAAAAACCACCAGTTTTTGTTGTTAGCATCTAATGGAGATCTATGAAAAGAGCCAGCAACTAGTATGATATCCACTGTCTTTCTGGGGCTCCAAAAGGTCATATACTGTCACTCTAAACCATACTCTTCCTTGTCACAATTATTTATTTAAAGATTTATTTATTTATTTATTTATTTTTAGAGATAGAGTGTATGAATGGGAGGGGCAGAGGGAGAGAATCTGAAGCAGACTGTGTGATGGGCGCAGAGCCTGACAATTATTTAAGTATTTGCTCAATTTATTCTTATTCATGTATGTCAGCCGTGTCTTCACCCATGTTCTGTCACATGAGCCAGTCCCTGGTATCCCTCCTTTCCTTGGAGGGCTTTATCACTCCAATTTTATAGTTCTTTCAGCCTTTTCTTACTTATAGATTGATTTTTTTTTTTAAACAGGTTTCCACATTTGAAGAGAGAGGGAACTCTATTCTATACAGGAACTGTATTCTCTTTAAAATTTATTTTAAATATGGTTATAATTGGAAAAATACAACTTAATTTTGATAATCTTAAATAAAATACATGGAGAACTTTGATTTTTCAATTTTATCCAATCTTTTGATAATGCAACTAAGATAGCACCAGTCTATTTTTCAAAGACAAGAAGTTGTCATGAGATTCATTTGTTTAAACATGTTGGAAGAAATTATCTGCAATCACAATACTTTCTTCCATATGCATGGTACTCCCATGGCGGTAAGATTCTTGCCACTTTTTTTCCCATTAATCACCCCTCCCTAGAGTAACTATAGTGACTTAGCTTATTAGAGATTTAGGAAGAAATAAACAGCATGCACAGCCCAGGCTATTCTTTTTATCTTAGGATCCATGTGCCAATAGAAATTGTGGATTTCCTCTGCTTCTCAGTGCTACAAACATCACTTGGTCAGACTATCTACATGGAGCCCACTTCTTTGGTCTAATATTGTTAGTAAATGAGTGAATATAATTCCTTAATTTGTGCATTCAGTTAAGAGGCCCATTTGAATTCCATACTAACTACATTTCCCAATCCAAATGGTCTCAAAAATAATGGCCATATTCTATCTTCTACCTAACTAGTCACTCTTTGAATTCTTTTAATTATTTAGAACCTCCTCAGGGAAAGTAAAGGTCCAGGACTCACTACCTAATATTACTATTTATGTACAACTATTTCTGGAGTACCCTAGGAAACACCTATATCTTTTGCATGACTGGAGATAATTGTAGAATAGAACACAAAATATAATACAAAAAATACATGAGGAGAGGTTTTTTTGTGGAGCCTAGACAGAAGGGTTTTGCCCTACCACTTTAAGATTTGAATAGAGTTTTGACTTTAATGATTTTTAGTGGCGTTTGGACTACAGGTTTTAAGCCTTGGCCTATGTGATATTTTGCAGTTGGTGGTGTCTCCTGTTAGTGGAAATTTTGTCTCCTGTTTTGAATAGCTATGTTTATAAAAGCAGAGAAGTAAAAAAAAGTACTTGAATCTTAGGGAAGATATCAGATTCCTCAGGAATGTCAAAGGCAGATACATACAGGTGAATGGGTTTAAGTGAGTATAAGCAAAAAAAAAAAAAAAAAAAGGATGAGTGGCTTGTATGGGAGCTGAGAGAGCCTCTCAAATATATTGCAGTGTTACAGGGACCTTAGCCAGCAAGCACAGATGAAGGGGGAGTATAATCATAAAAACAGCAATGGTCATGGGAAACTTCTCCAACACTGGCCCTATAGGTGGCTAAGATTACAGTCACAGTCCCAAAGCCACCCTTGCAGGCTCAGGCAGTGTCACTTTGCAGGCTATTGCTATCTTGCAACACAGGTGCAGGATTTCCTGGGAATGTTTAGCTGAAGCAAAGATTTGACTGCAAAAAAATGGATATTTCTAGTCTTTTTTAAGCATTTATGTTAGAACAATTTCTACTGCAGTTAAAATGTAAGGCATCTGAGTTTGCTTGTTCTATAGAGCACAGGGGAATTTCTAGCTTTAAATTGTTAGAGCTAGGCTTATGTAGACACGACTAAATACACTGAATCAAATTCCATTCTGCATTTTGGGCCATAGAGGATTCTGTGAGGGATATAGAGACTTGTCCACTGGACAAGCCCAAGAATGAAAAATACTCTACAAAAATATAGAGTGTATTTTAAAGTGAGAGAATTACAGTAAGTAGGTATGCATATACTGCTTGTGCCTAGAGGAATTATTACTGAGCAATTTATAGAATTGAAAATCAAGGGAAAAAGTATTTTGAGGAGCTTCATAACTCTTCATAACTGAAGTTTGATTCATACATGTTCACCCCACCCCCAATTTCTACCCCCCATGGCGCAGGCTTCAAGTAATAGCAGCTCTGGTACAGAAATCTGCTGAGTATGATTCTCCAACTGAAACAAATGTGAGAACCTTGCCTAGGAGGCAGATTTCATAGAATGGCTGGCTTCTAGATGTGGCAAATGTATTGTGACAAAATTAAGTCCTTGTTGGGACTTTTCCTAATTGAATGTTAATGAATTCATCATGGATTCCAGACAACTGGCACAGACTGCTTGGTGTTGCAGACTGCCTGTCTATTTCTGGGTTTTGGCTAAAACCAAAGACATACTTCTGTACTTCTTCCCTTGTATAGGAATGAAACTCTGTCTTGGACTTTAGTAATGCTAAGTACTGGGTCCTGGAGGGTGTAGGATCAAGATAGATTTGTCTCCCAAATTTGGTGGTTGTGTGGCTGCTCCTCTAATGATCTTGTTTGTTAATATTTTGGTCTCTTTAAAATGTGAATGATTCATCGTATAAATGTATATTAATTTGTGTATCTATTGACCGGTTGGTGAACATTTGAGTTGTTTACAGTTTGAGATTATAATCTTGAAAACAAAGAACAACATGCATCTTAAAAGGGGAAGATGAGAGTGTATGTGTGTTAACACCCCATTCATAGAAAATTCTGGAAAGTCAAAATTGTAATATTAAAAAGCAGTTGAGTGACTGTCAGGGTTCTGGGGTTGACTGAAGAGTGCTATAGGAAAATTCTGGAATGATGGAAATGTTATATATCATCATGGTGGTAATGGTTACATGACTGTACATATTAAAAAATTCACTAAATTGTACACCTAACATTGGCAGTTTAAATATATAACTAGACACATTACAGACTTCATGTTGAATCAGTACAAGTCAGATACTTTGAAGAAACTACCAGTTACCAAACACAACAGAGGATCCAACTATGGAAAATACATAAGCTTTGACATGGAATCTACATGGGACTCAACAGAAAAAGGAACTGGGAAGAATAGTTTGAGACTTCAGGTTTGGGCTTTGGACTTTTAATCAAAAGAAAAGTATATTTTGATTTTAAATAAAACAATTATTTTAAAATTTAATAAACTAATATTTAATTTTAATTTCTCTCAGAGAATTGTTAATTAGAGTATAATAATAAATTTTGGTCAAATATAAATATTTAAGGTATCTTAAACTATATGATTTATTTATTATTTTTTTTAGTATGAATTAGTTGAGACTATATACTGGCCTCTTAGTTTTTTCAGTTTTTTTTTTCTTTTGGTTTTGTCTTTTTTTTTTTAATTCATACTGTCTGAAAGGGTTTGGTAGGATTGGGATGAGCTCTTCCTTTAAAATTAAATGAGCCTTGATTGCTAAACACTTGTACATCAATATATTCCAAGGACCTCAAGTAGGGTTGGGAACAAATTTTTGGATTAATCTGTTCTTCTACCCAATTTAACCAAAAATGTTTTCCCCCCACATTTGTATTTTAGGTACCCTTATTTTAATTTGTTTTTATGTTCTCTTTTTTAAATTTTTGAGTTCAATAATTTATTTTCACTCTTCCCATTTGGTAATGAAAATATTTAAGCCTCCAAATTTACCTGAGTATAAATTAGGCCATATTCCATAGATTTGGAAAATGTGCTGGGCGCATTATAGTTATTTTCTAAACATGCCACTATTAGGCTTTTGCTTTGCTGTATGTACTGTGAATCCCTTTTCATATAGTTTTGTATATTTTTCCCATTATTTTTGTTTAATTGCTTGTGTTGTAGTTTCTACTATTTCTAATGTTCCTGGACTTTTAGAGTTGTCTTTCTTGTGTTAAATAGAAATGTGTCTATTTAGAACTTCTCTGTTCACTTTTTGTCTGCTTGACTTGTCAAAGGAGACAAATATTTTTTTTTTTTTGCCCTTTTTGAATTTTGAGTATTTTTGTTTTATGTATTTTGATACTATTTTTTATTTTTAACTAAATTTACTTTCTGGCATTAGCATTGTAGAAACTGTTTTCTTTACATTTGAATTTTTCATCTCTTTGGTTCTCTTACATTCATTCTTTTAAATCACTTGGTCTTAGGCATGTCCCTTTATAAATAATATACAATTGAATGCAATAACGCTATGTAGTTGGATTTATTTTTATAACCCTGAGTGTGAAGTTATTACTTTGATATATATTGATTTAGACTAAAATTTTGGTTTACTTCATCATCTTATGATTTTCTGGCTTTTAATGTTTCCTTGCAATTGCCTTCATTTTTAGCATGTACTTTATGATTTGAACTATTGTTTCATTTCTATTTTTTTGTAATAGCCTGGAAATTATACAATGCTTTCATCCTACTCACAGAATTTTATGTACATGTTTATATCAATCTTTATATTTTTTGATTTATCAACCTCAGAAACCAAGCGGAATGTTACTGATTCTCTTTATAAAAACTAAAATGATAACTTACTTATACCTTCTTCTACTACCTTTTCAAATCACTTCCTATGTTTGAGATTTTTGTTTCAGACTTTTTGTACATAACTTGTTGTAAGATTTTAATGAGGTAGTAAATTTTCACAATTTACAACATAACTTCATATCTATAATTATCTGGGTTGATTTAACACAATTCTATGTTTATAACTACATTTAGTGCTACCACCAGCACTTTGATACTGTACTGTTCTGATATTTGTAGTTTTTATTTCTGCTTATTGTTCAGTTGTCTAGAGAGTGACATGAAGTAGATTTTATTTGGATATTATGTAGAATCTATGCTTCTGCAGAGAGGATGGTTAAGAACTACTGTTAAAACTATTTAGATATTTGCTTGACTACTAGTATTTGTTTAGTAATGTATCAAAATATTAATAATCTATTGACTATTTCCTTTCAAATGCATTTTCAGATGCTGAGTGTATAGCCATGCAGAAACAGCCAAGACCTCAACCCTGATTGAGCTCCCATTGCATTGTGGATATAATAAATAGGTAAACAAATAAATATATATAAGGTATACACAAAAAATATCAGCACTATGTAGGTATGAAGAGTATACCATGTAGGGAATATGAAGACAAACTATTACCACAAAAATGCCACATAAGAGTTCACCTAAAAATTTATTGATTTAAAAGAGTAATTGACATTTGATCACACAATGTTGAATTTGCCAGGGGGCTGGTCAATATAGGCTAGGATTAGCTGGACAAGACTCTAAGCTGCAGTTTGGGTTCATGTCTGCTCCAAGTTTATTTTACTGTCTGGACCATTGAGTGGGGTATTGGAAGATGCCAGTGAGAGGCCTGGACACCAGGGCATAGATAAAATTCTCACAGGGATGGAAAAAGCTCAAGAGAAACAACAGGAAACATGCGATGTCTCTTGATGTTAAGCATAGAGGCTGTACATAGCCTTTTCCTCACGTATGCCTGTGATCAAAGTGAGTTTCATTATCAAATCCATCATCAAAGGAGCAGAGAAGTATATTACACCTCCAGTGGGAAGAACTACAGAGTCCCATGAATAAAGGCTCTGAACACAAGGAAGAATGGAGAATTGAGATCAATGTAAATTTTGCCAGTCAAATTTCTTTCATTTTATGTATTTGTTAAAAATTCATGTTTTCATTTACTTCATTGAAATTTTCTTCTTGTTTTAATTTGAATATTTCCTATTTCATTGCCTTTGTTCTTTTCAAGTAAGCTAGAATACCATTATTTTAGATCTTGTCCTTAATTATTGTGTTCTTTATATAAACTGGCTGGATTTATTTGCCCTTTGTTTCTTACATTACATACGATTTTCTTAAGCCGTTCTCCATAAAACTGATTTGTCTTTCTACCCTATTGATTCTCCCTTTTCTGCTTCATTTACACTTGATTGTATCCAATTTTGTTATTTTTCCTTAATTTATTTCCTTAGTTAGCCTAGCTCAATTTTCATCATATTCCATTATCTTATCTTTTTTTTTTAAAGGAGTTCCTGGATGCTTTCTGTTTTGCTTTGTTTTTGTTGTTCATAACTAAGAGAATGAATGTTATACTTTACTAAATCTTATCTTCCCAATTTTTCTTTGTCTGTTGGTTTTTACATGATATCTGCATTTTTCTTCCCATTTAGTGCATTTTATTTGCATGTATCCCTTTCTTTTTCTTCTTTTGCTTGTATGAGTTCAACGCTATACAAACCCAGTTCTCAATAGTTAATGGTGACATAATGCATGGTCTTCTCAGAAGACTTCCTTCTCCTTGCTTTATGTATACCCTCTTCCTAGTCTTAGACTAATTATAACCACATACAAATGTGTCCTAAAGGTATGTTTTGACTGAATTGCTTAGTTATATAGTAAGTTGTCCACTTCACATGTTAATTTTGAGGTATAATTATCCTTATGTAATTACTGTGTAAAAAAAGTAGATCTTTTTACATTGCATTTGAAGCCTACCTCTCCCTCTAGCTATTCATATCATTAAATGGTAGCCTTGTCAACTCAGTTGTCAGGTGTCCTCTTTTAATTGGGATTAAATAGTAGTTTATCTGGCAGATATCTAAGTTTGTATTGTGAGGTTATGACCATTTCCTAGCAATTAAGTATAGATGACTTTTTTTTTGGTTTTGTTTTTAAGTTTTATAACCTCCTTTTGGTAAATTATGTTGTTTTCAAGGGTAGAGCATCGTAATTATGCTGCCTACTTTCCAGAAGTTTAACTAATTGATATGAAGACAGCTATCACTCAGATTAATTCCTGTGGGAAAATCAAAACTTTTCTCAAAATGGAAAACAATTAATTAATGGCACTTTCTATAAATAATTACTCTAATTTTTCCAGAAATAATATAGTTAGCTTTTTATAAATTTACAAGAAATAAACCCTTCCTGTCAAAAATCTCATCTCTGTAAAGAATCCACACTAGTTTATCTTTGCTTGCTATGGTGATGTTATTAGGAGGCTCTGAGCTTGTATTAGAATGGCAAGGACAAAATAGCAGATTTCTTGTAATTTTTATAGCCTATTTAAAAAATATTAATCTATACAATGTTAAAACTTATTTTGCATATGATGCTTATATCAGTTTCCTGTGGCTGCTGTTACAAATTAACATTAATTGGGGACTTAAAACAATAGCAGTTTATTCTTTCACGATCCTGAGGCCAGAATTCTGAAATCATCATCACTGGGCTAAGATCAAGCTGTCCTCAGGGCTCCCTCTGGAGGCTGTAAGGGAGGATCCACCCCTAGTTTCTTCCAAACTTCTGGTGACTGGGGCATGCATGGTCATGTTGCCAGTACTCACTCCAAACTTCAAGGCCAGCATCTCCAAGTCTTTCTTTAGTCCATTTTCACATCACTTCTGAGTGTGTGTGGTGGGTGGCAGTCTAGGGGTGTGTGGTATGGTTTGGTGTGGTGTGACATGATATGAAATCTTCCTATAATTCCCTGTAGGATACATATAAATATATTTAGGATCCACCTTTATATACCAGGTTGATCTCCTTGTCTCAAGATATTTAATTAATTACATCTGCAAATATCGTTTTATTAATTAATTTTATTTCATTTTTCCAAAAAGATTTTATCATGTACAGAGTAGAGAGGACTCAGTTAGTCTTGGCTGCTGCTTTCCTCCGGGCTGCCAGGATGTTGTTCAGCTCCTCTCTCTTCCTCTTGGCACAGATGTGTGTCCCCACCTGTTTCTTAATGAACTTCAGGGCCCGCTTGTCCTTGGAAACCAGGAGCAGCTCCATAGCATGCCACTCATATGTGGGTGAGCTGCACATCTGTGGGGTCCTTATATTCTTCTCTGGACTGCATCACTCTCCACCTTTTCAGGTTATTATTTATGAATGTACTTTTGAACTTGAAACATTTTTTTTTCTTTTTATTAACGTATAATGTACTTGTTTCAGGGGTACAGGTCTGTGAATCATCAGTCTTACACAATTCACAGCACTCACCATAGCACATACCTTCCCCAATGTCTGTCACCTAGCCACCTTATCCCTCCTACCCTAACTTGAAATAATTTTTGAAAAGGTTTTAGCTTAGCCTATTTTATCTTATAAAAGATGAAAACATCACTGTTTTATTTCACATGGAAATAATTTATATTATATAAGATTGTACTGTACTTACTGCATGCCAAATGTTATAAACATTTCGAATATATATATTTTTCTTACTCATATAATTTTCTTTGTAAGTAACTTTTTATCTTTCTTTATAGTAACATTATGAGTGTGCATATACCTGTGTATGTGTGTTTTTTTATTTTTAAGCTACTCAAATGGGTTTGAACACAGAAATGTAGCTTGCACCTAATGAGAATTAAAAAAACAAAAACAAAAAAATATTATACATTGCTGTCACCAAAAAGCACACTTCTTTTTTAAAAAAAACTTTCAAATTTTATTGAAATATAATTCAAGTATTAGTATTAGTCCAAGGTGTACAACATAAGGATTAGATATATGTATATATTGCAAAATGATTGCCACAATAAATTTAATTAACAATCACCTCACATAATTACAAACTATTTTTCTTGTAATGAGTATTTAAGATCTGCTCTCTTAGCAACTTCAAATATACAATAAAATATTGTTAAGTATAGCCACTATGTTGTATATTACATCCCTAGAACCTATTTATCTTGTAATGAGAAGTTGTAACCTGTTATCTAAGAAAAAACCCATAAACTCATTGATAAGAGAACAAATTAATAGTTATCAGAGACTGGGAGTAGGAGGAGGCAGGAATAGGTCAAAGTACTCATAAAGTAAAAGAATACATTTCTCACGTGGAGTTTTTGTTTCTGATATTATTTTACAGAAGTGACTTGGAATCATTTAATATTAGCATTTGGAAATATTAACTTTTTAGCTCAAGCATTAGCAAACTGCTTGACTGAATCATTAATGTGTAGATAAGGTTAGTGTTTTGCAATAGAGAAAGCAAAGAAAAAGAGTTTATATACTTGCTAAATTTACATAATTCTCTTGTATCAAGTCCATAGCTGTTTTTGGTTCTTAGGTTCATGCATTTTTACCAGCCTTCACTTGTCTGGTCCAAATCTCTATTTTCTTTTCATTACTTAGCACTAACCTAATCAATGAACTAAAGACACAGTGAAAATACTGAACGTAAGGGAACATTTGCCCACTCCCACCTATTAGCATCATGTTCAAATAAACGTTTTGTTTTTTTGGCTGTACTGATGACAAAGTTGTATGAAACATAATAAATTCCAAACTACTTCCTGTGAAAATCAGAAACGCTTCTCCTGGCTCTGCTGGTAACCAGGACACAAGGTTTCCAATAACATATAAATAATGCTTATGGAACACAGGAAGTGATGGAACAATCCCTTTCTGCGAGCCAGACTGAACTGTGACACGGGCAAGACCTCAACGCAGTCACATTGCTAACAGTGACGACAGCTGCCCCTTCAGCAATGACAACCCTAGTCACGCATTGAATCACAGAATTCCTCCCACTTCTGGACACTGTGTAGTCAAGAAGTAGCCCCTGCTGCCTTAGAAACTTCTGATAATTTCCAGCACAAGCACACATCCTGTTGAAAGCCTACAAGCCCCTCGAACTGTCCACTCCATCATCGTGATGCCCCACGCTTGTTCCGATCTGTGACTTCCCTTGCTACAGCAAGCTTACTAAACTTTATCATCATCATTATTACCCTACTAGTATGTTTCTTGTGGCATTTAAGCAGTGTGCTTTCACAATGATCTATCAAAAATTGAACCTTTTTTTCAACAATAAGTTGTCCATAACTTTATTTTCAACAAAATATTTTATTTTGTTGAAATTTATTATTTTTTAAAAAAATTTATTCTGCAACAAAATTTCATATCGCATTTTAAATACCCTTGCATTGTCATTGGTGCCATTTATACATATTCACATATTTCAGTTCTGCTTCTTGTTTACTTCCATCAAAGCAGAGGACACTACTACATTTTTACATCTCCTTTGAAGTTAGGCATGTCTCTACCATTTGCTCAGGTTAGTGAAAGGAGGGTCAATTGTGCATAGAAACTTTCAAAAATTAATTGTACTTCACCACTTTCCCTCCCCTCTGTCCAGTTTTGAAAGCATATATTCATATGAACTCTCTCAATCCACAACCCTGAGGGACCACAATGAGAAGAGAAGCTCTTGCCCTTCCTGACCCAGATTAGAAACGGAACATAAATAAAAATAAGCTGTGAACACGTTCAGCAGCTGGTAAATATTTGAAATCATTTGAAATCAGGCCTCCTAATTTATCCTGACTGATACCAAGCACAACTGAATTTGTGAATAATTTTTGGTTGCAATATTACAACACAGAATTCCTAGACAATTCAGAAATTGTCATTCATAACTGAATTTCATCATTATGTCATTGACAAGTACCCCTATTTATATTGCAACTTCTTCCTGATGGTTCAGAACCTCATGTATTGGTCAAAAGGTTCAACTGTTTTTCTATGTATTTTGTCCAATCACTTCCACAAATGTCAGAGTCATATTTGCTAAGGATTGGTTGATGTTTATTTTTAAGCTTCAGAATAATTTAAATTTAAATTTTATTTTAGGGCACCTGGGTGGCTCAGTTGGTTGAGCAACTGCCTTCGGCTCAGGTCATGATCCTTGAGTTCTGGGATCGAGTCCCACATCGGGCTCCCAGCTCCATGGGGAGTCTGCTTCTTCCTCTAACCTTCTCTCCTCTCATGCTCTCTCTCACTTTCTCTGTCTCTCAAATAAATAAATAAAATCTTTAAAAAAATTAAAAAAAATAAATTTTATTTTAAATTATTACAGTTATAAATGAGCAAAAACAATTACAATTAAGAAAAGTAACTTTTATATTTCTGTTTAGTCTATATAATTAATAACAGTTTGAGAGGCTATGCATGTGCATTTATGTTGTATATGTATATGGATTATAGAAATTTATATTTGAATTAATTGATTTGGTAATATTGTAAAAGATACATTAATGAAAAGTTCTGATGGAAATCTCTACCCTCAAAAAGCTTACATTTATAGTGGAGAAAGGCATAAAGAAAAATAAAAATATAGTAAAATTAAAGAAGAGGGGACTAGAAGTTGAAGGTACTACAATTTTAATTGATATCATCAAGAATACAAAACCAAAAGGCAACATTTGAGTAAAGGTTTGAAGGAGGTGACTGAGCAAGACATTGTAATCACTTTTATTCTTGAATACTATACAGAGGCATTAGAGTATTTTGAAAGAGAGGGATGACAATCTGATTTATGCTATATCAGCATCACTTTGGCTGCTCAATGGGTAATATTTGAGCAGACTGGTAGAAAATGTATTTATGGATACATAATATAAAAGTATTCCCTTGGATAGCTAACCCCAACATTTAACCTGCCTTTTTTCATTAAGTTAAACACTTGAGTAACTCATCATATATTCTAGTCAATAGCCAAGACTTGCTGGAGACTAAATATTTGAAAGACATATCCTATTTTAAATTATTAATTATCCTTGGTTCACTAATCTCTATCGCTTTAATAAAATAAGTCATCAGAAAACATTGAATTGATCCATACTATACCATGAAATGTTCTTTGCAAGTTGAGAATATAATGCTATGCTCTCAATTTTATTAAGAATATAGAAAAATGGTCCCTTTGAATAGAATTTATGAAATTTTTGCAAAATCATAACTAAATGTTCATAAAGTAGGCCAGAGAAAGGATAAAAACACAAAAAATCCACAATGTATGTATATGTTAAATTGTGAAGGAAAAAAGATAAAGAAGAAAGAATGCCATGAGAAACTAGGAAGAGGGGTTTGAAATTTTAGATCTGTGAGGAAAGGCTTAATTTAGAGAATGACTTTTGAGCAAAAATCTGAGGGAAATGAGATAGCTAGCCATGTAAATATAAGTGGAAAGAGAAGTCTGACAGAGAAAATGGTAAATGCCCTCAGAGAAGAACCTTCTTGGAATGTTAAGAAAAATCATGGAAGTCACTGATTTGGAGTTAAAGGAGGGAAGGGAGAGAAGAGGCTTAGGACTCTGAGAAACAAACTGAGGGTTTTGGCGGGAGGGAGGTGGGAGGATGAGTGAGGCTGGTGGTGAGTATCAAGGGGCACATATCACATGGAGCACTGGGTGTGTGCATAAACAAAGTATCTTGGAACACTGAAAAAAATAAAATAAAATAAATAAGAGGCATAGGAATCATGATTAAAAAGTTAGTGGGGGCAACTCATGTGGGAATTTATGAGTTTGGCTTTCACTATTTTTTTTTAACATCTTAATGTAATTTTATTTTTTTTCAGTGTTCCAAGATTCTTTGTTTAAGCACACACCCAGTGCTCCATGCAATACGTGCCCTCCTTAACACCCACCACCAGGCTCACCCATCCCCCCAAACCCCCTCCCTTCCAAAACCCTCAGTTTGTCTCTCAAAGTTCACAGTCTCTCATGCTTCATCTCCCTTCTGATTTCCCCCAAAATCAGTAGGACAGGAAACAACAAAGTGTTGGAGAGGATGTGGAGAAATGGGAACCCTCTTACACTCTTGGTGGGAATGCAAGTTGTTGCAGCCGCTTTGGAAAACAGCGTGGAGATTCCTCAAAAAATTAAAAATAGAGCTACCCTATGACCCTGCAATTGCACCACTGGGTATTTATCCCAAAGATACAGATGTAGTGAAAAGAAGGGCCATATGTACCCCAATGTTCATAGCAGCAATGTCCACAATCGCCAAACTGTGGAAAGAGCCGAGATGCCCTTCAAGAGATGAATAGATAAAGAAGATGTAGACCATATATACAATGGAATCTTACTCAGCCATCAGAAAGGATAAATACCCAACTTTTGAATCAACATGGACGGGACTGGAGGATATTATGCTGAGTGAAATAAGTCAAGCAGGGAAAGTCAATTATCATATGGTTTCACTTACTTGTGGAACATAAGGAATAACATGGAGGACATTAGGAAAAGGAAAGGAAAAGTAAATTGGCTTTTACTATTAACAAAAACTCAGTGGTTTGAGACAAATGAGCGACATGGCCTCCTCTATACCTAGACAAGATCATTGTGGCTGATCTGTGAAGAGTAGATAGAGATGAAGAAAATTTAGCTATCATAGCAGAGTATCTATTTTTTAACGGAGGTATAATTGACTTATAACATTGTGTAAGCTTAAGGGAAACAACACATTGATTTGATACATTTATATGTTACAATATGACTACCACCCTAGAATTAGTTACTACTTCCATCGTATCTCATAATTATCATTTCTGCTTTGTGGCGGGAATTTTTAACATGTAGTTTTTTAGCAACTTTCAAATATAGGATACTGAATTGTTAACTATAATCACAATGCTCTGCCTTAGATCCCCAGAACTTATTCATCTTTTTTTTTTAACTTATTCTTCTTCTAACTGCATGTTTGTGTCCTTTGACCAATATCTAAGATGAAACAAATAAATGACTAGTTTTGACAGCTGAATTACAAATAGGATTTTGACTGATGCTATTTCAAAATTTTCTTCTCCATTCTGAAAAACAGCTGACAGACTGTTTCAACCCAAAGCCAATATTTCAGAAGTTGCATGCTGGCGATCTAAAGAACAGATTTCGCCTGTAGATTTATTTTGTTTGGCGCATAACTGTTTTTAGCCAACATTTAAAAATCGGGAAAATTCATATAAAATATGGTCTTCCAGATTATCTTCAAATGTCAGACACACTGGCAACAGTAGGCCCAGCATCAACAACAGGAGCTAGTTAGTGTGTCCCTGATTTACACAAGGCCATACACTTTTCTATTTCCATAATCCTTTCCCAACTTTAGTGTAGTAGCTCTAATGCCAAGGCTGAAGGTAACCTGCATTATGTCATTACATTTTCCCTGTTTTTCTTATGATATGGAAATATTCTCCTACACAAATATCTCTCTAAATAGTGACAAAACAAAAGATATGAAGAAGGTGGCTTGCTGGCCTGCTTTGATTTTTGTTTTCTCAATTTATGAATATTTAAACTTGTGATCTCTATCGATATTTTACAAAATTTAATTATCTTGTATAGGCAAATAATTAAGGCAACATTCAACTGAGTTAAACTTTGATATTAGGGGGAAAATCACACAAAAATTCTATCACTAACAAAGGCCACATTCTAATGTGTCCTTCTTTAAGTTCTGAAACTGGTAATGAGGAAAATTATTATGGGTCTGGAGGTCTTTTCACTTGCCAGCACTATTACACTTAATGGCTCTGCCTTAAGTCAAAACTTCATTTGTATTTCCACTTTTCATTTAATTATATACACATTTACTTAAATTTGAATTGTGTGTGTTATTTGTTTTTTGCATTTAGGAAGAAAATGCCTATAAAGGTTAGTATATTTCTGAAAGAACATACTAGTTTGATCTCTTATAACTATTATAACATTGTAAGGTATGGTATTAAATTATCTATGGAGGATAAATACATGTATGTATATGTCTACTTACTGAATACATTTGAATCCTGTGCTATTATGAATTGAAAAATGAAGAATTATTAGTCCCTTAAATATATTTCTCTGAATTAGTTTTTGTTCATGAAGGAGAACAGGACATAATGGTTATTGCATATTTAGGAGACAGATAATTGGAATGCAAATGATTGAAGGATGAGAGAGGAATTCCATTAAATACATTATAGTACATTATTATCACATAAAGTGATAAAGAAAAAGAGTTCTGGCTCTCAAGGGAGGTAGACGTGGGTTCAAATCCCAGACTTGGCTGTGAATGCAGATGATCTGAAATAAAGAACTTATAAACTCTGTGCCCAGTTTTACTCATTCATAAAATGAAAAATAATACTAATAATAGTTCATATAATTCAATAGTAGAACATTTAAATGTTAGAGTCTTTATATTTATTATTCTAAAAGAATTCTATTGTTTGAAGTTTATCCAGTGGTCCTGGATATGGTACTGACAAATGGGAAAACAATATGGTAGAATATTTATTTTTTATCCTAAAAATTTAGATATTTATATGAAATTCTACATCTAAGCAAAGCAATTATATCATTAAGATTCACCCCCCTCCCCCACTGACACAACTAGTAAGATGTGGATCCAGTATCTAGAAATCCAAATTTATTAATGGATTTTATTAATTAATCCAAATTAATACAGGTCAAGGAAAAAGCATGAAGTCCTTGGTGGTTTTGTCAAATAGTTCTGAATATAGCGATTTCTTAATATGAACCTGTTTCAGTCTTCTATCATATACTAAGTCCAGGATGTTTATGTGACAAATGGCCTATATAACACCAAAAAGACTTTTAAGGTTCAGGTTATAAAACAGAATGTACAACATGAATCTTCTACAGTCAGGGTTCAGGTCGCCTGGATTTGTACTTGGCGATGTGACATTGGGGAATTACTTATTTTCTCTATGCCTAAGGTTTTCCTCAGTAGTCAAATGGTGAGAGTGATATGATTTATTTTATATTTTCTCAAATAGAATGAAATTATTGAATTGGTTTGCATAGTAACTGGTACAGAGTCTAGGCTTAGTAAATTATGACAATTATTACTACATAAACATAAGAAATAGAAAGCATACATAATGAGATAGTGTTATGGGATAAATTACATTCCTCCAAAATTCATATGTTGATGTCTTAACACCTAGAACCTCAGAATGGGACCTTAGTTGTAAATAGAGTGATTGCAGATATAAATGGTTAAGGTGAGGTCAAGGTGGAGTAGGGTGGACCCCTTATCCAATGTGGCTATTGTTCTTATAAAAGAAGAAATTAAAAATCTATTTTTTAAAAGATTTTTTGTTTATTTATTTGACTGAAAGAGAGAGAGAGATCACAAGTAGTCAGAGAGGTAGGCAGAGAGAGAGGGGGAAGCAGGCTACCTGCCAAGCAGAGAGCCCAATGCGGGGCTCGATCCCAGGACCCTGAGATCATGACCTGAAGGCAGAGGCTTAACCCACTGAGCCGCCCAGGCACCCTCCCCCCCCACCAAAAAAAGAAATTTAGACAGACATGCAAATGAATAGAATGCCCTGTGACAAAGAAGGCTTTAAGAAAGGATGATGTAATCAAAGCCCATAAATAGCAAAGATTGCCGGAAGACCATTAGAAGCTAGGAGTATCATGAAACAGATTTCCCCCTCACAACTCTCAGAAGGAACTCTGCCAACACCATGATCATAGATTTCAAGGCTTTACAGCTGTGAGACATAAGATTTCTGTTGTTGAACCCATCTAGTTTGTGGCATTTTGTGATGGCATCCCTTGCTAACTAATGCAAATGGTAAATAGTAGTTGCTGCTAAATACAGAAATGATGAGAAATTGTAATTTTCTAATTTATGTCACTTTTGTCAAACTTTATAACTTAATATGTAGTACTTTTTTAAAAAGATTATTTGTTTATTTATTTATTTATTTGACAGAGAGATCACAAGTAGGCAGAGAGGCAGGCAGAGAGAGAGGGGGATGCAGGCTCCCCGCTGAGCAGAGAGCCCGATGCGGGGCTTGATCCCAGGACCCCGAGATCATGACCTGAGCCGAATGCAGAGGCTTTAACCCACTGAGTTACCCAGGCGCCCCCGTAGTACTTTTAATATCATTATATTATAAAAGTTTTACATATATATTTATAATTTAACAAATAATAAAATAACACTGATTATATGGCATACAGGACTATCATATGCATTACTAATTGGATAATATTTATACATGAAAGTAAAATTTCTTTGATTTGAATTAAAGTGAGTTGGAATTATGTTATTGAGACTGAGCCTGTAGCCATGAAGAATGATGGAAGCTGAGAGACCCCACAAGGAATGGCAGCTTGAATTCCACAATAATCATTGTCATGGCTCAAAGCAGTACCTAGCAAAGCAAAACATAACAGACTTCTTTATGCCATATGTATGACAAACATGTTAGCCTTCAGATAGGCTCATTTTGACTTCTTATGTATCTGTGAAATTAAGAGAGGAGAGCACCCAGGTTTTCCAGAACACATATGGATGGACTTGGTATGGAATTTGCCCCATGACTGACAGTTGAAAAAAAATGGATGGACTATAGCACCTGGGTGGCTCAGTCAGTTAAACATCTGCCTTTGGCTCAGGTCATGATCCTGCAGTCCTGGGATCAAGCCCCATGTCAGCTCCCTGCTCAGCAGAGAGTTTGCTTCTCCCTCTGCCCCTCATCCTGCTCATGCTTTTTCTCTCTTTCAAATAAATACATAAAATCTTTAAAAAAATGGGTGGACAAAAACTATTGTATTAATAGGAAAGCCAGAAAACAGTGAAATGAGGACATTGCTGGAAATGTACATCATATTCTCATCCACAGAGGTTTTTTTTTGTTTTTTAATCCATTGGTTTAATAGTATCATATTAGTCAATGTAACAGATACAGACATTACTTCAAATAAATTACATGTAACTTAAGTCCTTCAATGGGAAATCCTATTTTTATGACCACCAGTCTATAAAAAAAAGAAAAAATAGAATTTTTTTGTACACCTCATGCTATTGACCACATTGAAAACACTTTGGCTTTTTAATGCGGTAATTTGAAAACACACATTTTTCTTTAAGTGAATCATTTAAATAACGATGTGAAAAACTAATGTTTTTCTTTTTATAAACATGAAGAAAAGAATAAATGCTTATAATAATTCCTCTTTAGACATGTTATTCATTTTAATTTATCCCAAGTTTAATGAACTATCCTATCTGGTGTTTGCACTGTTTTACTATAAAAATATGATACAGCTCTCTTCCTTGGAATTTTTGTGAAACATTCCTAAAACTCTTTGGAAGAGTCTCTGGTGACTTTTACTTGCTCTGTTTTGTTTATTTTTTCTTTGTAGAACCTCCAGATAACAGCTGACTGCATAACTTTCTATACTAGCTTTGGGTATTCTGAAGGAAATCAATATTGTAAAGGTTATACTACTTGGCCCTCATTTTAGCATTACTTTAAAGCAAAGAAAGGAACCCAGAAATAAGGTTTAAGATTAAGATCTCCTCACCAAACATCTTGCTAGAAAGCTTTGTTCAGCTTTTGTCTCAAAATCCAGATGCGTAAGTGGTATAAGCAAAAATGAAGGCTAAATTTTCTAGATCCAAAGCCAGTTTATGTATTTCTCCCCTCAGTTTTGCCCAGCAGCTCAACCAGACAAATTCATATTATTGAATGATTATGAAATTAGTTAATAAAAGCAAAATGATTAACTCAGGGATCATGAGTAGTCACCACGGGAGGCAGAAAAGATGAGGCTAAAAAGAGAAAGTAAAGGAGAAATTTGCTGGCCTGAGAACTGCCCTTTTGAATAAATGTATTGATTAAAATAGTATTGTCCTCCTTTATAAGTCTTCATTTTCTGAATTTTTAAAATTCCTTCAACTATAAACTTAAGTGCATACTGTTGTAATGGTGAAATGGAGTGTTACTATTACCGGGAGCTATAACATTTAAAAGCACTAGAATTTCATCTTTTGTCTATTGTATTATGACTTATGTCACAGAATCTAGAACATCAGTTTTAATTAGACATTGCATTGTAGAGCACCCTTTGGTCACCTGTCTATACCCTTTGCATTCATGATGATATTACTATAAGACAACTCGTTTCTATATTATTTTACTTTGCAGATTACTTTCAGCTCTTACTTCACCAAGAGAAACTAACTGCTTCTAAAAGAAATGAAAGAAGGAAGGCACCAATCAACAGCTCTTTCCACTAGCTGGTGTCTGCTTACTTACTAATTCAGTGGTTGAGGCTGACTGGTCTATAACTTAGAAAATCTTCTAGTCAGTCTTGCTGCATGCTAGTGAACGCTCAGGGTTCAGATTTCTTATGTATTGCATTTAACATTACGCAAACTGCTTCCAGTTATTTTATTTGTTTTATATCTCTTCATTACCCACAAACCTCTAAGATTAGAAGCACAATGCCTTATTACACATTGTGTCACTGAAACATCCCCTCTCTCAAAAGGGAAGTATTTGCTGTTGTTAAAATGTATCCTTGGGGCTCCATAATATTAAATATCTCACAGAAAACTCTAAGGTTCTATTCTGTGCATGATATACTCCTAAGAAAACATGTAGGCTAGAGATGAGTATTAGTTACTGATTCTTCAGATGTTATTCTTATTTCATAAATACATCCAGAAGAAAATTAAGATTCTCTGCATTTGAAAAAAAAAGGATATAGTGCATTAAAACATGGTAAATCAGCATAAGAAATTATTGGTGTATATTAATCAGCCAGAGTGAGAGTTTAATATTAGATTTAAATAGACTCATTTAGCTAGAATATTAATATAATTACAACAGGAATAATAAATTATCTGTTATCTTTAATGACAGGGAAATGTGGTATTATAGTTAATCAAATATTTGGATTAATGCTATTGTGCATATCATGTTTTTTTAATCCAAATACAGCATATTAAAAGTGTTGTTAAAAGCACGCTGAAAGGAATTTAACAGATAATGAGTCAGATAGCATCAAGGTGTTCACATTATCATTATTCTAAATAAATGCTGAAATTCTTGTTAATAGAGTTTTGATGACTATCAGACTGGGTGACAGAGGAGTGAAGGAAATACCTATGTGTTCCAATGCTAAGCATTACAATTTCAAATCCACAGTTGTAATCGGCACTTTCTTAAGTCCAGTGAAAGTCATTTATTCACTCATTCATCAAATATTTATTGAACATCAATAATGGACCAGTTGGTTGGGTAAGAGCTATAAATATAATAGGGGACAAGACACAGTCACAATCCTCAAGAGGCAAACAGTCTAACAGGCAATTTAAGCAGGTACGCGTATTAGCTATCATACAAAGGGCCCCTCTCGCAGCCCTGCAGTGTCATAGAAAGATTTCGTGCAGCCAGTAAAAGGAAAAGTTGAAGAGCATCCAAGCAGCCTTGACAGCAAGGGCAATGGACCAGAACTGAAAAAGCATATTCAGAGAGAAAAAATGAAGTTTCCTATCTTAAAAGGCCAATGTCTTAAATTATAAAATTGTTTAATTGTGTCCATCTTAAAATATGACATAATTAGAAAAACTAGCTGCATGGTATTGGATCAATATCATACTTTTGACATTGAAGAAATCATTATTTGCTTCAGACCTTGTAATATCGCCTAAAAATAAATCGTACAATTTTTAGAGCAAAAAAGAGTTGCCTTTATAACTTTTGTTGGTTCTATCTTTCATACTAGAGATAGATAAGATGGCTACAGCTCCTCATCTCAGACTACAATTCCTTAACTGACATCTTAAAGTGACTACACTGAAATAAGAAATTTAGCAAGGGTATTCCAGGAAAATTCAAAGTATTCATTCCTAAGTTAGTCTGAGTACATATAAGAGACTGTGGGGGAAAACTTCCTATTAATTTGGAGAACAGATATTAGAATACGGGCTACAGGGCCTATAGATATCACTCGGTCTACTTCTGTCATTTATTCGTTATATATATTTATATAAATTTAAAAATATATTTTTAATATTTTTTTAAAGATTTTATTTATTTACTTGAGAGAGAGAGAGAGAGAGAGAGAGAGCATGAGAGGAGAGAAGGTCAGAGGGAGAAGCAGACTCCCCGAGGAGGCGGGAGCCCGACGCGAGACTCGATCCCGGGACTCCAGGATCATGACCTGAGCCAAAGGCAGTCGCCTAACTGACTAAGCCACCCAGGTGCCCCTTAATATTTTAAATTATATATATCATGCAGGGTTTTTTTGTTTTGTTTTGTTTTGTTTTAGAAAGAGCACAAGTTGGAGGAAGAGGCAGAGGAAGAGAGAGGGAGAGAATCCTACACAGGCTCCATGCCAGTGTGGAGCCCCACATGGGGCTTGATCCCACGACCCTGAGATAATGATTTGAGCTAAAATCAAATCAAGAGTTGGACACTTAATTGACTGAACCACCCAAGTGCCCCTATTTTTTTGTTTTTTGTTTTTTTAGAAATATTCCATGGTTGTTATATGCTGGGTAGTTTTCTAGTCTATGGATAGGACAGATCCCTGCCTTTATGAAACTTAACACTGTATTAGATTACAAGATTTTTACATGAGTCTCAGTATAGTTATTGTATATGGTAAAATATGTTCAAGTTAGATCAATCACCACTTACAGAAGTTGCATGTAAGATTATGGGGAAATTTTATTGCAAACACAGTGAAGGGATAGTTTGTAAAATAGAGTCTGAATGCTTATTTTGTTTGGTTTTTGTCATGTAACTTGAATCTTCAACAAATATTTACCTTTGGGAACTAGTTGTCAACATTGAATTATAAGGGAGTTTCATTTAAAATGAGGATTCTTAAATTTTTCTTAATATATAGGTCTATGTGATCTCATGGAACTTTTGGGCTATTACTGGATAGTAAGTAGCTGCCTCTCTAGAGCTAGGGCAGAAGAGACACCTACTTTTGTTTTGTTTTGTTTTAAAGATTTTAGTTATTTGAGAGAGAGAGAGAGAGGCAGAGAGAGAGTACGAGAGGGGTGGAGGGACAGGGGGAGATAGAGAAGCAGACTCCCCACTGAGCAAGGAACCCAATGCAGGGCTTGATCCTAGGGCCCTGGGATCATGACCTGAGCCAAAGGAAGACACTTAAGGGACTGAACCACCGAGGTGCCCCAAAGGATACCTACTTTGAAGTGGAGTCTCATAAGTACAAAATTCACTGGATATTCTACAAATTTTTTAATCTATGGTTTTTTTAAAAGGCAATTTTTTAGAGAAGTTTTACATTCACAGAAAAATTATGAGGAAGATACAGATATTTCCCATATTTTCCATGCCCCTACATATGCATCACGTCCCCCATTATCAATTTTACAAACCTCCCTCTCAGAGAGGTACCTTTGTTATAATTGATAAACCTACAATGACATATTATAATCACCCAATTCTGTAGTTTACATTACCAGGCTTCTTTTACTTAGTAATATGTTTTCAAGGTTCCTCTATGTCTTCTCATAACTTCATAGCTCATTTCTTTTTAACGCTGAATAATATACCATTATCTGGATGTACCACATTTTATTTATCCAATCACCTTCTGAAGGACATCTTGGTTGCTTCCAAGTTTTGGCAAATATGAACAAAGCTGCTATAAACATGCATGCACAGCTTTTTGTGTGGACATAAGTTTTTAGCTCCTTTGGGTAAATTCCAAGATGTACAACTGGTATGGCAAGAGTATTTTTAGTTTTATAAGAGACTGCCAATTTGTCTTCCAAAGTGCCTGTACCATTCTGCATCCTTACCAGCAACGAAAAGGAATTCCTATTGCTCAACATATTCACCAGTATTTGGTGTCGTCACTGATCCAGATTTTGAACATTCTAATAGATATGTAGTGGTATCTCCTTGTTGTTTTAATTTCCATTTCCCTGATGATCTATGATGTGCAACATCTTTTCATATTTTTTTTTTTGCCATTTGCATATCTTCTTTGATGAAGTATCTGTTAAAGTCTCTGGCTCATTTTTTAAAATCAGGTTGTTTATTTTCTTATTGTTGAGTTTTTAGAATTCCTTGTATATTTTGGTAACAGTCCTTAACCAGAAGTCTTTTTTTTTTCAAAGTTCTTTCACAAGTTGGTGGCTTGTCTTATTCATTTGGCATTGTTTTTTGACATAATCAAAGTGTTTGTTTGTTTAGTTGGTTGTTTTGTTTTGTTTTTTCATAATGAGGTTCAGCTTATCAATGATTTTTTTCATGGATCCTGCCCTTGGTGTTGTATCTAAAAAGTCAACATCATGCTCAAGGCCATTTAAGTTTTTTCATATGTTATCTCCTATGAGTTTTATAGTCTTTCTTTTTACACTTGGGCCTATGGCCCATTTTTAGTTAATTGTTGTGAGGGTGTAAGATCTATATCTGAATTCGTTCTGTTGCATGTGGTTGTCTTATTTTTCTGGCACTAATTGTTAAAAATACCATATTTCCTCCATTACCCATAGTCTTTGCTCATTTGTCATATTTGTGTGGGTGTCTTTCTGGGCTTTCTATTTTATTCCATTGATCTATTTGTCTATACTTTCACTAAAACCACACTATATTGATTACTGTACCTTTATTTTAAGTCTTGAAGTCAAGTAGTGTCTGTCCTCCAACTGTGTTCTTCTTTAATATCGAGTTCACTATTCTGGGTTTTTGCTGTTTCACATAAATTTTATGTTTGTCTTGTAGATATCCATGAAGTAGCTTGAGTAGATTTGGTTGGGATTGTGTTGAATCTATAAAATTGAGAATTGACATGTTGACAATATTGAGTCTCCTATCCATGAACATGGATTATCTCTCCATTTATTTAGTTTTTCTTTGTTTTCATTAATTAGAGTTTTCCTCATACAGATTTTCTAAATTAAAAAAATATATAGACCTAAGTATTTCATTTTGGGGAATACTAATTTAAATAGTTTTGTGTTTTTTAATTTCATGTTCCATTTGCTCATTGCTGATATATAGGGAAGTCATTGACTTTTGTATGTTATCTTGTATCCTATAATCTTGCTATAAATGCTTATTAGTTCCAGGAGGAGCTATCAATTCTTTTGGATTTTCTGTGTAAATGATTATATGTCATCTATTAACAAAGACAGTTTTATTTCTTTCTTTGCAATCTGTATACCTTCTATTTTCTTTTCTTGTCTTACTGCATTACAAAGGACTGCTAGGACAATGTTGAAAAAAAAAAAAGTTGATGAAAGAAATTCTTGCCTTATTCCTGATCTCAGTAGGAAAACTTTGAGGTATGATGTAGTTGTAGGTTTCTGTAAGTCTGCTTTGTCAAGGTGAGGAATTTCTCCTCTATTTTCAGTCAACTGAGTTCTTAATTATGAATGGGAGTTGGATTTTGTCAAATGCTTTTTCTGCATCTATTGATAAAATCATATCATTTGTCTTTTTAGTTTGTACATATGACAGATTACATTCATTGATTTTTAAATTTTTAATCAGCCATACATACTTGGGATAAATCCAACTTGGTGGAGGGTTATAATTCTTTTTACATATTGTTGTATTTTATTTGCTACTATTTTGTTTATGAATTCCATCTATTTCATTAGAGATATTGGTCTGTATTTTCTTTTATTGTCTTAGTCAGATTTTGGTATTAGAATAATCCTAACCTTATAGAATAAGTTAGGAAATATTCTTTCTGGTTTCTAGCCTCTGAAAGACATTGTAGAGGATTGGCTTAAGTTTTTCCTTAACTGGTAGAATTCACCAGTGAATCTATCTGGGCTTACTGCTTTCTGTTTTGGAAGACTATTAGTTATAGATTTAGTTTCTTTAGTAGATATAGAGCTATTTTATTGTCTCTTCTATTTCTGTGAGTTTATGCCATGTGCTTCTGAGTCTTCTTTTTTTTTAAACTTAAATATGTTTATTTTATTTTTTCTTCTAAGGATTAGTCCATTTCATCCAGGTTATCAAATTTGTGGGCATAGAGTTGTTCATGCCATTCCTTTATTAATATTTTAATGCCAATAAGCTATGTAGTAATGTCTCCTGTTTCATTTCTGATATTAGTAATTTGTGTCCTCTCTCTTTGTCTTAGATAATCTGGCTAGAAGTTTATCAGTTTTATTGATCTTTTCAAAGAATCAGTTTTTGTTATCATTAATTTCCTCTATTGATTTTCTGTTTTTAAATTCACTGATTTCTGCTCTAATTATTATTTCTTTTCTTCTGCTTCCTTTACTCTTCTTTTTCAATTTTCTGAAAGTTGAAACGTAGGTCATTGATTTAATATTGTTCTCCTTTTCTAATGTACAGATTCAATGCTATAAAGTTCACTGTAAGCATGCTTTCACTGCATTAATTTGTATTTTAAAGTCATGTATATTTTATTTTCTACTTCATATTTTACCTTTTTAATGAAAATATAATCTAGTAAAATTAATACAGGATTCTTATTTTGTTTCTTTAGGTGCTGCTAGCATGCCTTATGCCACGTGACCCTAAGGATATAAACACCTCAGGTAAGAAACAAACTGCTAAATTAATAGTTTTTTTTTAAATTAAGAGTTATCTAAGCAAACAATTATGCTTAGGAATTTGGCTTGGGAGGCAGGATAATTTTTTTTTAGATTACCAGAAATTGTTTACTTCTCAACAATTACCTGTTACTCTTATACTAATTCTAACCTATCTTGGTGTCCAAGAAAATGATAAAGCCAATTGTCCAACAACTTACAAAATTGGAAGAAACAATTGCTGCATAATGTGAAGCTCAGAAGTCAAAAGAGTATGCATAGAACATTTTAGTGTACTCTCTAGATCCAAATTTCTTGGTGTTATGGAATCTATGAAAGGGGACAATACAATAACAATGTTGAAAATTTTGAAAATGAACCGTCTTGTAGGAAAACATTTGTTAAGAAGTCTTTTTTAAGGAAAAATCTATTGCTAGCAAATGTTTTTTAGCTAACCTGGAAATATATTTGTTTTCCCTTCTGTATTGATAGTTTTCCCGGGTACATGATTTTATATTGACAAATATGTTCTCTTGTCACTTTGATGTTATCATTGTAATATTTTATATGCCATTGATAAAAGTGCCATCAATCTATTATTCATTTCTTTTTATGTAATTTGTCTTTTTTATTTGGCTACTTCTGGAACTTATCTTTGTCTTTTATATTCCTTAGACAAATTTCTTTATTCTGCTTGGAATATGATGTCCTTCATGAAATGGAGAATTTATATTCATCAATATGGAAAATTCTCACTACATTTTTTAATATAGCCTCTTCATTGTTTCCTTTATACTTTCCTTGAGCTCAGATTAGATATATGGTGTACTTTCTTATATTACAGTGTTCATCTTAACTCAATTTCATATTTTTCTCTTTCTTTAGGCTGTGTCATAAGTTACACTTGTTTCTATACACTTGTTTCTAGAATTGCTAAGAAATTAGAAAAGTTATGGCTTCTGTATTCAATACCACTGTAGTTTTAGCTTCTGTCTTATTTATTCTGTTTTATATTTATGGTTAACTTCCTTATGTCTAATGAGTTTAAAAATATTTTAAAAAATATGTTTGCTGTAAATTATCTAGGATATATATGTTTTTTTAATTTTTTTAAAGATTTTATTTATTTATTTGACAAAGAGCGAGTGTGATCACAAGTAGGCAGAGAGGCAGGCAAAGAGAGAGGGGGAAGCAGGCTCCCTGCTGAGTTGAGAGCCCAATGCAGGTCTCTGTCCTAGGACCCTGAGTTCATGAACTGAATTGAAGGCAGAGGCTTTAACCCACTGAGCCA
>CM052800.1:41657903-41672778 GCA_028533885.1 Nasua narica | reverse complement strand
CCCTCAGAGTATATGTACTACCACACTTCTGGCATAATGTTTTGTCATATTGATGATTTCTTCTCAAATATTTGCTTACTGGGGCACCTGGTTGGCTCAGTGGGTTAAAGCCTCTGCCTGTGGCTCAGGTCATGATCTCGGGGTCCTGGGATCGATCCCTGGATAGGGCTCTCAGCTTAGCGGGGAGCCTGCTTCTCCCTCTCTGTGTGCCTCTGCCTACTTGTGATCTCTCTCTGTCAAATAAATAAATAAAATCTTTAAAAAAATATTTGCTTACTAATTCTGACCTACAAAAGTATGTAAAACAGAAATACTAACTCAATAAATTTATGCCCACCTTATACTACCCTGATATTTAATAAAATTTAGTATTTGATTAAATATTAAGAATCAATAGTTAATTTTAAATTAAATACTAAAATCAATATAAACTGTTATTATTGATGTTTATATTCAAGTTGTAATATTGTATTGACATTTTACAGAAAATATTTAAATTTTATATATGCACATATATTTTTACATACACATGTGTATATATAAATATACATATATATAAATAAGCTATCTTTCTAAGAATATAGAAATTGAGTCATTTAGAGAACAAAATCTCCAATAGAATTTGAATACATATCAAAGTGTTTCTTAAATAAGTACATTGGACCAGCAAGAGTGTAATGTAGAAAGTTAGTAAGGTATAGCTACATTATAACAATGAACACAACAATAGTTATTTCCTGAATGCTAGGACAAGCTAGAAGGATCCCAACCTGGTTTCCTAGTTAAGTTAATTAAATGCAAGCATGGAAAAGCCCTCACAATGGACAAACATTTTTAACTTCTATAAAATACTTGCATTTAGAGTCTACCTTATTAGAAGAATAGGTAAGACAAGCTTTCTCAGTAATATATCTGTGCCCTTGAAGTAAGGATGTATTTAAATTCTTATATGGCTCATCAAATGGAATTTTTTGAGGTTCTTTTGCTTCTAAATAGACATTTCTTTAATTACTTTAAAACATTTTCCTAATATAGCTAGATTCTTATCTGTATTTTTTTCATGAAATATATTTATGTAATATTTTGAGGACAAGTTTTTATACAATGTTCTTTAATGTAATGCAAATGTATTATGAACAGGAAACCTGTAAGGCATTCTCCCAATTCCCTTCATTTACTGATGGAATATTAGGCATTCTAGACCAGACTGAATGCCAATAAAGTAATACTGTATTATATGTGTAAATTAATTTATACATGATGATTAACATAAGTAATCTTAGAGAAGTGTTCACATGATTGTATATTATCATCCCAAGCTTAAATATTGCTCAAAATTATCCTGAGTTATTCATACCTGAAATTTTCTAAAATAGTTCATGGTTCATGGAGTTTACTAACAGAGAATAGGAAGAATAAAAATTAGGTGTCATGGTGAATTCTCTCAGAACCAGAAATGGTCCCCAAAACTATAATCCACTTTAGAAAATAGAAGCCAGAAGTTAAAAACAGAGTTATTGAGTAAGATGGTTTTATGCCCTAAAGGATATTAGTAACCCTATCCCCTAGTCAACATAAGGCCAGTAGCATTCTCCAATAATCATTAGGAAAATAAAAAAATAGTTTTCCTTACTTCCAAAATTCTCCAGAGTAGCATTGCCACTCCAAGTTAACAATAAATAATAGGAATACTTTCCGAGTTTTGCACTGATATGGTTTTGGGTCCTTTCCTCTCAAATTATCTGTCATATACTAAAATTTCTGTATTTTTCCTAAACATATGATCTTCTGATAAAAATTTCCTCAATCACAAACTCTTGTATCCCCATTTTGACAGTAGTTTGAAGACTAATTTTTGAAGAGTTGATTAATGTTGAATGTGAAATATTTCTAAGATGAACATTTTATACTTTACCATTTTTATTAAAAGAGGATATTATGTCAAATTATTATTTTTAACATTAGTAGACTTTCTTTTTTATTATTTAATTTTTCAAGGATACATATTGGACACATTTTCTTCTATAATTTTAATACATTTATTTTGTCTATGAATTATAATTTTCTTTATGATTTAATTTTGTTATCTTAGTTTCTCATGCACAGATATGTGGGTGTGTGTAAAAAAGATAATTCATGCATGTCTTTAAATGCTCCTAAAGCCATCAAGAGAAACGAAATCTTGCCATTTGCAACGACATGGATGGAACTAGAGGGTATTATGCTAAGCAAAATAAGTCAGTCAGAGAAAGACAATTATCACATGATCGCTCTGATATGAAGAATTTGAGAGGCAGGGCAGGGGGTTGTGGGGGGTGGGGAAGAGAAATGAAGCAAGATGGGATGGGGAAGGAGACAAACCATAAGAGACTCCAAACTAAGGGTGGCTGGGAGGTGGGGGCAGGTAGGGATATGGACATTGGGGAAGGTATGTGCTATGGTAAATGCTGTGAAATGTGTAAGACTGATGATTCACAGACATGTACTCTGGGGCAAATAATATAGGTTAATAAAAAATTTAAAAAAAAGAATTAAATAAAATTCCTTGCTACTATTATAAACTAAATAATATATTTTAAAAGATTTTATTTATTTATTTGAAAGAGAGTACAAGAGCATGAGAGCATGAGTGGAAGGGAGCAAAGGGAGAAGGAGACTCCCCTTTAAGCCCAACTACATAGGGCTCTAGCTCAGAATCCCAAGATCATCACCTGAGCCAAGGCAGAAGCTTAACTGACCGAGCCACCCAAGCACCCTTAAACTAAATAATATTTTTAATTGAGGTATAGTTGGCATGCATCATTAGCTGCATTGTGTTGTACAACATAATGAATCAATATTTGCATATATTATGAAATGATCACCACAATGAGTATAGTGTTAACATCCATCATCATACATACTTATAGATTTTTTTCTTGTGGTGAGAACTTTCAAGATCTACTCTCTTAGCAACTTTCAAATAGGCATTACAGTATATTTAAAAATATTTTATTTATTTATTCGAGAGAAAGAGCATGAACGGGAGAGAGAAAGGGGGAAAAGCAAACTCCATACTGAGCAGGGAGCCTGACACTGGGCTTGATCCCAGGACCCTGAGATCACAACCTGAGCCAAAGGTAGACAATTAACTGACTGAGCCACCCAGGTGCCCTGGCAATACAGTATTATTAGCTGTACTTTCCATGCTGTACATTACATTCTCATGATATTTATTTTATAACTGGAAGTTTCTATCTTTTGCCTCTCTTTACTCACTCTCACCTCTAGCAACCACCAATCTGCTATTCTCTGCATCTGTGATATCTGTGAACTAGGGTTTTATTTTTTCTTTTCTTCTTCTTTTTTTTAATTCCATATTATAAGTGAGGCCCTTATTTCACTTGGCATTGTGTCATCTAGGAACATCTATATTATTAGAAATGGCAAATTCTCACCAACACTTGTTATTTCTTATCTTAATTATAACTATTCTAACAGGTATGAGGCAATAATATCTCATTGTGATTTTGATAAGCATTTCCCTGATCATTAGTGATATTAGCATCTTTTTATGTATCAATTGGCCATCTGTATATGTTTGCAAAAAATGTCTGTTCAGAATCTTTGTCCATTTTTTTTAACAGATTTTTATTCTTTTTTTGGCTCTTGAGTTGTATGCATTCCTTATATATTAGATATTAACCCTTTATCAGGTTTGATTTGCAACTACTTTCTCCCATTCAGTAGGTTACCTGTTCATTTTGTTGATGGTTTCCTTTACCGTGCAGAAGCTTTAAATTTGAAATAGTCCCACTTGTTTATTTTTGCTTTTGTTGTCTTTGCTTTTGGTGTCAAATCCAAAAAAGTCATCAAGACCAAAGTCAAAGGACTTATCCCTTGATTTTGTCTAGGATTTATATGGTTTTAAGAGTTATGTTTAAGTCTCTAATCCATTTTGAGTTTTTCAAGTTTTCCCAATACTCTTTGTTGAAAAGACTGTCCTTTTCCCATTCCTGCCTTCTTTGTTGTAAATTAATTGACCGTATAGGTGGGTTTATTTCTGGGCTTTCTATTGTGTTCTATTGATCAATGTGTCTGTTTTTATGCCAACACTATACTGTTTTATTTACCATACCTTTGTAATATAGTTTGAAATCACCGATTTGTTCTTTTTCAAGATTGCCTGAGCTATTATTCATGGTCTTTTATGGTTCCATATATATTCTTTGATTGTTCTATTTCTGTGGAAATTAGCATGGAGACTTTTGTTTTTGTTTTCTTTGTTTTTCTGTTTGTTTTTTGGCATTGGAATTTTGTTACAAATTGAGTTGAATCTACAGATTGCTTTGAGTAGTATGGCCATTTTGACAATATTATTTCTTCCAACCTATGTGCTTCTGTGCATGGAATATCTTTCCATTTATTTGAGTCTTCTTCAATTTCTTTCATCATTGTCATAGTTTTCAATGTATAGGTTTTTTTTAATCTCCTTGATTAAATTTATTCCTAGGTGTTTTATTCTTTTTGATATAATTGTAATTGGGATTGTTTCCTTAATCTCTCTTTTTGATAGTGTGTTATTAGTATATAGAAACAACTGATTTCTGTATAATAATTTTTTATCCTACAAATTTATTGAATTCATTTATTAGTTCTAAAAGTTTCCTGGTAGAGTCAATATATTGTTTTTTAACACCTTATTTTCTACTGCATTTTGGAGATTGTTAGATACCACCAATTATCAAAAAGTCATATACAGTGTACAAATATTTTTATAATTTGAAGTATTCAATTAACCCAGTGCCAACCTTTTCTCCTAGAAAAAAAAAGAGACTACGATATAGTCATATTACTTAGAATTTCTAATTTTAAATGCAAGATAAAAGAATGGTAAATTTATAAAGTAACTAATGCTTGCAGATAATATCGCGTGTGGAACCTTGGACCTATACAAATTCACATATAGAACAAACTCGGTGGTACTGAACTATATATGACTATATATAGTTATATATATATATTTAAATAATAGCTAAAATACAAGCTTTTGGAGTGCCAAGAAAATAAAACCCCAAAATTCTTAATGGTAAAGATCAAATTAATTAGTCTGAGATCAAGCACTCTTGATCTTCTTTGTTAAAAGTATTAAAAAAATGAAGTCTACACTTCATTATCTTCAAGCTCTTACTATGTTCATTCCTAACCTGAGAGGTTTCTCTGTCTGGAGTGATGTGAAGTTACTTCAGCAGCTACAGCCCAGAGTTCTTTGTCCCTATAATGTACATATTTATCTAAAGATCTTAGATTTCAATGGAAATTTTATGTAACATATTTTATGTAACATACTTCACAGGAATTCTTAGGACACCGTGGATTTTTAGAACATAATCCACACTGACAAAATTTAGAAAGCATGCCAACTTTCAAGGAGCTTATACTGAGAAAATTTATGTTTGCAAAATCCCATTATTGGTGTTAGCTGAACTCATAACAAAACTCCAAGGACTCTGAGAACATTAGAGAATGCAAAGAAACCAAATCTTCAGTTTTTTGGGGATCTAGGCAATCTGGACCAGATGTCCAATGACTATCAGTGTTCTTCCTCGATCCTGAAGGCAGATTTAAAAAAAGAAAAGTCTACTTTACATTAATGGCTGAATTTGAATGCTTTAACATCCATTAAATAGTTACTGAAAGTTAGATTGGGAAGACTTACCGATACATTTTAAAGAACTGTTGTAGGAAGTAACAAATGAACTTGGCTAGTTCTAAAATCACAGATTAATTTTGGCGACATTATTTTATTTTAGCAAGTTACTTTTCCTTCCTTTTTAAAACAGTAAGATTTCTTTTTTCTGATAAGCTCCTATTTCTTGTTCATGTTTTCAGGTCCATCTTTTTAATACTGTAATAATTTTAAATACACTAATGTAGTCAGAAGTTAATCTTTCTAATAAGAAATGGCACAGCATAGTAGTTAATAAGAATGCCAGAATTTAAATATGTAACTTTAATTTCATATGTGAAAAGAGACAATACTCCAAACTTATCTATTTTATTTTTCTCCTTTGGAAAATCAGAATATTGCCAATATGTGTATTTTTTAAAAAGATTTTATATATTTGACAGAGAGTAAGAGATCACAAGTAGGCAGAGAGGCAGGCAGAGACAGAGGGGGAAGCAGGTTCCCTGCTGAGCAGAGACCCCGATGCGGGGCTCGATCTCAGGACCCTGAGATCATGACCTCAGCTGAAGGCAGAGGTTTTAACCCACTGAGCCACCCAGGAGCCCATGTTTGTATTTTTTGAAAATTAAATGTTAGTACATGCAAAGAACTCTGTGATACAGTGCACAGGCATCAAAGTATAGCTATTCTGTTAATTGTATAAAATACATTAATTACAAAATTATATATTGGGGCATCTATTTGTTGTGTGTTCTTTCTGCTTGTTACAATCAACTTAGGATGATTGGTTGGTTGATTGGTTTTGTTTTATTTCTACGGTTTGCATTTTTTTCCTTTCCTTTTTTTTTTAGTAGCAATGTCATCTATGTTTTGCTGGTGGAAAGAACCTGTAGTGTAGCCTTGAGAGTGTGCCCCTCAGCAGTGTATCATGTTCCTTCTGACATGAGCTCCACTGAAGCCATTTTTGGCTATTACATAGCCTGCACTGCTTGTAGAAACTGTAGCATAAATTCGTACCTCAGACCAGCAGCGTTTGTGCTGATGATTTTCATGAGCAACTGTAGTTTTATATATAAAGCATGGGTGAAACAAAGATGTGCCTTGTTATTTCTCTTGATGGATGATGTTTTATTCTATTCCATAATTTCTCAAAAAAAGATGGGGTCTTTTTAGAATTTTATATTTAATACGAGTTCTCAGTTCTCTGTGTTTTGTGCAATCCCAAGGCCTTTCGCCCAGACCTTTGAATACAAGCTTCTCAGTTTCAAGAATTGATAAATGCCTCCTGGGCTGCTGAGTATCAATGCAAGATAAATTTTCTAGTTTCATGCTTGCTCTTTATGTTTTGGCCTTTGGGTATTTACTTAACTTCTTAAAATCACAGCTATATGTTTAGAAGAATTTTTATACATATTTTATCAAGCCTTTCAACGTGTAGTGGGAAACTTATCTTAGATGAACTTAATGCAGGTAGTAAAAATGATGATCTGACTTATCCTTTAAAACAATGTTTCACACTGGAGTAAAAAAGTGATGTAGCAAGAGTAAAAATAAGGTGACCAATTTGGAAGCCACCACAGTAGTACTAATGAAAGATAAGAATGGGGCACCTGAGTGGCTCAGTTGTTAAGCATCTGCCTTCAGCTCAGGTCAGGGTCCCAGAGTCCTGGAATCAAGTAACATCGGGCTCTCTGCTCAGCCAGAAGCCTGTTTCTCTCTCTCTCCCACTCCCCTTGCTTGTGTCCCTCTCTTACTCTTACTGTCTCTCTCTCTCTCTCTCAACTAAATAAATAAATAATCTTTTTAAAAAAATAAAGATGACTGGAACTGGTTTTTCCACAGCTGTGATTAAATGTGGTCAAAATAGGGATACATTTTAGAAATAGGGCCTATAGGATTCACTGAAAGATTAGATATGGCTTGAGAAAATAATGAAAATAAAGGTGATTTCTAAGAGTTTCTTATGAAGAATAGTGTAGATGGAAATGTATTTCAATTACTCAGGTAAAAATGAGAGCATCACTACAACCCCTACTCTAGTAGGTCTAAAGTACAAACTGACTAAATTTGGTCAAATTTGTTGACAAAAGGGTGCATGTAGTAGCATAGAAAGGTGGGTGATTTATACATGCTGTCCTCAGTTGATGAACGTTCCAATAATTAAGATAATTAAAGTGGCAAGAGGAGCAGATTTACAGAGAATGTTGACAGTCAAATTTAGTTTTAGGCATGCTGAGTTTCAGATGCTTTTTGGGCAATCATACATATATTTTCACATAAATTTTTTTTAAAGGATTGCAACCCAGGGTAAAATTCTGAGGTAGAGATAGAGATTTTGAAGTCCTATTTACATTAATTATCTAAGGTTCTGAGATGTAATAATAGGTGAACTTTCTCTGGCTTACTGGATACATTTTACAAAGTCAGTAGCACTTCCAAAACAAGTAAATAAACCTGTATTACAATATCCTGAGATCTCAAATCTCTCCTCACATTCTGGGTTTGTTTTACCTGTAATTTAGCTTTATTTGTGACTTCTATGCCTTGCAATTATGATTCTATTAATACGTATTTGAATTTTAAACCTTGACTTCAAACACTATTCTCCTGTGGCAAGTAAACTGATTAAAATTAAGACCCTGAAAATTCCTTTATTAATCTGTTGTTTAGATGCTTACATCAATTTCTTGTATTATATAACTTTGCTTCCAGGCTGAAATCTGCAAACAACTACAGCACCATAACTGAACTTTGGCCAAAACAGAGGAATTTATTTTAATGATCCCCGTATTTTCAAATTCTTCACTTGAAGTATAGGGCACTCTCTGGAGAGCAGAATCAATAAACCTTGAAGAATGCATATGGAACATTATTTAAACTAGGAGCTGAAGGGAAGCTAGCAGATGCTAAGGAGCACTGAGGGTGAACTGCAAAAATCTGCTAGGGACAACAGGCACATAAATGAAACATGTATCCACAGGATGGTAACTGTGGTATAATGAGAAGAGGGAGAGAAGAAAGAACAGGGAAACTAGTTACCGGAGAGCTGGTGAGGGCCCTCTGTAAGTGCTTAGCCATAGAAATGGTGTAGTCATTTATTCATTTAACCAGATGATTTTGCTTTCTGGCTCTGTGGTTGGTTCTGGGGGTACAGAGTTGAATAAGATTTGGGAAGGAATACTTAATCACTGTGATATCATTTAGGTACTCACAGAGGCATTCAGTGGTGCTAGGGGAAGCCAGAGGAACAACGTTCAATGCTAATTAGTGGGTTAGGGAAGGCATTCATACCCTCCTCCGGGAGTTTAACCCTTCAAGGATATATTGGATTTAGGCTGAAAATGGAAAAGAAAACCTTCAAAGTGGAAAGAAAGGCATGTGCAAAGCCACGAAAGCAAACAAGTGTTCTTGGGATTTGGCTTCTCCAGTGTTGTCTGTTATAGAGAGAAGAGGAGGGAAACAGAGAGATGAAGCAGGAAGGGTTTTAAAAAGGCTCGCGATATGAATGAGGTTATGTGCTATGCCCGGAGTTGGCATCTTAATTTGAAGGTGATGGAGAGGTAGAAGGATGACATGAAGAGATATACTCTTTGGTGTCGGGGATTTCATGGAGGGTGGCAAAATCTATATTAGACTTTATAAACAACACTCACATTTAAGAGGCAATGGTAAAAAGGATGTTTTGGGAGAATTTGCAAAGAAAGCAACTATTAAGCACTAAAATCCCTGGAATTCCTTGAAATTAATCACAAGTACTCTATATCAAAATATTTCTTCCTAGGAAAATGTATAAATATTATCGATTGAAATAAATAGAATAACAACAACAATGAAAATAAATGAATAAATAGAATAAGAAAGAATACTTAAATATAAAAATCAGGTATAGTCCTTGGTTAGCTTCTTTAATGCGTAGCTGTAGCCATAATGTCTAGTGAAATTTTAACTCTTTAGAAAAGTTGCAGATCAAAAACTGTTCCTCCATTAACTGCTTGAAAAAGAAAGGCCAGGATATGGCATATTTCAATAACTAACAGGACTAATACAGACATTCCAAAACCTAACTTTACATATATAGAAACCTGACAATTTTAAAAAAGTATTTGATATTTTGCCTTTTCTTCTTAGAAACCTTTTAAGAGATGTGGTCTGCCCACCACCTTTTAAACTACTGCATAATAGTAGTAACTGTTACAAAGTGTTACAAAGTGGCCAGTGGCAGTGAAGTAAAGGAAGGTGTATGTTTACTGTTATTCTCTTTCTATGTCCAGTAATAAATAAATTTCCTGTTCTACCATTAACCTCTATGTTATCTGACTGACTTACATTAAAATTAAATATTATATTCATTCATCTATTCAAATCATTATATAAATAAATATTTCTTGAGGGTTTTAGCAATGTCAGTTACTGAGCTAGAAATCAGAATTCTGAAGGTAAAGAATCCAAAGCACTAGGTGGATAATTATTTACTGACAGAGAGGCCATACAAATGGAAACTTATAATAAAGTGCAGTCAGTGCAATGACATTGAGCAGATACATATAAGGACACAGAGCCCTGGAAAGGCTGATGTCAACCCAGTAGGTGGGACAGTAGTCAGCAAATGCTTTCTAATTTTTTAAAAAATTTTATTTTATTTTTTCAGTGTTCCAAGATTCATTGTTCATGCACCACACCCAGTGCTCCATGCAATACGTGCCCTCCTCAATAGTCTCACCGAACCCCGCATCCCCACCCCTCCAAAACCGTTTATTTCTGAGTCCACAGTCTCTCATGTTTTGTCTCCCCCCCAATTTCCCCCAATTCACCCTTCCTTTCCTTCTCCCAATGTCCTCCATGTTTTTCCTTATACTCCACATATAAGTGAAACCATATGATAATTGACTCTCTCTGCTTAACTTATTTCACTCAGCATAAACTCTCCCAGTCCTGTCCATGTTGATTCAAAAGTTGGGTACTCATCCTTTCTGATGGAGGCATAATATTCCGTTGTCTATATGAACCATATCTTCTTTATCCATTCGTCTTTTGAAGGGTGGCTCTTGGCTCTTTCCAGTTTGGCAATTGTGGTCATTGCTGCTATGAACCTTGGGGTACATGTGGCCCTTCTTTTCACTGCATTTGTATCTTTGGGGTAAATACCCAGTAGTGCAATTGCAGGGTTATAGGGTAGCTTCATTTTTAATTTTTCTTTTATTTAATTTTATTTTTTCAGTGTTCCAAGATTCATTGTTCATGCACCAAACCCAGTGCTCCATGCAATATGTGCCCTCCTCAATACCAACCACCAGGCTCAGCCAATCCCCTACTCCCCTCCAAAACCCTCAGTTTGTTTCTGAGTCCACAGTCTCTCATGTTTTGTCTCCCCCTCCAGTTTCCCCCAATTCATCCTTCCTTTCCTTCTCCCAATGTCCTCCATGTTTTTCCTTATGCCCCACACATAAGTGAAACCATATGATAATTGACCCTAAGAGAGTCATACTAACTAAGGTTAGTATGCCTGTACTAAACCAAAGTAAGAATATGGATTAAATAGGTAAAAATGTAATTAAAACAATATTCCAGTAGAATATTTACTCAACTTTTATAATGTAGACAGCTGGGAAATGTTGGCCTTTTAAAAAGAGCAATCATATATTTGTTTTACTTTTATCACTCCGGTGGCATTGTGAAGAATGGATTTGAAAGTAACAAAAGATAAAAAAGCAAAACAGTTAAGAAAGTTCTGTAGGAGTCCAGACTAGAGAGAATGCTTAATTCAGCTGGAAGTACCAAAGAGGGTATAGGTCTAGGAATGCAAAGTTTGTCAATTCTGAAAAACATGAGGGCAGTTCAAAGTAGCAAAAGTGGAGAGCAGTTAGATAAAGTTGAACAAGTCAGAAGAGTAAAGGAATGAATGAATATGAAGCAAATGATACAGATGACAGTTCTAAACAACTGTATACTTGTATATTTGAAAAACTTAGTGAGATGGACAAATTCCCAGAATAACATTGGAACAAAAATGACACAAGAAAAATCTGATTAGTTATATATCAATTTTAGAATTTTCTACAAATGAACCTCAAAGCCTACATGGTTTCACCTGTGAATTATAACAAAAATTTAAGTAATAAATTCTGCTAATCTTACAAAAATCTTCCAGGGAATAAAAAGGTGGAAACATTCTACAGCTCATTTAATAAGGATTGTATACTCTCGATATCAATACCTGATAAAGATATTACAAGAAAATTACACACCAGTATCACTTACGCCTGTGGAGGCAAATACCCTAAACAAAATATATTAGCAATGCAAATCCAGAGATATATTAAAAAAGATAGTAAACACAATCACCAATCATTTAAAAATATTAATAAATTCACTTCACAAAATGTATGATTATTTTTTATCTACATACATAGTTAAGAGAAAAAATGCAATTTGTTCAATGGTAGAAAGTATTTTAACCCATATAAGCCATAAAAATCATGTATCTATATAAAGTATTATTTTAAAGCAATATAAACATCAAGAACCTGTTGTTTTTTTTTTTAATTTTTTTTAAGAACCTGGTTTTTAAAAAAAAAGAACCTGGTTTTTAAAAGGTTGGGAGACAGTCTCTTCACAGCTACATAATTCTAAATAGCTTATAAATATGGGGAAGTGATCAACTCTTATGTAACCACAGAAATGCCAATGTATACTCAACTAAATGGTCAATAGAAAGAAAGAGAAAGAAAGAATGAAAGAAAGAGAAAGAAAGAAAGAGGAAGGAAGGAAGGAAGGAAGGAAGGAAGGACAAGGAAGGAAAGAAAAAAAAGATTAACAAAATGGTGAGAAAAATATGGGGCAACAGGACACTTCATAAACTATTTGAAGGAATATATAAATTGTTAGAATTTCCTTTGAAAATTATTTCACATTGTCTACTGAAGTTAATCATGCAAATACTTCATGAAACAGTAAGTCCACTCCTTATTCATGTGTATAGCTCCAAGATTTCAATAACTATTTATGGGAACACTACAATAAGCCAGAAATTGAAAATAATCCAAACATCCATCCACCAAGAGTATATGAAATAGATTGCTATGTTTGGATACAATGGAATATAATAAAAACGGAGTAAAATAATAGTTTACACATATTTAGTGAGCAAAAGAAACCAGACAGAAAATAATACATGCTGGAAAAAAAAAAGAAAGAAAAAGAAAAAAAAAAGAAAATAATATATGCAGGATGATTACATTTATGTTAGCTTCAAGTGCAGGCAAATTAAGCTATAGTTTTTAGTAGGTATACTTGAAGGTGCAAGGAAGTAATTGCCATAAAATATAGAATAATATCTATCTCTGGGGAAGAGGAAGAAGAATATAGAAATTGAGAGTGAGAGTGAATAGTAACATTCCTATCTTTATCTGGGTTCTGGTTATATGAATTCACTTTTTGATATATCTTTGGGCTGTACATCTTTGTTTTGTGTATTTTCTCTGGGCTATATATATATAATGAAAAAATATTAAAAGCTATTATTGAGAGATAAATTCTTCCTGCTTTGGTTCTATTTTTTTTCAAATAGTTTAATCCTATTCTGAATGACTCTAAGGGTGGATCTAATTCAATAACTTGACTGCTCAGAAACTTCTTTTTCACCAATGGAAAAAAAGTAATATTGATAGTTACTGTAGAGTTTTATTATGAGAGCTAAATGACAATGTTTGTAAAAGAAGCTGGAATAGTGGATTTTTCTTATGTGCAAATTCATTCTTCTCTCGACTTATTTTCTCTTCTAATTATCTGTATCATATCCAACAAATCTGCAATCATCTTCAGTCTATCCCTGTCTCCTCTCTCTCTCTTTCTCTTGCCACTTTCCCATCTCTGCCTCTTTCTTTCTTCTCCTCCCTCTCTCTCTACTTCAATAATGATAAAAGCATATCAATTTATTATCAAAATATCTAAATTCTTCCTCACCTTCCCTATTCATTCTGCTATAAAAACTTTGAGAATTATTTCAATAATAGGGGGAGCTGCAAAGTAGCATCAGACTGAAGAGAAATTACTGATACAAATGCTGGAGTATTTAATAATTAGGAGAGAGTTCAGTAGTGGAAAATCCTTTAAGTGAGTAGATGGAGAAAGTGGTATTCTTTGAATATACTTAGGAACAGAAACATGCTATGTAGAAGAGTTAATAACTTTAAATGGGATATTGTATATTTGATATGACTATCATAATAGAATACCCAGGTAGTGATGGGATATGCAGATTTAAAGGATAGTTGAAGTGCATGTAAATATTTAAAAGTTATTCATATAAAGATAGCTATTGAAACATTATATGCAGGGGCACCTGGGTGGCTCAGTCGGTTAAGCGTCAGCCTTTAGCTCTTTTGATCCCAGGGTGCTGGGATCAAGCCCGGCATCAAGCTCCCTGCTTGGCAGGGAGCCTGCTTCTCTCTCTCTTCCTCTCTCTTTCTCTCTCTCACCGGCTTGTGCTCTCCCCGTCTCACACTCTCTCTCAAATAAATCTGAAAAAAACAAAAAGAAATATTATACAAAACCAGGTCATCTGTACACAACAAATAAAATAAGAAAAGCACAAAGCCAAAAATAAAATCTATGGCATACCATACCATCTGAAATCAATAGTCACTGGAAAAAGTATCAATGAAAGAGATTATAAAGAAACCAGTTTTTAACCTACTTGCAACCTAGTAAGTTAGCCCGTCATGATTTCCCATTTACTTACAGAAGATATGAGACCTCCCCCACAGACAAAAAAGGACTTTGTCTTCTTGTCAGTTTCCCTTGTCCCCTTAGTCTCATGGGGATGATATCGAAGCACACTAGGATGGATACAGCAGAACTTCCATCCATTAGAGAAAGGATAAACGAATTGTGGGAGATTCATATAACAGAACTCTCTACAGCAACAAAAAGCACATATTTCAGATACACACAACAACATAGGTGGATCTTAAAAGCTTTGTCCTAAGTGACAAAAGCCAGACACAAAATATTTTATAATATATGATTCATTAATCTGGCATACTAGATTAGGCAAAGTTATGGCAAGAACAAACTTTAGTGATTGCCAGGTATCGGGGTGGGGTGGTGCATTGCTTGCAAAGTATCAGGAGAAACCTATTGGGGGTGATGAATGTATTCCATATCTTGAGTATGATGGTATTTATGTGCAGTATTTTGTTTTTTACT
>CM052800.1:41621267-41657403 GCA_028533885.1 Nasua narica | reverse complement strand
GAGTAAATATGAAAACCCAAGAGTTGCAGACACACTGGGAATTTGCAGCCACTCTCTGGCTTTTCTCCATATACCTCACAAATTGTTCACAAATTGAAGGCTGAACAGAACAAAGAATGTGTCCCCGGTGATGCAGACAGAAGAGAAAATTAGCTTCCTTAGGAATAGCACAAATCCCCCTTGGACCATTTTGTCCTATTTCTGCAATGGAACAAATGCCTTGAAACTGAGGAAAGTATAAAAAAAAATACTATCACAGTTCTAGGACAATGGTGGAAATTCTCTATAATTGGGGGACAGGAACAGAAAAGACCATGTACTCCTGGCTGAGCAAAAAAATAAATGCTGTGCCTAGACCTCCTGCTGACTTCAGGGCAAAATCACTGAGAAATATCCTCCCAGCCCCCAAACCTAGGAATAGTCTACCTACCTAATAGAGCCTGCCTAGTCAGAGCCAGAGAACATTTCACTAACCTCCCCACCAGGCTAACAAATGTTGATCAACAAGTCATAGCAATCAAGTGCTGAAAGAGGGCATGGAAAGGGATCCTTTCTGAAACAAAAAGCAAATCCTAATGCTGAGGGTATATAGAAATTGAGAAAAATAATAGAAAAACCAGTCCCTGTTATAAACACAAGATAACAATAGCAGAGTTTATTGATGTACTGAGAGTGACCATACCCATAACAAAATCCCAGACCAACTATTTTGTATGTGGTCTAAACACTCCATGCTAAAGACCTAGCAGAAAGAAAGACATGCCCATTTCTATGCATAAAAACTATTTACCTCATTTTCTATTGTCCTACAAAAACCATCTCTGAAAAACAAACATAATGTAAGACATAGAAGAAAATCAAGAGGACAAAACAAGTTGTAAAAACCAAAGAAATTAACAAAACCAAACACAGAATGACCTAAATATTAGAACTATCAGAAAGGGATAGCTATGCTTGCTGGTTAATATGTTAAATGCTGAAAATGGTAAATAAGAGTTATGATCAAATAGATAATTTCAGCAGAAAGAGGTAAAATATAAGAATATCTAAAATATCCCCATCCTAAAACTATAAACAGTGGTAAAAGAAACCAAAGAGCTAAATAGAGAATTATACTAAGTATAATTGAATTGTCTTCCTCCAAGAATTTATATTTTGAAGTCCTAATGCCCAGTACCTCAGAATGTGACCAGATTTGAAGGATTCTTTAAAAATATAGCTACATTAAAAAGAGGTAATTAGAATTGGCTCTAATGCAATATGACTGATATCCTTAAGAGGAGACTAGGACAGAGAGATGCACATAAAGGGAAGACCATGTGAAGACACAGGGAGAAGACAACCATTAATAAGCCAAGGAGGGAAGCCTTAGAAGAAACCAACCCTGCTGAAACCTTCATCTTAGACTCCAGCCTCTAAAACTGTGAGAAAATTAATTTTGTTTAAGCTACCCAGTTTGTGGTACTATGTTATGGCAGCCCTAGCAAACTAATACATACACCACTTTTATTGACTTGAAAAGTCAATATTACTAAAATGTCAATTTTACTCAAATTTCTAGATTCAACACAATTCTGATTAATATCCTAGTAGGGTTTGTGTAGATATTGACAAGCTTATATTAAAATATATACAGATCATGAAAGAACTAAAATATTCAATACGACTTGAAAAAGAATAATTTATAAGACTTGCACTACCTAATTAAAAGACTTCTCTCTCTTCAGTAAATGGTGTTGGGAAAACTGGGCAGACACATGGAACCAAAAAAAAAAAAAAAATGAAACTCTCTTATGCCCCTCACAAAAATTAACTCAAAATACATTAAAGAGTTAAATATAAGACACAAAACTATAAAACTCCTAGAAGAAAACATAGGTAAAAACCTCCTTGACAGCACTGGTTTGGGCAATGATTTTTTGGATGTGACTCCAAAAGTACAAGCAACAGAAGCAAAGATGAACAAATTTATATCAAAATAAAAAGCAAGGTACAGCAAGGAAGATATCCTTACAAATGGAAATTTCCCTTTTAAGTGTAAATATTTCTTCCAAAGGTTAACTTCCACTCAGTTTTCATAGCTTCACCTATGTCTGCTGTTTCTTTAAAATAACCTGCTCATAATCAATACGTCAAAGAGACTTATTTTGGGGTGCTATACTTTTCTCTCCTTCAACACATTTATACAACAATGGGTTATCCTGACCCACTTATTAATGTGACTAAAATAAATTAACTAAGGGCACCTGGGTGGGTCAGGTCAGAAATCAAGAGTTGATTAAGCATCCAACTCTTGATTTCTGCTCAGGTCATGGTCTCAGGGTCATGAGATCGAGCCCCACATCTGACTCTACACTGGGCAAGGAACCTGTTTAATATTCTCTCTCTCCCTTTCCTTCTACCCCTCCCTTGCTCTCAGTTTCTCTCTCAAAAATAAATAATAAATATAAAATAAAATAAAAAACTGACTGTACTAAGTTCTAGCAAGGCTGTATAGGAACTAGATCTCATAGATTGCCATGGGGGCAATGCGGCAATGCTAGAGTGGCTCAGTCAGTCAAGTTTCCACTCTAGAGTTCAGCTCAGGTCATAATTTCAAGGTCTTAAGATAGAACGTCAGGAAGGGCTCTGTTGAGCACAGAACCTGCTTAAGATTCTCCTCCTCCCTCTTTCTCCTTCCTTCTCTTGCTCTGGTGCTCTCTCTCTTAAAAAAAAAATAGATTGCTGGTAGGAATGCAAAACATCTTTTGGAAAACAGTTTTTATTTTCTCTTATAAAGGTAAACACAAACATAAACTTATGTGATACACTGTCCCACTACTGGTAAATATTTACCAGTTGAAATAATAGATATTTACTCAGTTGAAACGAAAATCTGTGTTTTCATAAAAACATGTACATGATTTTTAAAAGCACTTCATTTATAATTGTTCACATCTGGAAACAACGCAACTGTCCCTCAACTGGGAAATGAGAAAATATACTGCATTAAACTTATGCAAAGGAATTGTACCCCAGAATATAGAGAAAAGAACTACTGATAGACCCAACAGCATGACTGAATCTAAAATGCATTATACAGTTCAATAAGCCAGACTCAGAAGACTATAGACTATGTGATCTCCTCGTATGATATTATTCTTGCAACAGCAAAACTATATAAAGGCAGAAAAGAGCTAAGTCATCCTGAAGGACATAGTGTGAAGGAACTGTTTGATTACAAAAGGGTGACCAAGGCTTTAACATACCCCTCAGACTGGTTAAACTTTAGATACCCTTTTTTCTTGCCTATATATGCCTGACTTCCCTTCTCTTGGAATCTTTGCTTCAGAAAACTTTCTGTTGTAAATGCTTTCTTTGTCCCTTTGAAATGTAAATCTTCTCCCAGCTTCTTGCCAGTTTTACAACCCAGGAACATCTTTCTCAAGGATTTGGGAGCCATCCATTTGAAATATAATTATCAAGGAAGAGCCCCTATCTTCCATTCTCTGTGAGAGGGTAGAGGCACAACTTCAATAAACACCAGTTAGCAAACACAAATGGTCTATTCTCATTCACCAATCTCACCCCAGGGCATGCCCATTGGTTCAGTCCAGCTGCTCTTAAAACACTCCTGCCATTTGTTTCAAAAAAGTTGTGTTCAATCCTTCTGCCTCTTGCCATAGTGCTTACCTCTATTGTAACTGTCTTGAATAACTTTTTTCTTATGTGTGTAACTCTGTCCAGTGCAATTTTTCTTTAGCAAGAGTAGCAGAGAAGTTTTTCAGGTGATGGGACTATCCTTTGTTTTGATTATGGATATAATTTGAAGACTGTCCAAATTTGCAGAACTGAACATTAAAAATGGTTAAATTGGCTGAATGTAAATTAAATATTAATTTTTAAGTATGATTTTTTTAAAAAGAAACTTGAGCTATTAACTACTATGCGGTATTGATTTTAACCAAAGGACAGAGATAAAGAACTAAGATAAATAATTTTGTTAAAGAACAAAAATTCAAGTGAGTAAATTTGAAGACCAATTGATTTTATTAAGCAACTCATGAATCAGGCAGCATCCCATCTATAAAGCAGATGGGGAACTCTAAGAAATTTCATAACATGAAGATTTTTATAGGAAGAAGGGCTGGGCAAGGAAATTATTAGCAAAAGAAAAGAAAGGATTTTCTTTTTTGTTAGGCATGGTCATTTTCCCCTTGGAAGAGCAGGGTGTCTTATTACACAGATTACCTCTTCTTCATTTGGGGAATGGAGAAAGCCCATGTGACAGATTACCTCATTGGTGACGACTAGAAAATTCCTGACTGACTGGTTAAGACATTTCTTGGGAAGATTAAACTGAAATTTGGTTAGGTATTAAGTCCCATTTTGGTGACTTGACCTTGCGATAAGTTACTCCCTATTGAGGGGCGCCTGGGTGGCTCAGTGGGTTAATGCCTCTGCCTTCGGTTTGGGTCATGATCTCAGGGTCCTGGGATCGAGCCCCACATCGGGCTCTCTGCTCAGTGGGGAGCCTGCTTCCCCCTCTTTCTGCCTACTTGTGAGCTCTCTCTCTGTCAAATAAATAAATAAAATCTTTAAAAAAAAAAAAGTTACTCCCTATTGAGTCTTTGGGATTTTTTTTTTTTGAACCCGGGATTTTTTTTGGATTTTTTTTTTGATTTTTTTAAAATTTGCTGTCCTGTAAAAGTCTCATTGTAATTTAGTAAACATAAAGACAGTAGCAAAGGAAGAGAATAAACAGAGGAAGGACATGGGAGATTTCCAGAGAATATGATATCCAAGTTGAGGCCAAATGTTAAGTTGAAATGAGCCAGAGGTCAGGAAGAGAATAGAGTGTTCTAAATGCTTTTGAGGAACTTAAAGAAATAAGTATGACTGTGCCAGAAGATGAGAAGAGAATGCAAAGTAATACCCTATTTAATAGTCAAAAGGAGAGAATTCACAAAACATAATTAATTGCCAGAAAAGGAGAAACTATTAGGCCTAAACTTGGAAGAATGAAGAAATGGCACACTTAAAATTACAATGACCCTAAGGTTCTATTTCACTCAAAGATGGTATCTTCTCTGTACTATATCAGACAGGGGATCCCCAACATCTGCTTGAATACATTGGAATAACATGAGATCTGATCTATCAAACTGATGATGTGATAATTTCTTGACCATTTGATCAGGTAAAAATGGAAGAGACTGATATGCTGTCTCATTCTTCCTTCATTTATTTCACTGATTTCTGATAGTCTAAATTAATAGGAAATGTGTTTTATAAAGCCACTGTAATTAGCATTAAAATTAGGAGAGGAAGAATATGCTAAATGAATGTAGTTTCTTCAAAGAAGGGGCAGTCTTCTTTTGTGCTTTTTGTGTAATGCTTATGGTTGCAAATGGCAGGGAACCTCAAATGAAACCAAGAGTTTCCATGCATATTCATGCAGTTCAGCTATTTGAAATTAAATAAGACTTACCTATGTCATGTAATGCCATTAAAGAGACAATGCAACATACTCCATGGACACAAAATGTCAAATATCTTTAATGCTCCATGGACAGAAAATGGTCAAATATCTTTAATAACTTTTTTTACTACAAATATAGTGGAGATAGGCTTTACTTTTCTATCCCACTTCAGTATTCACATTTTCACCTTTAATGTTTCTGAGAGATAATACAGCTTATAATTATGTATACATTTAATATATTAGTGCTCCATTTGTATTAGGTATAATTAACTGATGATGAATCATATTTCACTGAGTTTTGTAATTGAGGAAACAAAGTATTTATACCAAGCTCTTCGGTAAAATCTGGGCCTTGGTGATAAATGCAAATTGTTGACCTCAGTATAGTCTTATGGAGGAAAATACCATTAAGCAACAATCTAAATATAACCATGTAATAAATTAAATACTGTTGTATTAAATACAATATTTTGATGAAATATTTATTCATCAAAAGTTTATTATCTCCTAAATGCCAGTTGTACTCTAAGCCCTAGGGACAAAGTGATGAAAAAACACTTTACCCCCTCTCTGAGGGAGCTATTATCTAGCAAGGGAGAAAAGTAATACAATATTTTTTTAAAAAAATAATTAAAGTAAATCAAAATAATGACTAAAGTTATAAAAGAACATCAAATGGGTTGAGATGGTAAAGTAACTGGGGGGAAGAATGTTTGAAGGATAATTTAGAGTATATGCTCAGTAAAAGCTTCAATACTGAGATAAATTTTGACTGAAAAAGGTATAATATTATAGAACTAGCCACAGAAATGTGTAGTACAGTAGGCCTTAAACTGTAGCCTGTTGACTAAACCCAGCTTTCTACAAACAAAGGTTTACTGAAACACAGCTTCGCCCATTTGTTTACATTGTCTGTAGCTGGTTTAATGCTAAAACTCGAGTTCAATAATTAGGACATAGACCATATGGCTCACGAACTTCAAAATATTTAATATCTTTCCTTTATAAGAACAGTTTGCTCATCCTGGTCTAGAGCAGTGCCATCCCACTGAACTAAATATGATAGAAATATTCTCCCCACTGTCCTGTTAGCTATAACCATGTGTGGCAATGAGCTTTGCAATGTGACTAGCGTGCCTCAGAACCCGAACTTTTAATTTTAATTAATTTGATATCAAAGATGAAAAGCTGCATGTGGCATTATAGCTACTTTATTTCACAGAATAGGTCTAGAGCAAGAACATTTTGGACATAGAGAGCAGCAACACAGGCTGTCGGAATGGATCTATCAAATTTCTACAACAGAAAGATGATCAGGGTGGCTGACATGAAAGAAGCAAGGGTAGAAATTGAAGTGTGAAAGGTCAATAGAGAACAGATTACAAAGTCTTGGCGATAATACTGACATTTGGATTTTATTCTAAAAATGATAGGAACTTACAAAGGCCTTTAAGAAATGGTGTGAAATAATTTTCTTAATTTAAAAAAGTATTGTTAGGGGTTTTGGATATTAAAATCAAAAGTTGTAGATTGTTTTAAAGTATAAAATGATAGAGTTAATATTATCTTAGGTTCAGGGAGTTTTCCTGAGGATCTGTATGTTAAATTGGAAATTAATTAATTAATTAATTAATTAATAGAGATTTTATTTGTCAGAGAGCAAGAGAGAATGCACACAAACAGGGGGAGTCGCAGGCAGAGGGAAAAGCAGGCTCCCCGCTGAGAAAGAAGTCTAATGCGGGACTCTATCCCAGGACCCTGTGATCATTACCTGAGCCGAAGGCAGACACCCAACTGACTGAGCTACATAGACATCCCTAAATTGGAAATTTAGAGAAGAATAGGAAGTGGAACATAAAAGGTGGGAAAACAGTATTTCAAGTAAAGTAAGCAGCATGTGCCATGACTGGCCCTAAGGTGGGAGAAACATGGCATATTCCAAAACCTGTGTGACCAGTGTGTCCAAAAGACAGAGAAACAGATGGAGAGTAAGTAAGAAGATGTAAGGGAGCTAGATCATAAATGTCTGGACAAGTATATTAAGAACACCAGGTTTATCTTAGGAGCAGTGAAAAACCATTTTGGGGGGGCACTTGGATGGTGCACTTGGTTAAGCATGCAACCCTTGCTTTCAGGTCAGGTCATGATCTCATGGGTCATGAGGTCAAGCTCTGTGTCAGGCTCCTCATGCAGTGGGGAGTTGGCTTGTGATTCTCTCCCTTCTCTCTGCCCCTCCCCCCACTCATGCTCTCTTTCTCTCTCTCTCAAATAAATAAATAAAATCTTAAAAAAACCCTTTTTTTTTCATAAATGTCTCTTTTTTTTCTCCATTGGCTGAACAATGGCATAAATATATCAGCAACTTAAAATAAAAGTCTGAATCATTCCTTTCCATGTCCACTAACCATTTATGGCTCATGATCATTAGAACAAGTCTAGTCTGATTTGAGATGTACTATAAGCATTAAATATACACTCAGTTTCAGAGTATTGTTAGAAAAGAATAAATACTATTTCATTAATAAGTTTCATACAGATGGCATGTTGAAGTGATAACATTTCAGGTAGATTTAAAACAATAATTAATTTGAACTTTTAAAATACGTTCCTAGAAAATATAAACTTATATATGTGGTTCATATTTGATGTGTGTATTGTATTTCTATTAGATAGCAGTGATCTAAATCAGTTATAATGATAACCTATGGGTTGGCAGTAAAGTGAAGTAATGAAAAGGTTTGCAATTTAGGCATCTGGTTGAAAAGAGCACATGTATTAGAATACTTTTGATTCTTAAAGGGGTAGAGATATTTCCTCTGCTTTCCTCTAGCATGAGGAGGTAATTGTCATTTTCAGATTTGGTTTGGCTCAGCTAGAGCCTTTGCAAGAGTCAGTGTTGCTGAATAGGAAGTACTAGTGTTCTAAATATGATATCTTTTTTTAAACTAAATTTTTAAATATTAGGGCTTTGTTTTGTTTGTTTGTTTGTTTTTGTAAATGGGTGGTGCTCATGAGGTATTTGTGTGTGTGTGTTGCTCATTTTTTTCTTTTCCAAGATTATTTTGTGGAGGTAGATTTACCTTCGTCTGTCTTATCTGATCAGGTATTAGTGTTGTTGGTAGGTTGTCTCATTTCAAAAATTTAGATTTCTTATTTCTGGGGGATATTTAGCCTGATTTTGCAGAATGACTGTCTCCGTCTGTATTGCCACTACGAGAAACAGGCAAGGAGTACCCTCTTGCCTCAAATAGTATTTTCAGCCTTTGTGATCTTTTTTTTTTTTTTAAAAATTGTTTTTATGGGTGTGGGGACAGGAAAAAGTTAGTTCTAGGTTTCATGATAATTGACTTGATTTCTCCATCAAGACTAAAGTGATTTTGTCCCCTTTTCCCAGTTACCATCATATGTCACAGGTTTTGGAGTCTCATATGTCTGCTTCTTCAGCCTTTACCACATATTCTTTCCTGTTTATTTCTGTGCACAAAGGGGATTATTTTATTTTTTAGAAGAGCTAGTCCATTTGATGTGTTTATTACTCACTATAAAACTTTTAGCAATTCCTTTTCTCTTATGCATAATGTCAAATTTTGTAAAGAAACATTCCCATTCTTCCTCTGACCAACTCAAAATATCACAAGGTCCAGACTCTCATATAAGATAAAGTATACTTACCCAGAAAAGTACTTTACATCTTAATTATGGATCTTCTAACAATTTTCTCATGACTGATTTTAGTCAATTCCAAACCTTTTGGGAACTTTCTAGATGAGGAATTCAATATTAGCAATAAGGAGAAATAGTGGAATTCTAATAAACCTTGTTCATTTAAGAGACTAATAAATAGCTATTTTGGTTGTTCACACTCCTGTTCCTTGTATATGACCGGAAAATTTCCAAGTGGAAATTTTTGTCTCTGATGCTACTTATTTTTCTCTTTTTTCTATTTCATATATTGTTTTTTATTCTTAATATAAATGTTAAACTTTTACATTTTGATTAGAACCTATTCCTTTTGCAATAGGTAGCAATGACAAATGCAGGATCAAGGTAAATCATAAATCAATAAGATCAGGACAAAGACAATCTATTTTGTTTATTCACTCATCTTTCTGTGAACATTTGAGGTGTTTCCACCTTCTGACTGTTGTGAATAATTCTACTATGAACATTGCTGTACACATATCTATCTGGTCAAGCTCCTAGTCTCTGTTCTTTTGCTTATATACCTAGAAGTGGAGTTGCTGGGTCTATGGCGATTCTGTTTAATTCTTTGAGGAAATGGCATACTGTTTATGACAGCAGTTACACCATTTTACTTTTATACCAGCAATGCATGAGGGTTCTAACTTCTCCATACCCTCACCAACATTGCTTTCCTTTTTCTTTTAAATAATAACAATGTAGTATATAATGTGGTAACTCATGAGGGTATGTATACAGTATTATTTGAATTTGCTTCAGGGTACTCAATCTCCATGTCTTGTGTTTAAAGATAACAAACTTAATAATTAAATTGGCTATTAAAGCATCATCTGATTTTTATAATGGCCCACCCTATGTCTGGGGCTCAGGGTTTTACTGTATGATATGTGTTGTCCTCAGTACCAGCTCCCCACTTGTGTGTCTGTCTATGGGATTTATTTTCTCTTAAGCCAAGAAAAAAAAATGATTCAATAATATTAGTTAAAATACTTACTCAGCTAAATTTTAATATCTGATATTAAGAAAAAATTAAAAGTTAGATATTGTTTACTATGACAAAACTCTTCTACTCACTCTTTTCATCAATACCCTCCAGGTTCATAAACAAGTTCCCCCTGATCAATCTATAGCTCTGGTAGATTTGATCATAGTCATATTTGTTGAGTATTCATTATTTTCCTGGTTTCGTTCTGTATACTTGTAGTTATCAGTGAAGTTGACTACACTCCACTCTGTAAAACAGATAGTATTATTATCCCCCTTTTTAGTTAGTACAGTGAAAAATAGAGAACTTAACTTGCTCAAACCACAAATCTATTAGTGGAAATTGAGGAATTTAACTTAGAAAGTATAATTCCGGAGTCTAACTCAACTAATATTTAGTACTTTAAATTCATATAAACTGAATAAAGTCAAGGTACTGAGTCTTTTCACATATATATCAATAGATAACTTATCTGAATTTACTTTCCTTTATCATTATTATTAGTCATTAATTATTCATTATTTAATTACCTGTACAACACTGAGTATGGGGAAAATGACTGAGCCTTGGTGGAAAATATTTAGAATATAAAAGACTTTGGATAATATATTAAGCAATTTGCATATTACTCAGGAAAAGGATCACAAAGACACAAAAATTGCCATCAACCTAGCACCTAAACAAAAATTTAAGCCATCAACCTTAAATTTCAAAATTTAAAAATTTTACCATCCCTAATATGGACTGTCATTCTATCATATGCTATCTATGTAACCTAGAACAATTGATTTAGTCACTGTATCAATTGTCAGTTTATATTTATTGCTTCTCAGCTCCAAATGTACTGCATCTTCTTCAACAGACACAGAACCCCTAACATATTCTTCCTTGAATAATTTCCCTTACTGTTAGGGTACTCTTAGGGTACCACATAGAGTTTTCTTACATCTTATAGTAACTTTTATTACAACTAATAATTCTTATTTTCAACTTCCACTTTCTAACCTATTATATGATTTCTATTTCTTACGTGCACCAATACTATTTTAGTCACAGTTGCTGATGATGTAGAAATGTATGGTAGGAGTCATTCCATGTCACCTAGCACATGGTCCCTCAATAAAACAGGTTGGTTTGTTGATACACACATGACCCAAATTTTACCAAATTATAATTATAGAACCTTTAATTTTATTTTATATGTAATCATTCCCTTTACATTTGAAAATGCTACCTCTGGGTCACACTTCAAGAATCTAGAATAAGACATTTAAAAGATTAAATAAGAGTGATAAAAGCATCTCATAATAATCCATGATTTTCTAGTGGTGAGGAATTTGGATAAACATCTTACCCAGAATACTCCAGGGGGTGCTTAAGAGTGGTACAATTATTTTCACTTCAGTATTGCTGCAAACTGAGTGAACAAGTGAGGGTCATATATTCTTCTTCTCAATATACTATGTCAGATAGTAAAGAGTGCAGAAAGGGTATTTTGAAATTCAGAAAGGCAGTCTATCCTAAAGGTAACTGGCTTTTTCACTTAAAAGAACAATGTTTTAATGAGTGAAGTACAGCAGCAGAGAACTCACTATGTGCTTCCTTCAGGGAATGTTTTCAATTTAATTAGTGTGTAGGATTGTAGATTAGGAGACAGTAGACTTAGTCCATCATCTCTTCTCAATGGTGACAGTGACTTTCTCTGTCAGTCACATACTCTTTTGAGTTTCTTGGAGTTATAATTTGAGATAATGAATATTACTGATTAAGGAAATTCATGGGTTATTTCCCTTAAGTCTTAAAACACAGAAAAACTACATCAGATTGATCAAATAGTTTGCATCTAACCCACCAGATATTTAGCTGTGAGGTATGATGGTGTAGAGTTTTTTAGCTTCCATTTGGAAGCTAGGTTCAATTATAGCTCTACCACATATGAACTCCTTTTGACATCGATGGAAGATATCATAAACTCTTTGAATATACAGTTGGGGTCATTGGGGTTGCCAAAGTGAAATGAGGTTAAATATTTTGTAAACTACTAAAGGCCATACCAACAGAGTTATTACAGAAGAATTATATATATATATATAATATATATATAATATATATAAATATATTATATTTATATATAATATAAATATATTTATAATTTAACTTTGTTGTTTTTATAATTATAAGAAAACTTCAGAGAAAAGGAAGTAACTGTTAAATGGGATGGGCTAGATGGGTGATGGAGATTGAGGAGGGAATTCTTTATCATGAGCACTGGGTGTGGTCTGTAAGTGATGAATCACCTTGTTTCTCCTGTAACTAATATTACACCATATGTTAAAAGGTCCAGATAAAGCCCAAATATCATAAGCTATTCCACAGTAAGTGGGAATCTCAGCAAGCCAATTTAAGAACAGTACATAAATGGGGAGGGAGTTTTCCAGGATACGATCCATCCACAGAAGGAAATGTTTGGGGTTCCTAGAATGATTCAAATGAATCAAACCAAAACCTTCTTTGTCCAGAAAGTACAGATTCCTGAAATGAGGAGAAATACTGGAAGTAAAACTTATATTAAACAAAACAGATACAATAAGGACAAAATTAAAGAGAGGCCACATAAAGATAGGGGAGAGAAAGAAAGTAACATTTGTGACAGTTGCAAAAAACAATAGGAAGAACACCTCTAAATGATGAAACTAAGAAAACTGATTTGACTTGCCCTCCTTAAAATTCAAGGAAACATGAAGACTCAAGAATATTGTGGGGACAATGCAGTCTTACATAAAAATGCCCAAATAATCATCAGCAGAGATTGATTAGATACACTCTATTATATCAACATAGTGGAATATGATGAAATACTATTTCAATTAAAAAAAAAAGGGTAGTGAACAATCAACAAAACTAAAAGGCAACCTTCAGAATGGTAGAAGATATTTGCAAATGACATATCAGATAAAGGGTTAGTATCCCAAATCTGTAAGAACTTATACTCAACACCCCAAAAAACAAATAATCCAGTTAAAAAATGAGCAGAAGACATGAATAGAAACTTTTCCAAAGAAGGCATACTGATGATCAACAGACACATGAAAAAATGTTCAACATCACTGATCATCAGGGAAATGCAAATCAAAACTACAATAAAATATTACCTCATACCTGTCAGAATGACTAAAATTAATAACACAGGAAACAACAGATGTTGGTTTAATTTGCAGAAAAAGGGGAACCTCCTTACACTATTGGTGGGAATGCAAACCAGTATAGCCATTGTATGGAGGTTCCCCCAAAAGTTAGTAAAATAACTACCCTATGACCCAGCAATTAAACACTAGTAGGTATTTACTTAAAGAAACCAAAGAATATTGGTTTAATGGGGCACATGCATCCTAATGTTCATAACAGCATTATCAACAATAGCCAAATTATGGAAAAAGCCCAAATGTCCATTGACTGATGAATGGATAAAAAAGATGTGAGGTGTGTGTGCATGTGTGTGTGTGGTGTGTGTGTGCTTGTGTGTGTGTGTGTGTATGACATATTACTCAGCCTTAAAAAAATGAATGAAATCTATGAACTCTTGCCATTTACAATGACGTGAATGGAACTAGAGGGTATTATGCTAAGTGAAATAAGTCAGAGAAAGACAAATAGCACCCGATTTTATTCATATGTGGAATTTAAGAAACAGATGAACATAAGAGAAGGGGAAAAAAGAGAGGGAGGCAAACTATACCTTAACTATAGGCAACAAACTGAGGGTTGCTGGAGGGGAGGTGGGCAGGGGATGGGCTAGATGGGTGATGGGGATTAAGGAGGGAATTCTTTAGTATGAGCACTGGGTGTTGTCTGAAAGTGATGTTCTCCTAAAACTAATATTACACCATATGTTAACAAACTAGAATTTAAATTAAAAACTTGAAACAACAACAACAAAATATAAAGGCTGTCTCTCTATACTACTATAAGATGGGGTCCAAAGTTTAGTATTATTTTAAAATCAATGTGGAAAAAAATATGTATACTTAATGTAAAAAAGGAAATATCTTAGTTCATGAGGGCTACTATTAAAAAAAATGCTATGAAGTGGATGGCTTAAACAACAAACATTTATTGCTCACAATTCTGAAGACTAACAAGTCCAAGATCATGGTGCCTGCAGACTTGGTGTCTGGTGAGAACCTGCTTTTGCTCACTGACAGCTGTTTTCTCACTGTAACCTCATGAGGCAAAAGGGAACTGGGGTTTCATTGGGGTTTCTTTTATACAAATTAACCTCATTCTTGAGGGCTCCATTCTCCTTACCTAAGTACCTTCCAAAGACCCAGATTAGGTTTTAACATATGAATTTTGAGGGTATACAAATATTCAGTCTGCTGCAGGGATGAGCCATATACATATGCATGTGTAAATACACATATTTGTGTATTTTTACTTACATGATAAAAAAAGAAAAAATGGAACAGTAAGCCATAATATTGGGGGTAAAATTACCTATAGAGAGGGAGAAATTAATGTGGAAGGGCGTAGAGATAGAAACTAAATTTTTCTGAATATACTATTTTTATAGTTTTACTTTTGGAACCAAGAAAATATTTTATATGAAAAAGGTTATCCTCAAAAACAAAAAGTAAACTAAAACAAATCAACTTAACTTCATATTGACTTGGCATACCACAGAGAAAAACTCTTTCAAGTGACTTTGAAATATAGTAATCTAACTATACGTCTTAGTGTGATATGAATTAAGGACAAAAAGAACTGCAAAAATAACTTATGTTTTCAAAATTTGTATCATTAGTGACAGTTCTGTGATTATTATTCTGAAACATTTCTATGTGCATTTTGAGGAAAATAAATGGGTTATGGTGGTATTATTGTGAGCTAGGATTTTTTTACTGAGGGAAAAAGGAAAAACGGTTATAAGATCAATGAGAATAAGTAAGCTCTGTAGTGTAGAATTTGCACTGAACATGTTAGAAGATACTTATAAGGTATTTTGTCTTTTATGTCACATACACATATATGTGTGCATGTGTGTATGTGTACCGATCAAACACCCTACAGTTCCCATCAAACACTCTACAGTTTCCATCATCTTGACTGTACTTATGACAGCTTTCTTCTTGAGTTGCCTTTTTTTAGAGCATTTACTTCAGAAACCTTTCAGTTGTAAATGCTTTCTCTGTCCCTTTGACATGTAAATCTCCCAGCTTCTTACTAGTTTTACAACACTGAGGTGTCTCTCTCAAGGACCTGGTAGCTATCCATTTGAAATGTAATCTTCAAGGAAAAGCCCCTATATCTCAGTCTCGGTGTGAGCATAACTTTGATAAGCATGCTTTAGCAAACACAGATGTCCTAGTGACATTGACCAACCGATACAATATCCTCCACTTCTTTCCCACTAGCTCACCCCTTGCTTTTTTTTCCTCAAGGGGTTGTGTTCTACCTCTCTCCCAATGTTACCATAGTTCTGAGTAAAGTCTTTTGCCTGTTTAATTTCTGTAACTTCTCTTTGCAACACATAAACATGCACACACACACACACACACACACACACAAATTTCATTTCAAATATTTTTATTTCCTATTTCTAAAATGCTTAGAAACAATGCCCAGTCTGATAGCAATGAGTAATTCTAATATGCATATTGTAGTCTCTAAATACCATTTTCATAGAAAAAAAAAAAACAACAGGGAGACCATGGGAGAAATGGCATGTAACAAGGCAAGTACCACACAGAAAAGTAGCTATCAAAGACATAGATGATGCCAAAAGTCTCAGAAGCCAACTCGATGTGACCACCCCACTGACCAACAGTGGAACAATTTAAGCATTTAAGAATATTTGGTAAAGACATAGCTAATATGTTCAATTCAAGAATCCATCATGTATTCAAAACCAAAAACAAATAGGAAAGCAAACAAAACAAGACAATTGAAAGCCTTCTTAGGTCGCATTCCGTTAATGCTAGGGAAGCAGCTCATTATTTTAGAAACTGGCAAATAATAGGAAATAGGTATATATGATCTTTCTAACCTTATCATCTCTGCCTCTGTCTCTTTCTCTCTTTCTCTATCTATGTACATGTATGTGTACATAGCTTAATAATTGATAAGGAAATAGGATAATTAAGATAGTATCTCACCTGGATGGCTCAGTCAGTTAAGCATTAGACTCTTGATTTTGGCTCAGGTCATTATCTTAGGGTTGTGAGATTGAGCCTTACATAAGGCTCTTCACTGGATGTGGGCCTGCTTAAGATTCTCTCTCCTTCTGCCCCTCCTGTACTTCTCTCTCTCAAAAAAAAAAAAAAAAAAAAGTATTTTGTGACCTCTAGCGAATTAATGATCAATGTTTCCTAAAATAATAAAAAGAGAAAAGAGACAGCATTGAAGAGTTCTCTAATAAAAAGTATAAACATCAATACATAAAAATTGGCTTCCAGAATGGCCAAGTGAGGCTCTTCGTGAACTACTCTCCCACAAAAATAACAAAAATACTGAAAAATAACTAAAATCAACTGTTTCAGAACTCTGGAATTTAACCAAATCCACAGAATGAACTGAAAGGTATTTATCCAAAAGAAACTACTGAACCTTGATAAGATAGTTATGTCCATGGCATTTCAACTTGTGACTACTCCCCATATCCTCCCTCTTTAGCTCTTTGTCACAGTAGCTATGAAAATCAGCAGACTCACAGCCAAGTGAGAGGATTAATCTCTTTCAGAGCTCCATTAAAACTCCATCCCCAGACTGCAGTGAATATTTTGTCCAAACTAGCAACAACCTGGAAAATCTCCATTCTCAAGGTGTTGTGGGTATTTGATTTGACTCAGCGATCAGTTCAGTGGATCCAGGGCTTTGCCAAAAACAATAGTATTGTGCTGACAGGATTGCAGTATCCACAGTACTAGGATCCAAGTGAAGAAATAAAGAGCAGAGTTCCAATAAGGATAATTAGATAGGTAAATATAATGGGCAATATAAGCATATTTTTATTTGTTAATCTGGCCTTCTATCTGAATTGAAGTATAATTACTTAAAGCAGTAATTCTGAAACCATGTTAATGATATAGGAAATTTACTTGTATGACAATAATAGCACAACAGAGTGGGAGAGAACAGAGGTATATTAGAGCAAAGCTTCTGTATATCATTGAAATTAGTTTAATATTAAAAAGAACTAGATTGGGGCACCTTGGTGGCTCAGTTGGTTAAGCATTTGCATTGGCTCAGGTCATGATCCCAGGGTCCTTGGGTGGAGCCCTGTATCAGGCTCCCTGCTCAGCGAGGAGTCCATTTCTCCCTCTCCCTCTTACCCTGCTTGTATTCTGTCTCTCTCTCTCTTGCTCACTCTCTTTCTCAAGTAAATAAATGAAATCTTTAAAAAATTCAAAGAAAAAAAAAAACTAGATTTATTTAAATTTATATGCTAACTGTAATCTTTAGGATAACTTAGTTTGCTTCAGCTGCTATAATAAAAATACAATACAGACTAGGTAGCTTATAAACTACAGAAATTTATTTTTCTTAGTTCTAGAGGCTGGGAAGTCTAAGATCAAGATGTTAGTGGATTTAGTGTCTGGTCAGAGCCTGCTTCCTGGTTCATAGATAACCATCTTCTCTCTGTGTCCTCACATGGCAGAAAGGGCGAGAAGTCTCTCTGGGGCATCTGTTATCAGAGCACTAAATCTCACTGTTGAGTGCTTCACCCTCATCACCCAAACACCTTCCAAAGACCCCACCTCCAAATGCCATCACATTAGTGTTTAGGTTTCAGCATATGAATTTTAAGGGAGACACAAACATTCAATCTGTAGCATCCCACCCCTGGCCTTCCAATTTCTGTAAAATGCATTCATTCCACCCCAACAGCTCCAAACGTCTTAACTTGTTCCAGCATCAACTAAAGTCCAAAGTTTTATTTAAATATCATCTAAATCAGATATGGGTGAGACTCCAGTTATGATTCATCCTGAGGCAAAGTGCTCTTCATCTGCCATCTGTGAACTTGAGAAATCAAATAGGTCTCGTACTTCCAAAATATAGTGGCGTAAAAGACATAGGATGGACATTCCATTTCAAAAGGAAGAAGAAAGAAGAAGAGTGATAAGGCCAGAGAAAGTTCAAAATCCAATGTGGTAAACTCCATTACACTTGAAGGTTCTACAATATTCCTTTTTGTTCAATGCTCTGCCCTCTAGGCCCACTGGGGCGGCATTCTATCTGGTGCATCCACTGAAGCAGCAAGAGAAATTTTGCCCCCAGGCCTTTGTAAGGCAGAGATTGGACTCCCAACACTCTGAAAATATTTGCCCCCATGGTGGTTCTCTGACTGAGCCCTGTGGCTCTGTTGAGCACAGGCCACGCTGCACTGGAGGCCACTGGAGCCACAATGGCAGAGGAACACAGCACCAAAATGTGGGGAATGGAGGCTGCCATGTGAAGTTTCAGTAGACAGTGTGCACCAGGGAGGCCAGACAGAGGTCCCACAGGCACCAGCAACACTTACTTTGAAGCCACTCTGGCCTTGGGGCTTTTGTGCTCTGGACCTTGGTGATAGTAACAACCCTGATGACCTCTGAATCCCTTGATGGGAAAGGGGGTTATTCTTCTATTGTCTTGAACAATTGTTTCTGATTTCTGTTGAGATGATCCTTTGGGCATATTCTTAATATTCTTTCTTGAAGAGGCTTTTGACTCCCTAAAACTTAACTACTAGTAGAGCCTATGGTTGCCCAAGTGATAACATAATCAGTTAACACATATTCTGCAATATATGCCGTATTCTTTTTTTATTTGAGATAGAGACAGTGAGAGAGAGCATGAGAGGAGAGAAGGTCAGAGGAAGAAGCAGACTCCCTGTGGAGCTGGGAGCCCAATGTAGGACTCTATCCCAGAACTCAAGGATCATGACCTGAGCCGAAGGCAGTTGTTCAACCAACTGAGCCACCCAGGCGCCCTCTTTGCCACTTCTTAATAAGGATTGTCTTACCTCTCTTGTCCCATAACATTTCTCATTTTTCTCAAAGACCTCATCAGAATGTTTTTCACCACCTAGAATTCTATCACCATTCTACTGAGGACAACTTAGGTTTTGTTTTTGTTTTTGTTTTTAGAAAGAGAGAGCCCCAGTGCGTTGGAGAAGGGCAGAGGGAGAGGGTGGGAGACAGAGAGAGTGCACCAGTGGAGGAAGGGGCAGAGGGAGAGGGACAGAATCTCAAGCAGACTCCACACCCAATGCAGAGCCTTGCTTGAGGCTCAATCTCATGATCTCATGACCTTAAGATCATGACCTGAGCAGAAACCAAGGGTTTCAGCAATATTTAAGTAATTTCTACTTACATCTATTTTTCTCTAAATTGGTAAACATTTCCAAACATATAAGATATTTTCTTAGTTATATATTTTATTAGATACTCCACCCAAATATTCAATACTTTTTGAAACTTATTCTGAACTGTTGGCCTCAGTCTATCATACTTCAGCATCAAGTAGTTTTAGAAGTGTGTTATGCAGTCACATCACATTTCTTGGCTGTGTGGATTTAGACAAGTTACTTAACTGCATTTTAACATGATCCTTTCGTATTGAAAATGAGAGGTAATGGTAGCCTACCTTATTGATTTGTGAGAAGACAAAATGAGTTAAGTATGGAAAGCACCTGATAATGTCACCTGTTACTACTCTTTCTCACTAGCTCCTAGGATTCCTTTTGTTATTCCTATTGTTGCTGTCAATTCACCTAACAAATATCTTATCACATTACCTATTACAGATGCTTTCATAGTAGAGTGCCAACCCCTAAATGTCCTTTATCTTATCTCCCTGCATCTTTTTTTAAGTACTTATTGAAAAAATATAATAATAGCAATATTAAGTAATTTTATTATCTGATAGACATTGATTTCCTCCTATGTTCTACCCTCCCTTTCAGGTTTCTCTGTATCTAATTATCTCAAATAGTCTTAATTTACATGTTCTATAACTAAAACTATTAGAAGAACTAAAAATTATACTAAAAATCTATCATACATTGGACTTGAGGGAAACTCTACACCAGAGAACCATTATGTTCTACTTCTTCAATAGACTTAGAATGATGGTCAAAACAAAACAAAGCAATTGAAAAAATTAGAAAATGCTTATAAGCATAATTCTTGGCTAATTTACTCAGTTGCTCTATCATATGTACTTATAGAATAGGCAAGGATACCTCACATGTTGCATTCCAATATACTTTATGCACATTTATTATATTCATTAGTTTTAGTGGTTATTAGGTTTTTATTATTTACTTATTATAAGGAATGATATTTGGACAAGTCTGACTTTGAGCCTGTCCTTATGGAATTCACTAACTAATTAGTGGGGAGATTTTTGCATTCAATACTAATTACCCATATTTCATATTTAGTTTACACTAAAGACTAGGTTTTCAGTTCAGACTCATATAATTAGAGATATCAATTGGTCTCAAATATATTAATAATTTCAAGGATTCGGGCAACTAGGTAGAAAGAGGTCTGGTCATTGAGGGTGGCTCTCCTTGTCCTTCTTTCCTGCCTCAGACAAGAACTCTGTCCCAGAATAAGAGGTTTCTGTGTGAAGCATAGGCATTATTACTGCAGATATTAGGAAACATTTAGCTTAGAAAATCTATCTATTTGTACTTCAACTTACATGACCTTTTTGAGGGAGTCATGGCCATAGTCCTTAGTTTCTGGGTTTGTTTTCTACAAACAATTTTTAACAAGAATCATTCTGTTAAGAATATTCAATTGGTAAGTACACTCATTCTAGCAAAAAATAATCTGTTTATAGTCAGAAGTCCAGTTACCACACAAACAAGAAGATTGAATTGGGTGACTTGCCTTCTTTCTTTTTGCCAATACTGTCCCCCTGATACAAGAAGCAAATGAATTACAGGCCATGTATTTCAACTCTATTTTCACCTTTCATATTTCTAGATTACATGAGAAAAAAATGTATGAAAAAGTATTCCACCACATTACTTGTCTGAAAAAGGGAGCATGGTTGATACAGTAACTTTACACTAAAAATACATGTATAGGTTCCTATTAAACTGCATTGCAGACCATTTGTTCACTTTTCAGCATATCTTTTCCTCTATTTGACTCAATCTATGACCATGCAGGGAATAGTAAATCATTTTGGCCAAATGTATTCTAAGTAGTATTTGTTAAAAAGAAAACTTAAAAAAGGAATGAATCTTCAAAAATTTTGCTGACATGAAATGTTGGTAAATTAGGCATCAAGAGCACAATACTTTTTATGGTTTCATATTTTTGCTGTGTATTGTTTTATTGCAGAATATTTTATTGTAATAGCACTCATTTCTGAGATCACACTTACTTTTATTACTTCCATGTGATTGGAATATATTACATAAGTAAAACTTGACTTATTAGTTCAAAGAGATGTATGCATGAGTATTTCTAAATGTCATTTTACCAGAAGTCTATGTTTTATATAATTTACAGAAATGGATCCCTAAAGACAAATCTCATAAACTTTCATTTGCACAAATCTTCCTTTTCAACTGACAAGATAATAAGACATCACGTCTTTGCAGACTGCACAATTTTAAAATGTAGGAACAAGGAGTAGGTAAAGATGAACAAAACAGAAAGCCAATGCACATGTACAGGTAAAGTTATTAAGGGAGATATAAACGTGAAAATAGCGAGGTCATGGATTCTCAAAGTTACCGAATCCATGATTGTGGTTTCTCATATTTTATTCATGATAGATAAGTAGATGATAGATGATAGATAGATGATAGATAAATAGATAGATAGATAGATGATAAATAGATAGAGTGTTGTTCTATGCCTTTGTTATTTCCTCACTAATACTTCACTCCAGGGAATAATGCCTGAAAAGCAGTACAACATCATACTCTTTCAGAGATTTTTTAAAAAGATCTAAATAAGTACATGCATGTTTATTAAAACAGGTATTTTCTTTGTCTTCTAAGTTTTGAAAAATTGAAGTAAAATCCACCCATCATAAAATTCACCATTTCAAAGGGTAAAGTTCAGTGTTTTTTTACTATTTACAAAGCTATGTAAACATCACTGCTAATTAATTCCAGAATGTTCTCATCATCACAACAAGAAATCCTTACCTATTAGCAGTCATTTCCTTTTCCCCCTTCTCCTCAAATCTACTTTTTGTCTCTATACAATTGCTTATTCTGGACACTCCATAACAATATAATCAAACAATATTGACCTTTGTGTCTGGCTTCTTTCACTAAGCATAATGTTTTCAAGGTTGGTGCATGATATCACATATAGCAGTATTTCATTCCTTTGTATTGGCTGAAAAATATTCCACTGCACAGATATACCACTTTTGTTTATCCTTAATCAATTGAAGGGCATTTGGGTTGTTTCTAATTTTTGGGTATTATGAATAATGCTGCAAATGCTTACTTGAATTAAATAATAGCCTTATCCTATATTCTTTAAGAGAGAAACTAAATGGTCAATTTATGTGTCTATTTATATATTATTGTCATTTATTCCAGAACAAAAAGGCTTACTTTTTATGTTTTAGAATCAATACAGAGAACAGATTATATGCAAACTTTTCTACAGTCTTCATATCTAAATTATCTAAAAATCATAGTTTTAGGGGAAAAAACCACTGCTATTTCTATGGCTGCAGATTTCATTTATCAAAACCTTATCATAAAATATAAATATAATAAATTCTCCCTCTTTTTAAAATAATCCCAGCCAAAGAGGGAAAACAATGTAAATGTATAGAAACTAAAAACATTGACATGTGCATTAGTTATTTTCTTGAAATAATTTTTAAAGGGAGAAAACAAATTAAACCCTCAATATATAAAATAATGTCAAAGAAAACTTGGGACAATGGCAAGTAAATAATAATTATAACAGCAAAACATATGAAACAGAAGAGTGTGTGAGTGACTGACTCGGTTAAGCATCCGCCTTCAGCTCAGGAAATGATCTCAGGGTCCTGGGATTGAGTCCTGCATCATGCTCTTTGCTCAGCAGGGAGCCAGCTTCTCCCTCTGCCTGCTGCTCCCCCTGCTTGTACTCTCTTTCTGTCAAATAAATAAAATATTTTTTAAAAACCTAATGAAACAGAGAATAGAAGAAACAATATAGCTAAGCAAATTCTCAATTTGTTATCTTAAGATCAATATATATTCTGTAAATCATAAATATATGTATATATGCATGCACAAACACACACACACACAATTTGATTTCCTTCTCTTTCTTGTGTCTTTCTTTTCCTGTACTATCAAGTTCTCTGGACATTCTCAATTGGCTCTTTCACATTAGCATTTATACATCCTAAAATAACTCCCATTTGAACCCTCACTTTGGTTCTGTCCTCCCTCCTCCCATGCAAAACATCTTTTACTTCAACCTCTTGTACTCTTAAACATTTCAACTCTTTCTCTTACTGGCATTAACAACCTTTCTTCCTGGGTTTTATAATGACTCTTCCTCCTCTACCCAAAATTAAGTGTTAACCCAACAATTTGCTTTATTATCAAAGTACTTAACACCCTTTAAATTGCTTGCTTAGTTGCTTTTTCTGGAGTCCATCTTCTGAGGGGAGACCCATCTTCTATTCTACTAACCATTCTTTTCCAAATATCTAGAACTCTATCTTCAACATTTAAAAGTACTCAATAAGTAATTAATGAAAGAAAAAAAATGATGCAGAGCTGAAATAATTATTAAGGAACAATAATATTTAACAGTTTTATTTATAAGAGCCAAAACATTGATGTAATGGTTGGTTCATTTAATTACTTATTTTTGAATGCTTGCTTTTTCTAAATGCAATCCATTTATGAGTAACCTCTTTGTCTCATATGTGATGCTTCTTTTGCATTTTAGTTGTTGCCATATAGACCATGCATTTTTAATGTGTGTGATAGCTCTTCCCAGTGAATGAAGGTTGTCCCTTGGCCATAAAATTCTTAGATAATACAATAGTTCATGATCCTCTAATGCTGAACCCTTCCCAACAAAATGTCTTTAATATTTAATTTCTTTTGTGAAATTTAAATAAATTTATTTTTTCTATTTAACAGGACAATGAAGAAAATGTTGAAAATACTGATTTGGATGATACTGTACTTTTAAAAGTTTTTAATGAAAAACTTTTCAGTGTCACATTTATTGGCAGAGTGAAAAGTATGTATTTATAATTCCTTATCAAAAACTCTTAAAACTTTATACTGTGCTTTTTTATTTTTTTAATTTAATTTTAATTCTAATTAGCTGACATACAGTGTTATATTAGTTTTGGCTGCACAATATTGTAATTTAACACTTCCATACATCACCTGGTGCTCATCACAAGTAGTCTCCTTAATCCCCATCATCTATTTCACCCATCAACCCCCCACCTCTCAGTTTGTTCTCTATTGTTAAGAATCTGTTTCTTGATTTGCCTCTCTCTCTCTTTTTCCCCTGCTTTGCTCTTTTGTTTCTTAAATTACACATATGAATGAAATCATAGAGTATTTGAAATCATAGAGTCTTTCTCTGATTGACTTATTTATCTTATCATATTTTCTAGCTGTATCCATGTCATTGTAAATGGCAAGATTTCATTCTTTTATTTTCTGACTGAAAAATATTCTGGTATACACACACACACACACACACACACACAAACACACACACACCACTTCTTTATCCATTCATCAATCGATGGACATTTGGACTATTTACTATTTCCTTAGTTTGGCTATTGTAGATGGTGTTGCTATAAACACAAGAGTGTGTGCATCCCTTTGAATTAGTATTTTTTATCCTTTGGGTAAATACCTAGTAGTATGATTATTGGATTATATGGTAATTCTATTTTTAATTTTTTTAAGAACTCCCATATTATTTTCCACAGTGACTGCACCAGTTTGTTTTCCCACCAGCAATGCAAGAGGTTTCCCCTTTCTCTACACCCTTGCCAACATGTGATATTTCTGGTGTTGTTGATTTTAGCCATTCTGAGAGAGATGTGAGATGGTATCTCACTGTTGCTTTTTTTTTTTTTTTTTTTAGATTCTATTTATTTGTTTGAGAAAGAGAGTATGTGCCTGTGAGTGGGAGAGGGGGAGGAACGGCCAAAGGAGAGAGGGAAAAAGAATCTCAAGTAGACTCTGCACTGAGCAGGAAGCCTGACAAGGAGTTCCATCCCACTACACTGAGATTGAGCTGAAACTGAGAGGAGGATGTTTAACCAACTGAGACACCCAGGCACCCCTCTCATTGTAGTTTTGATTTGTATTTCCCTGATGATCAGTCGTGTTGAGGATCTCTTCATGTGTCTATTGTCCATCTGTGTGTCCTCTTCGGAAAAAAGGTCTGTTGATGTCTTCTGACTATTTTTAAACTGGATTATTCTTTTTGGGGTGTTGAGTTTTACAGTTTTTCTTCCTTCCTTCCTTCCTTCCTCCCTTCCTTCCCTCTTTTTTCTTTTTTTTTTTGATACTAACCCTTTATCAGACATGTCATATGCAAATATCTTCTTCCATTCTTTAAGTTGGTTTTAGTTTTGTTGATTGGTTCCTTAACTATGCAACAGCTTTTTATTTTGATCACATCCCAGTAGTTTATTTTGGCTTTCCTTTCCCTGGCCTCTAGAATGGCAAGTTGCTACAACCAATGTCAAAGAAGGTACTGCCAGTGCTCTCCTCTAGTTTTTTTTTATGGTTTAAGTTCTCATATTAGGTCTTCAATCCATTTTGATTTTATTTTTCTGTTTGGTGTAAGAAAATAGTCCCGTTTCATTATTTTGCATATTGCTGTCCAGTATTTCTAACATCATATGTTGAGGACTCTTTCCCATTCAGTATTCTTTCCTGCTTTGTCAAAGATTAATTGACCATATAGTTGTGGGTTCATTTTTGGATTTTCTTTTCTGTTCCATTGATCTGTGTTTCTATTTTGTGCCAGTACCATATTGTTTTGATCTCTACAGCTTTGTAATATAACTTGAAGTCTGGAATTGTGATGTCTCCAACTTCACTTTTCTTTTTCAGGGTTGCTTTGGCCATCCAGGGTCTTTTGTGGCTCCATACAAATTTTAGGATTGTTTGTTCTTGTTCTGTGAAAAAACGCTGTTGGTATTTGATATACTTTTTTTTTTTTTGGTACTTGATATACTTTAAAAATTTTTTAAAAGACCATCTGCAGAAGGCTAGATAAGAAATAGTTCAGAATTAATTCACAGCAGTAGAGGAACATCACATTATAATGCCAAAAGCAAATTAGAATTAAAAGTAGAAATTATTTTGCCAAGATCTCACTAGCCTACTAACAAGATATTTCTTATATCACACTTACCTCCTCTCTCCTTCCTTGAGCCAAAATTCCTACTTAGTATTTTTTTATTACTACTCTACATTATTGTAAAAATATTATGTAAAGATCTTAATGATGCCTTTCTTTCACTGTTTCCAAAGATGTTCTGGGAGGTCTTGTCTGTCATAATAATGGTACTTTGAGAAAATGAGGGATTATGTAGGAAGTAAATTGTTAGGAGACCTGGCAGATGGGGAAAAAGAAGGAAAGAAGGGAGGGAGAGAAGGACAAAGAAGGAATGGGGATTAAGGTCTAAAAAAACTTTGAAATATTGATGTCATATCAGGCTAACCTCTAGGAGAATGCAACTCATAGTCTTTAAAAGTAAATATTTTTCCTGAATGAATTAACATATAAATGTCTTAGAAACTTTGAGTTTCACTCTATTCCGTTAGCTTCTCTTGGAATTCTGCAGAACTCCATTCAGTACTTCCCTAGACCAAATGTGTGAGTTGGGGCTTTTCTGATCCTTAGAATTTTTGGAACTCCTAAAAGAGACAGATTTCTCCAGAGCATACCCACCTCAGAGAAATTAGTATTTAGATATTAAACCACTAAAAAGGGAAAAACACCCAAATCAAGGAACATAGAAATAAATTTATAATAAGTGTTTCAGACCAATAGAAAGAGGCTGAAAGATTTTCCTATTAAAGCATCCAAAATAAGCCTTACTTTTCTGTTGTTACCAGCAGAATGAAAATTGATGCATACTGGTCTATATTAATAATGACTATATATCTTTTATTTTCTTTGGGCTCTTAGCCACCACGATCATTAAAATAAATGAAAGAGAATATTGGTGCAAAAACCACAAACATATTGTACCACAAACAACATTTAGACTTTCTAGTTACTAAAAGAAAATTCTGCAAAGCATGTTTACTGAAAGTGTATACAAGAATTACTTCTCAATACTTCTCCTTTCTATCAAGATTATTTCAGGGATATCTGGGTGGCTCGGATGGTTGAGCATATGCCTTCGGCCCAGGTCATGGTCTTGGGGTCCTGGGATCGAGGCCCCTATCAGGCTCCCTTCTTGGCGGGAAGCCTGCTTCCCCCTCTCTCTGCCTGCCTGTGCCTGCTTGTGATCTCTCTCTTTCTGTCAAATAAATAAAACAAAATCCTTAAAAAAAAGATTATTTCATACATGTACCAAGTGTGTAGAACTTAGTTTTTAATTATAAAGAATATTATTTAATTTTAAGAAATTCAATTCTATTGTATGTGCTACCCCAAAAAACAGTATACACATTTTCAAAATTGTGAAATTAAAAGGGAAAAAATATTCAGGGGAAAAAAAAAGTTCAGGGAAAAAATGTGTAGTGCAACAGAGAGCTCAAGATTATGTTTTTTTTCCACTACCATTCAAGGTAATGGAATACCAATAGTCAAGGTATGGGGATGGAGAAGTGAGATAGTTGTAGAATCTAGAGATAGTTTTACATAAGAATGTGTGTCAGCAATATGCGAAGACAAGGTCATTGAGGACATCACAGCAAGAGTACATGATGTATTGAATTATTAGGGCTCGGCCAGAAGGGTATGAATTGAGGAGTGAACTTACTTTCTTTAACCCTCATATGAAGTTTCTACCTCACTTAAAGAATACACTAGTGAACTTGTGTCAACAGATTAAGTCTTTTTAAAAGTGGTATTATTTTGCTGATAATTTAGAAAATACAGAAATTAAAAATTACCTATAATTCACTATCTGAAAATAAAAACATTAATGTTTTGGTGCATTTCATTCCAATCTATGTAAATGTGCTTATGAAGTGTGTGTGTGTGTGTGTGTGTGTGTGTGTGTGTGTGTGATGAAGTAGGGAGGAGAGAGTTACAGAGGGAGAAAGAGAGGGAGGGAGTAGGGGGGAAGGAGAAATGGCAGATAAAGATGGCTACGTGTGCACAATATTTTATTTTGGAAATTTACCTTTTAAATTAATATTTTATTCTAAATACTATTTTTTTAATTCTATTTATTTATTTAATTGACAGAGAGAGAGCGAGAGGGAACACAAGCAGAGGGAGTGGGAGAGGAGAAGCAGGCTTCCCACGGAGCCCGATGCTGGGCTCTGCTTGATCCCAGGACTCTGGGATCATGACCTGAGCCGAAGATAGGCGCTTAACTACTGAGCCACCCAAGCACCCCTTATTCTAAATATTGTCCAAATAATTAACATTTTTTAAAAAACATGCTTTATAAATTTTTGCATATTATTTATAAAATGAAGCATATTTGTATGACACTAAAATTATTATAATATTCATTTTTATATTATTTTAAAAAGCACTCTTCAATTTACACCTTTCACTCATTAATGATTTTATCTTAGACTTTCTAATAGGTAACTAGCAGGATTATTGTGTCAAATATTATCACCACATTCACATCTTGGTACTACTCTGAAAATGATTTTCAGAGAGTTTGGAGTTTTATTTGGAAGCAGAAAGCTTACCACTCTATTAACACAACTGCTAGACGGCAGATTGAGTATTTATATTCTACTAATTCTCGGTTTCTCTTAGGATTTTCTGTTTTGTTGAAGTTATATTTTCTCTCAGATCTACAGCCTTCTTCCTTGACTTTTTGACATATTGAAGTTTTGCTCCTTAATCTCCCTTATTGAAGTTATATTTATATTTCACTTATGTATGTATTTTTTTACTTTATGTCTCTTTATTACTAGACTCTAAGCTCCAAAAGAACAAATAACACAACCGTCTTATTTAAATTTTTGTTCTAGCATCTAGCATAGTCTAGCAGGTAGTAAAATATTAATATTGATTTGTTCAGTAAGAGAAAGAGGAAGGACTAAAGGAAGAGCTAGCAAATTTTGAAAAGCAAAAAGAAAGAAAATACAAATGATTACCCTCCCTATAGCATTTATTTTTTGATGCTTATTTTTCATTTTAAGCATTGGGACACTGTAAGTCTTCCCTTACTTTATTACCAATTGTTACAAGGAGTGGCAATATTTAAAATTGTATCAAAATTATAGTAGTTGTGAAGAAAGGGGTGGCAAAATGGAGGGATTAAATAATCAGAAAAACCTCCTACTACAATACCCCTACAAATGCCAGTTAGAAAATAATGAATATCCCTTTAAGTGATTATTGGAATTTGCAATAAAGATAATTCCCCTAGAAAATTGAAAACCAAAATGTTATAAACATGTGCTGTATTGTTGGAGGCAGTGGTGGAGTCTCAGTATTTTTTAGACTTAGGTTCTCATATCCATGTAAAGTTAAGCAATAAGACTGAACCAGGGATCAACAGACTCAAACCACAGACAAAATATGTCCAGTCTCCTCCTATTTCTGTACAGTATATGACCTTATAATAGGTTTTACAGTTTTAAAGGGTGGCATTTTTTCTTTAAAGAGGGAAGAAAAAGAAGAATATGCAAATCTGACTATATGTGACCCTCATGCAGAACCCAAAATAAGTACTACCTGGTCCTTTCCAGAATCAGTTTGCCAGTCCCTGATTTAGACACAGGCAAAGCTGGCAGTTGAAACTGAGTCTAGGATCATATATCTAGGACCTAGAGTGGTTGTAATCTTTGGAAACTAATGGAAGAAAGCAGCTGATCCAATAGCAGATGGAGGCAACAAGTAGGCTTGCCTACTTTGGCTTAAAACCTGGAAGGAAAAAAGAATTGCTCTTGAAAATTTCTAAGTATAGGTCTTCCTTCAATTATCTTTGGGGCACAAAATGCCCTCAAATGTGTATCTATTTCCTTTCTCAGGAAAGATGCAGTAATAAGGACTAAATTCAATGTTCTGCCTGAAATAATTTAAAAAAGAAGAAGAAAACATATAAAACTTTATGTTTTAAATACCTTTGATAGCAAGCAACAAAGAGAAATGAATAGTTATTGCTGGGGGACATGGAGTAAATAAGGCAGACTCTGTGGTTGTCCTACTGCAACTCCCAGAGAGAGTGTTTGGTCACCAACTAGGGAAGAGAAACTCAGGCAGAGCCTGAGCTGGGGGTCTGGAGATACAACAGAGTATAGGAAAGGTGAGTACTGCACAGAGAGAAAGTCATTGCAGAGGCTTCTCCTCAGTCTTCAGCAGGGGACTTAGGAAAGGAAACCTCAGGTAGGCAAGAATCTCACAAAAGAAACAGAAGGGACAGTCTCAAAAGTTCACATAGGGCCAAGAATGGTTCTTTTTCCACCAATTCAAGTGAAAAAAATCTATAATTAATGGTGAACTAGTTAGAGTACCCTGAGCGTTTATTGCCTGAGTAATGGGGAATAAATTATTCTGTATAAAACACAGCTTGAGTCTTGTATAGCAAAGTTTAAAAGTAAAAACTGAAAGGATCAATTTCCAAGTAATTTTTTTAAGATTTTATTTATTTATTCGACAGAGAGATCACAAGTAGGCAAAGAAGCAGGCAGAGAGAGGGGAGCAAGCAGGCTCCCTGCTGAGCAGAGAGCCCGATGTGGGGCTCGATCCCAGGACCCTGAGATCAAGACCTGAGCTGAAGGCAGAGGCTTTAACCCACTGAGCCACCCAGGGGCCCCCAATTTCCAAGTAATTTAACTGTATTTCAAAACAAACCTCAAGAATATTCAGAAGAATAAAACAGTAAATTATTCATCTTGCATCAAGGTAAAATTCAAAATGTCTGGTGTCTCATAAAAAATTTCCAGGCATATAAAGATGAAGGATAATACAACCTGAGATGAGAAAAAAAAAAATCAGTCAATCAAAACTGATGCAGGAAAGGCATAAATAATAGTATTATTAGAAAATGATATTAAAATAGTTAACTGTGTTCATACGCTGAAGATGCTAGAGAAAAAATTGAGCATGCTAGGTACAGGACAAAAGACATAAAAGGGAGGCTGGATCAACATCTAAATAATGTCTAAATGTCTAACTACATGATCTAAAATGAAAAATCCACTGGGTATGATTAACAGATTAAATATTGCAGAAGTAGAGAGGGTGAAGTAGAAGACATGGTGATAGAACCTATCCAGAATAAAAGTTCAGTGGGAAAAAAAAGACTGAAATACAAATGCAGTAAGATGAAGTAAAGACTTTTCAGAATTTAAAAGCTGAAAATAATTCATCACCAGCACACCTGTACTTTGAATAATTTCAAAAGAAGTATTCAGGCTGAAGGGAAATAATACCATGTAGAAATCTGTTCTACATAAAGTAATGAACAGCAAAGGGAAGGATCATTTTTTTTTATTATTTAAAACTCTTTAAATAATAAACTATCCAGGGATGTGACATGATAAAATTCACCTTTTTTTTTAACCCATCCCCCACCGTCCTCCATTCTGATAAACCATCAGTTTGTTCTCTATAGTTAAAAGTCTGTTTCCTGGTTTGCCTCTCTCTCTCTGCCCTTCGCTCATTTATTTTGTTCCTTAAATTCCACATATGAGTGAAATCATATGGTACCCATTATTGCTGACTGACTTATTTTGTTTAGCATAATACTCCCTAGCACCATCTATGTTTTTGCAAATGGCAAGACTTCATTCTTTTTTCTTTTTTTTAATATTTTTTTTAAAGATTTTATTTATTCATTTGATAGAGAAAGAGAGATCACAAGTAGGCAGAAAGGCAGGCAGAGAGACGGAGGAAGAAGGCTCCTGCTGAGTGGAGAGCCCGATGCGGGGATTGATCCCAGGACCCTGAGATGATGACCAGAGCTGAAGGGAATAATACACTGAGGCCTTAACCCACTGAGCCACCCAGGCGCCCCTCATTCTTTTTTTCTGGCTGGATAATATTCCGTTGTGTATATAACCCACATCTTTATCCATTCATTGGTTGATGGATACTTGGGCTGTTTCCATAGTTTGGCTATTGTAGATATTGCTGCTATAAACATCAGGGTGTATGTATCCCTTTGAATTAGTAGATTGGTATTATTTGGGTCAATACCTAGTAGTTTTGAGTAAGGGACAGGCAAGGCTAGGTAGGGAGAGATTGGTAGGGGGCTACCTCACGAGGCTCATACAGGGGGCTATGTGAGCAGCCTCACAGAAATCCAGATGTGGAGAAATATTATAGACAAGATAAGAAATCCCAGATGTGGAGGAATGTTATAGAGAAGGTACTAACCAGAGAGAATGGAACATAACAAGTTCATCTTGTTTGTTCTAAATATAGGGGAGATATTTTACCTGATAGTTACAAATCTACCTTGTTTGTTCTAAATATAGATGAAATTTTCACCTGAAGTTACAAATTCACCTTGTTTGTTCTAAACATAGACAGGATATTTTAATGATATTTACAAATACATCTTGCTTGTCCTTAATGTTACAGACAAAATACCAAGTTCCCTGCTCAGTTTTCTGTAAAAGAGGAAACATAAAAGCCTCAGCAGCAACCCGTTCAGGACCTCTCTCACTCTAGAGAGCTTTGTTTTCTTTCCTTTCTTTTCTCATTCTTGCTTGATAAACTTTCACTTCACTTCATTCTTTTGTGTCCGGAGATTCGTTCTTTGACTCTGTGAGAAAGAACCCTGCAACAGTGAGGTTGCTTTATCCTAGGGTAGTTTTATTTTTAACTTTTTCAGTAACCTCCCTACTATTTTTCACAGTGGTTGCACCAGTTTGCATTCTCCCAACAGTGCAAGAGTGTTTCTCTTTCTCCACATCTTTGCCCACACCTGTTGTTTCTTGTGTTGTTAATTTTAGCCATTTTGACAGATGTGATATGATATCTCATTATAGTTTTAATTTTAATCTTATTTTTTTTAATTTAGTGAGGGGGCAGGGGCAGAGGGAGCGGGAGAGAGAGAATCTCCACTGGGTGTGGAACCTGAAGCAGGGCTTGATCTCAAGACCCCAAGATCACGACTTGAGTGAAAATCAAGAGTTGGAAGCTTAACCAACTGAGCCACCCAGGCACCCTTCATTGTAGTTTTGAATTGCATTTCTCTGATCATGAGTGATGTTGATTTCTTTTCATGTGTCTGTTGTCTTCTTTGGAATAATATCTTTTCATATATCTTCCCATTTTTAATTGGACTGTTCATTTTTGGGGTGTTGGATTTTATAATTTCTTTATATACTTTGGAAACTAACTCTTTATCAGATATGCCATTTGCAAATATCTTCCCCCATTCTGTAGGTTGCCTAGTAGATGGCTAATATATCTAGTAAAGGCTTGTTATTTGTATGCTACTAATATTAACATTTACATAGCATATAAAAGACTTTGAAACATTCTCACATACAATGTCTATTTAATAGGTTTAAGAATTAATATGGCTAAGACATCACACTTATGAGAAAACTAGAAATTTGAAAATTTCCTAGATATCTGATGACATAAGAGATTAATTTTAACTTGGCAATGATATAATTGTTTTATAAAAATATGTTACTGTTTTGAAACTTATTCTAAAATATTCATGAAAAAATAACAGAATTCTGGTATTTTTAATTTTTTTTTAAAAAATTAATTTAATTTTATTTTTTTCAGTGTTCCAAGACTCATTGTTCATGCACCATACCCAATGCTCCATGCAATATGTGCCTTCCTCTGTTATTTTCTACCAAAATATCTTGAGATAAAATATCGGGGGTCTATTAAAAATTAATTATTTTTGAAGCTGGATAGATACAGATTAAAGAAACAATGTTGTCTACTATTGCATAAATTTGAAATATAATATGTAGTTCTTTTATATATAGTTTTTTTTTAAAGTTTGGAAGATAAAGTTATATACATTCTGTTTCTTAAGGGATTAAACTGTACAAGAACCAAAAAGAGATGAACATCTAAAAATTCTATGATAAAATCATTTTTGTAGATATAATTCTACATCGTTGCCTTAATGGTTCAAAAGTTGTAATGAACATAAAGACATTAAAATATCTAGAAAATTCTAATATAAAATAATTTAACATGCTTTTGTCCACCATTCTCAAATATTTTGATCACTGAACCATTTTATCATCATGTTAGTAACTATTTATATCCCAAAGAAAACAGTAAAAGAAGCTTTAATTTATGATGTATCACCACTTATTTAGCTATTGGACTTTACTGTTACCCCTCGCATTAGAGACAAATGTGAAACAGTATGGGCTTTGATGTCAGATAGCCATGGTGTGGAGGTCTAGAGACACCAGTTGCCAGCTTTGAAAATTTGTGAAAGGTAATTACTATTTCTCAACCTCATTTTCCTCTTCAGTAAATTAGATATAAAAATAAACACTTAGGGAGTTATTGTTAAGCCATGTGCAATATTAATAATGGTAAAATTTTCTCCTAAAATTTATTATTTACTAAGAAATGTTATTTAAGGTAATAAAGTAAATTAACAAACTAGGCCATAAGAAATTTATGAAAATTTAAGAAAAAGTCTTAAATTATTTAATTTATTTTTTTTTGTGTATAAAATGATTAGGATTGACTTACCACAATTTGATTTGAAAGATAAATGTTACATGTGTGCTAAAGAAAGCTCATGTGAACTTAAGCCAGTTACCATCTTTCAGATTAAGGAAGAATATATTTCTGCTGGAGGATATGTTCATCTGGAAAATGGAACACTGTGTCTGTTTCTAAATGCAATAGTAAGATAAAAACCAGGAAGGTAAGAGGGTCTATAAATATAATAAGCTGTAATTTTTCAAAGTAGACATTTTTGGCACAAATAGAGAAAATTGGTATAGATATGAGAAGCCTTCATAGAAATGGGTAGGGCTGCCTTATAGAAAAGAGATTAGAGTCAATCCATATTACATCAAATTAGGAGGAATAAAGTGGGATTCTTTCCCACTCCTTTACTTTAGATTTCCTTAAACACTATTCCTAAATGCATGGTACTTTAAATTTGGGAGACAATTTGTATACAGATAGCCTATTTAAGTAAGTCTTAAGTATAATTATGCTGTTAATTTGAAATATTATGGACTGTTAAAATAATATTGTTGTTCTACCAAACATTAATTTCCTCCTACTCCCTTAGTTTTAGACATAGCATGCTGATTTCATTGTGATGTCTACCTCTATCCTATCGCATCCAAAGCGTAAGACCATCTCCCAAGCTCAATGGATCACATTTATGAGGTAAAATCCCATTATAGTGGTTCTATTTCCCTTACTTATAGGTAATCGAGAAGTAGACTCAATGATGACTCCTTAATTATGTGGGTATTTGGCTTAGATTTGACGTGTTGACGTGGGCAACACACGTTTGTGATTTTCTTACTCCTTTTTCTGCCTCTAGATATAGTTGTGTATGGACAAGTTCTGCTTCACCTATCATGAGAGACTTCCAGGCTGAGGGCAAAAATGAGTCACTTAGAACACCAGACAGTAGAGATGCAAGAAACTTTGTGTTTTATGTTTTTATCACTGAAGCACTAAATCAACCAGCCCTCAAACCTGGCCTGGCTTTGGAGGTCCTATTATGGGAGATACATGAAATAGTGTGTGTCCTTCAGGATTTGACAGGATTGTTTTTGATGTGGTTGTTACTTTCACCTGGAGTTGTGCTAATTGTGGGAAAACAAGAATAACAATTCAACAATCTTAAATGAGATTTATCCAATCAGTGCATAATTTTAGTGATAATATAATACTCCA
>CM052800.1:41609077-41620767 GCA_028533885.1 Nasua narica | reverse complement strand
AAAAAAATCCTACTTGTTTTTGACAAAATGAAATATAAATATTACTAAAAAGTTAATAAGTGTGATTTTTAAGTGAGTCAATATAAAGAATAAAAATATGAGCCAACATCTATATAGACAATTATGTACTAAAGGATACTGCAAGAAAATGAATTTTGTAATGTCTATATAAATATATTGCCAAGGGCCAACTCCTCAACCCAAAAAAGATTACCAGAATAACCTGATGATCAAGTAAATCCATGTTTATGGGATGTAGTGTAATAAGGACCAAAATAATCCAAATCTCAGTGGGAGAAAATCAACTGGAGGTTTCCACCTGGGCTCATGTGGATTAGAGTGGGTGACTGAGGGTGTTAAAGTAATTGATCAGTCAATGTTTATGAAAAAATAATTTAGCTTTGGTGGACTCATCAAAGATAAGGTCTTAAAGTGAATCTCGATAGCAAAATTTTTGACATCACACATATTATTGTGAGCTATTTTAGATGAATGAATAGATAAATTCTTTTATAGAAGTTTCCTATAGCAAAAAATGATTTATTGATTTATTGGTTTATACCATCTACTTGGTGGAGAATTTTCTGGAATTAAGACCTGTTATGTTGACACAGATGACCTTAATTTTAACCCTTGATATTTAACTATGTGGATACATGGTTAAACACATAATTTATATATACTTATAATTATATAATTTATCAGGTTATTTATATATCTCAGTATATTCCAGACTATAATGTATAGTATTCATTTTATACATATTTATTATATTATATAGTTGAGTTTTTAGAGTTCTTTATATATTCTCGATAAGTTCTTTATCAGATGTCTCTTGCAAGTAATTTCTACAGTCTCTGGCTTGTTTCTAGTTCTCTTGACATTGTCTTTTGCTGAGGAGAGGTTTTAATAAATTCCAGATTATCAATTTTTTTTTTTCATAGATCACACCTTTTATTGTATCTGGAATTATCATCACCATGACCAAAGTCATTTGAGTTTTCTCCTAGATTACGCTCTAGAAGTTTTATAGTTTTGCATTTTACATTTAGGTCTGTGATCTGTTTTTTTTTTTTTTTTAAAGATTTTATTTATTAGAGAGAGAGAGACTGAGAATGAGAGGGGAGAAGAAGGTCAGAGGGAGAAGCAGACCTCCCGCAGAGCCGGGAGTCCGATATGGGACTCGATCCCGGGACTCCGGGATCATGACCTGAGCCGAAGGCAGTTGCTTAACCAACTGAGCCACCCAGGCGCCCTGTGATCTGTTTTAATCTAACTTTTGTGAAGGGTAATAGGTCTGTGTCTAGATTCAACATTTTGCATATGGGTGTCCAGTTCCAGAGATATTTGTTGAAAAGATGGTCTTTACTCCTTTGGCTTCTTTGCCAAAGATCAATTAACTGTATTTGTGTGGACATATTTCTGGGTTCTCTACTTTGTTCCATTGATCTATTTGTTTATTCTTTTGCTCTAATACCAAACTATCTTGATTACTGTAGCTTTATAGTAAGTCTTGACATTAGTGTCAGTCCCTCAACTTTGTTCTTCTTCAATATTTTGTTGATTATTCTGTGTCTTTTGTCTTTCATATAAACTTTAGAATTAGTTTTTTGATAAACAGAAAATTACTTGATTGGATTTTGATTGGGATTTTTTTTTAAAGATTTTATTTATTTATTTGTCAGAGAGAGAGAACACAAGCAGGCAGAGAGGCAGGCAGAGACAGAGAGAGAAGCAGGCTCCCTGCCAAGCAAGGAGCCCGATGCGGGACTTGATCCCAGGATGCTGGGATCATGACCTGAGCTGAAGGCAGCCACTCAACCAACTGAGCCACCCAGGCGTCCCTTGATTGGGATTATTTTGAATCTATACATCAAGTTGGGAAGAACAGATATCTTGACAATATTGAGTCTTCATATTCATGAACATGAAATCTCTCTCCATTTATTTAGGACTTGATTTTATTCATCATAATTTTGTAATGTTCTTCATACAGGATGTTGTATGTACTTTGTTAAATTTATACTTAAGTATTAATTTTGAATCAAATAATTTCAAAGAATTGAATTTTATAAGTCCTAAAATAAAATCTGGGGACTCATGAGAAAAATTTATGTCCTTGTCTTTTTTAGCTTCTAGAGACTGCCTGGATTCTTTGTCTTTTTGACCTTCTCTTGTATCTTCAAATCCAGCACTATAACATATTCCAATTTTGATTTCTCTTTCTCAGTCTTTTTTTTTTCTTGATAGAGAGACAGCAAGAGAGGGAACACAAACAGGGGAAAGTGGGAGAGGGAGAAGCAGGCTTCCGCCAAGCAGGGAGCTGGATGCAGGGCTCATGACCTGAGCTGAAAGGAGACGCTTAATGACTGAGCCACTCAGGCACCCCTGTCTTTCTCAGTCTTGCTCTCTTTCTTGCTCACGCTTGATTTTTACCCTCTCATCTTCCTTATTACATTGGATTATTATTGTTATTACTGGATAATCCATGATAATCTCTCTCCCTAATGATCTTTAACCTAATCACCTTAAGAAAGACTCTTGTCATATTTGGAACCATTGTTCAACACAATATACTAAGTCTTCTAGTTTATTAATCATCTGCAATATCTAATGTTCTATTTATCCTATTCAATATATTTGTCATTGCAGAAATTGTAGTTTACATCTCTAGAAATTGATTTCATATATTTTATATACCTTTGATGTTTCTACTTAACATACTCTAGTTTCTTAAACATGAAATAGTCATAAATCATTTGACATTCTTGTCTACTAATTCAACTAATTTTAGCATCTATGCTATTTCTAGGCTTGTATCATTTTTTTATCATTAGAGTCTGTTTTGCTACTCCTTTGTATGCCTAATGATTTTTGAAAGAATGCCAGACATTGTACATTTTACCTTATTGTGTTGTGTGACATATATTTGTATGTTCCTATAATAAGCTTTATTATGGGATGCAGTTAATTTACATATAAACAGCTTGATATTTTCAGGCCTTGATTGTAACATTTGTTATGCAGGACCAGAGCAACGTTTACTTTGGGCTAATTTTGCTGCAATACTGAGTCAAATTCTGTTTAAATACTCTTCAGTGTTCCTTGTGAATTATGAGGTTTTCAGTCTGGCTAATGGAAATAGGAACAATTCTCTCCTCTGTTTGAGCTCTGAGTATTTTATTCTCCCAATCTTCCTGATAGTCTTTTTCTTGGCTTTATATAGTTTCTTCACACAGACACGTTGATCAGTCCCCAGCTGAAGTGGGAGAACTATCTTGAGGTTTCCAGAGTTCTTCCTTAATAGCTTTCTCTTTTCTATTTCATCTGCTTTTTAAACTCCAGCTACTTTAACCTTCATAGACTTTCAGTTCAATCTTCAAATCAGGAGGATTGACAACTCTTATTTGGTCATCACTGTCCTCATGTTTTGGTCTAGAAATTCATTCTAGGCAGTCATCAGTGACATTGTAGGTCTCCTCTCATTTGTTGCCATTGATCAAATTACTGCCCCTTGTTGGTTGATAATATTAAAAAAATAAACTTTTCTATATTTACAAAGTGACTAATTTTTTTTCCTTTTCTTTCTTCCTTTTTTTCCCCCTTTTTTCTTTCAGATGGAGGGGTAAATCTTGCCACCATTACTCCATCTTGACTAGAAGTAGAATTTTTTACAATCTCTTTGAATACCATAGTATCATAGAATGTTGGGAGCTGGAAGAGACCTTCCAGAGGTTAACAGGTCTGTATTCTAGTGGCTCTATTTCAGTCACCAAGGGAACTTTTTCAAAGCCCATGTGTCTGAAACCTATCCAGTCTAAATTAATTAAAATAACCTCTATGAGTATAGGGGGAGGGAGGAAAAAAAAAACATTTTGAAAAGCTTTATTAGTGATTTGTTCCTCATTTCTGGTTAAATATTAAAATTTACTCCAAATCCCTAATTTCAGGAAGAGAAAATTTGAGATGCTTGTCTAAAGATAAAATTAAGGGCACCTGGGTGGCTCAGTAGTTAAGTGTTTCCCTTCGGCTCAGGTCATGATCCCAGAGTCCTAGGATCAAGCCCTGCATCAGACTCCCTGCTCTGCAGGGAGTCTGCTTCTCCCTCTCCCACTCCCCTTACTTGTGTTCCCTTTCTTGCTGTGTCTCTGTCAAATAAATAAAAATCTAAAAAAAAATAGATAAAGTTATATGTCTTTAAACCCAACACATTAGTTAGTGGCCAAGTACAGAGTAGGAACCAGGCTGAAGTTCTTTTTTTAAAATGAAATTTTGTATATACCAATACTATTTTATAAAACATCAATTATTATATATTTTTTTGTCCTTGTTGTTTTAGTCCCACAGAAGTCTGAAACTAGGGAGATTTAAGAGAAATGAGGAAATATGAACAAAGAGACTAATATTTATCCCTCATTTCTAGGGATATAATCCAAGCACACACACTTCAATTTCACTGCCCTTTCTACTAGAATTTCTCATTTCACATTAAGACAATTTATGGGGAAATAAACCAGGGATCAGCAATGAATCCAAGCATTTTATCCATAATTCTTGACTGTGAAAGTGTACACAAGCTGAATTTTATGACCTATGCAGAGATGCCTTTATGTCTAATTCAGTTCCTTTCACTTATAAGGATTTCAATGGCTATTCGTAGAGGAGCAATTAATTTTCTAATTGAAAAGCATTTTCATGTATTTTTTTTCTCCATATTTCCAGCTGCTTTTGGGGAGCATTCTTCCCCATAAGATGCTAAACTCACAGTGTTATAATGGATATTTCTAATGCCTTTCTCTCAAGTTTATATACAATGTTCAAGTAGCACTTTGAGAGTCCTTTCTTCTTCCCCACATCTTTGATTTCTTACCTTTGGACAAATTGCCAGCATGAGTTGAATTATGATTTCAGTTGTGGAAATTGTTTGCATTTTCCAAAGGAAACATGCAATTTTGTTGTTTTGTGTATTTAAATGGTGACATGGCATTTTCCTAAGTGATTTTTTTCACCATAAAAAGTTGTCTTAATTCTAAACTAAAAACCAATTGGCACAGATAAGAGCATTGCTAACAAAGAGCACATCCTCATACAGAAAGAAATGCTTTCACAAAAAAATGTGAAAGAAGTCTACCTGAGTAACATTGTTAGGCTTTCTTATAAAAGTATTTAAAAATAGTTCATCTGTAATATAAACCAACTTTTGTTAAATAAGGAAGCAGAAAAATGTGAACAAAGTTGATATCTCATTGTAAGTCAAGGAAACCTATAATTTTAATGTAAGTAGCAATTAAAATAGATTTTTTAAAAAAGAAACAAGTACATTTAAGGCAAATTTCAAGCTTTTTCAAGAGCTTTAAACCTTTTATTTTCCTGTGAAGATCTTAAATTTCCAGAGAACTACTAGAGTGATTAATTTTATTATCCTAAGCAGAAATTCTAGTGAAAATTTTGGGGGTTTTTGTTTGTTTTTTGTTTTAAGAGAGAGAGGAGGGACAGAAGGAGAGGGAGAGAGGGAGAAAATCTCAAGTAGGGTCTATGCCCAGCTAACATATGGCTTGATCTCATGACCCTGAGATCATGACCTGAGCTGAAATCAAGAGTTAGATGCTTAACCAAATGAGCCACCCAGGAAACTCCGAAAATTGCACTTAAAGTAAAACAAGATAATATAATCTTTCACTAGCAAAGTCCATTTTTATTTCTTTAATGCTAATCAGCCTGAAAAAAAGTAAATAAATATTTTTGAAAGGAAAGCATAATGTTTTCTCCCAAAATAAATTTTAATTTTTATTTTGTTTTATTTATTTGAGAGAGAGAGAGAGAGAGAGAGAGAATGAGAGGGGAGAAGGTCAGAGAAAGAAGCAGACTTCCCACAGAGCTGGGAGCCTGATATGGGACTCGATCCCGGGACTCTGGGGTCATGACCTGAGCCAAAGGCAGTCGCCCAACCAACTGAGCCACCCAGGTGCCCCCAAAATAAATTTTAAATAAAAGCAAAATATACAGGGGGCCTGGGTGGCTCAGTGGGTTAAAGCCTCTGCCTTAGGCTCTGGTCATGATCTCAGGATCCTGGGATGGAGTCCCACATTGGGCTCTCTGCTCAGCGGGGAGCCTGCTTCCCCCTCTCTCTCTGCCTGCCTCTACCTACTTGTGATCTCTCTCTCTCTTTCTGTCAAATAAGTCAATAAAAAATCTTAAAAAAAAAGCAACATATACTTCATAATCTAACAAATTTATTTAGATCAGAATTAACATCTTTTCAATCATTAATATGAGTACCTTCTTGATATTTGTATTTTGAAATAATTGAGTATAGAACACAAAATTTCCATATATTCCATATATTTCCAGTTATACTTCTAGATTTCATTCGTGGCATTTAAGTATGAGATCAGGAAGAGGATGTAAGTAAGCATTCCACATTCTGAAAAAAGTATGTGCTCTACAGTCAGAGGGGTGGAGTTCTGATTCCATTTCTGGTAGGTAGAAGTTTAATGGCTGAAACCATGAAATCTAGAGTCAGAAACACAGGCTTATAATGCTGTTTTGTTATTTTGTGTTTTTATTAACATTAGTGGAAAAATGTACAAGTAGAAAAGTTTAACACAGTTCCTAGAATATACTAATTTTTCAGCACATTAACTACTTTTGGATTAGTTGTAATACAGTCACATTAGCTATATGATCACATGTATCAAGATGCTATGGGTTTGCATGAATAAGTGTATTTTAATGAATAAGGGGGTACAGTGTCTATATTAGCAGATTCCGAGGACTCTTAATAGGATAATGTATGATACATAGTTTGTGGTGTTTATACATAGGAGATAGCTTTTATCTATTTAATTTGTGGCATTCTTAATTTTCAAAGTCCATAATTTTGGGGGCACCTAGGAGGCTCAGTCAGTTATGTGTCCAACTCTTGATTTCAACTCAGATCATGATCTCCGCTCAGGTCATGATCTCAGTGTCCTGAGATCCAGCCCCATGTGGACTCCATGCTCAGCAGGGAGTCTGGTTCTCTGCCTCTTCTCTCCCTTTCCTCCTCTCTCTCTCTCACTTCCCCTCTCTCTCCCTCTGCCTCTTCCCTTGCTCATATGCTCTCTCTGTCTCAAATAGATAAATCTTTTTAAAAAATTCATAATTTTCACAATCACAAGATAAATAAAATGATAAAGGTATTTGAAAGTAATTAAGATAAAATGCTTTAACCTTAGTGATTAAAGCTGATATATCTGTTTATACATATCTATATCTACATATCTACTTCTATATATCTATCTAATCTTCATACCAGTTAAGGATAATTTTACAGATATATTTGTGAAAGGTCCTTCCTTCCAAAATAGTACAGACTATCAAATCTCACCTCTGCTGGCTCTATGAATGACATTCCATTTCAGTTTGGCTACATAAAACAGGAGTCTTATAAAACTAAAACTACTCACAAAAACAAAATAAATAAAAGGAAAATAATATAAGAGCAGACACTATTTTCTTTTCTATTAATGTACATAATGACACTTCCATATTTTACATATTTATGGTACTTTTATTTAGAAATAATTGATGTATAACATTAATTTCAGGTTTATGTGGTAATAATTCAGTATTTGTGTGTATTATGAAATGATTACCATAATAAATCTAGTTAACATCCATACATTACATTACAAACTTTATCATACATTACAAACTACTTCTTGTGACAAAAACCTAAGATGTACTCTTAGCAACTTTCAAATATGCAATACATATATATACATATATACACAAATTTACATATACATACATATAAATGTATCTATGTAGATAAGTTTTTATGCATTGATGGACACTTAGTTTGTTATATCTTGGTTTTTGTGACTAATGCTGAAGTAAACATAGGAGTGCATATATTTCTTCAAACTCCTATTTTCATTTCCTTTAGGTGTATACCCAAAAGTAGAATTGCTGGATCATATAGTTAATCTACTTTTATATTTTGAAGGACTCCCGTATGTTTTTCCATAGTGGTTATAGCAATTTACATTCCCATCAACAGTGTATAAGTGTTTGCTTTTCACCACATTCTTGCCATCACCTGTTGACACTTGTCTTCTTGATGATTGCTATACTAACAGGTGTGAGGTGATATTTCATTTTGGTTTTGATTTGCATTTCCCTGTTGAGTATCTTTTCACTTGCCTGTTAGAAATTTTTCCAAATAGGACATCAAAGTAACTATTTAGTTCTTCTGCAGTCTTAATCAGATTGCTTGTCTCTTGTTAGGTTCTATGAATTCTTTATATATTTTAGATTTTTCCTTATATCTTTTAACCCCTTTTCCAGTATACAGTTTGCAAAAATTTTCTCCCATTTCTCTCATAGGTTATCTTTTTATTTTTTTTAATTTTGCTGCATAGAAGCTTTTGAGTTTGATATAGCCCCTTTTATTAATTTTTGCTTTTGTTGATGTTTTAGTGTTATCCAAAATAACACTGCAATGACCAATGTTGAGGCACTTCTTCCCTAGGTTTTCTTCTAGGAGTTTCGTGGTATCAGTCTTATGTTTAAGTGTTTAATCCATTTTGAGTTAATTTTTGTGTGTGTTATGGGACAGTGGTCCAATTTCATTGTTCTTCATGTGTTTCTTCAGTTTGTCCCAGCCGCATTGGTTGCAGAGGCTATACTTCCCTCTTTGGGTGTCTTGTCTTTTTTGTTAAATATCAGTTGACCATATATGTCAGAATTTAATCTGAGCTCTCTATTTTGTTCCATGGGTTTATGGGTTTGTTTTTATGCCCCTACCATATTGTTTTTATTACTGTGGTTTCATTGTATAGCTTGAAATTAGGCAAAATGGTAGCTCTGGCTTGTTTCGTTTTTGTTGTTGTTGTTTGTTTGTTTTTCAGGATTGCTTTGGCATATATAAAATGCTGGAGTAAAAACAAAAACTGATGGCAGAATGGGTGGAGGCGGGCTGAGTGCCTGGGGCCTGAGTGTGCCCATGGCCCAGTAGGTAGATCTTCAAGTGAGAGTTCCAGAAGCCCTCCTTAAGTGTGCATCTTGTCTGCAGTTTTCTTCATCTCTTTTCAGCCCTTTCTATTTCCTCTTCCCAGTCATGGAGGCTCCTCCTCAAAAAGAGAAATAGGTCCTTTCTGGCTGCAGCCCATGTGACGTGGAAAACTCTCACTACTTTCACTGTCCATTTCCTTTGTTAGAGTGGGCACCACTGCTCTAGCTCACAACTCCCTTGATACTATAACCTCTGTGGTCCAAACTACCCACTTACAGATGCACAGATGGATGGATCTCTGCTGTCCTAGTGTGCTATGGAGAGGTACTTTTGTTCTGTTATGGATGTCCAATTGCTTGTAAATCAAAAGGGAAAGAAAAGAATACTCACACTACTTTGATGCTGATGTCACCAAGGGATTTAAGATTTATAATTCAGTCTCCTTGGTAGTAATTGGTCTGTTTAGATTTTCTATTTCATGATTCAATCTTGATAGTTTGTGTGTCTAGGAATTTATTTCTTCTAGGTTGTCAAATTTTTTGGTGTATAACTGTTCATAATAGTCTCATGATCCTTTGTATGTCTCTGGTATCGTTTATAAACTCCCATTTCATTTTTATTTTGAGGTTTCTTTTTCTTAAGTCTAACTAATGGTTTTCCAGTTTGAAAATATAAACAAAAGAATCAGCTTTTGGTTTCATTTATCTTTTCTATTTTCTTTTAAGTCTATCACTTTTCTCTGCATTTCTTTCCTCCCACTAACTTTGGGCTTTATTTCTTTTTGTTATGTGCATGAAGACTTATAAAGACTAAATATTCAACCTTATTATATTGCCCAGGAATAATGGCTAATTTTATAAAGTTATATTTAGTGCTAAACTGTGTTACAATCCAGGCGCATCCAGTACTATCAATAGTTGTTAGGTATAGTTACCATTATTGTGAGTTAAAGAGATATTGAGCAATTCATAAATATTCAGAAATGATAGGTGGCAGAACTGATTCTTAACAGGATGACTTCACAGTCACATTTAAAGTCACTGTGCTGTATGATCACTTGCTGTAATTTTGTATGAACACTAAATTATTTCTAAAACTTTATATCTTTTGTGATATTTTTTATTGTTAATCTGTTTTTCTGTAATGATTTCAGTATCTCATAGTTTTTGATAGTTTACTTTCTAATACATCTATTAGGATTTGGTGATTTCATCTACTTTTGATATTCTATTTATAATATTCTACAGATGCCTCCATTGTGCTCTCGCATCTAATGTTATAAAAGATATGCATACATGTTTCTATTTTTATCTTGTTTTTTATTTAATTTCTTAGTTCTTGTTTTGTTTTGTTGTTTCTATACTTTTTCATGTTTCCTTTAGCTTATTATTGTTTTGGGGCTTTTTGTTTGGTTGGTTTTGTGTTTTTGGCCAAACTGTTACTTCATGGATCTTACTAGAGATAGACTATCACCTTCTGGAACTCTCAAATTCTCTTGGGAGAGAGAAATTTACAATTCAATAAATATACAGCCTCCGATATTCGACAGGGTTGAGTGCCTAAATGTTGTATTTAGGGATTTAAGAGTATCTGACCTTAGATTATGGAGAAGCCTAGAACTTGTAAGGATTGTAAGAAAACAATATCAACTTTTAGAATAAGTGAATATGAATAACTAAGTCCTAATTATGCCTAGTAAATAAAAATGTAGCCATTAGGACTGCAGTAAAATTTCTTTGCTTAGTTCTTTAAATAACTGACACGGAATGGGAAAAATTTATAAAAATATATTAGTAACTTTTTATACTGTTACTATTAAAAATGTCCCTTAAATTATGCTGAGTGAAATAAGTCAAGCAGAGAAAGTCAATTATCATATGGTTTCACTTACTTGTGGAACATAAGGAATAACATGAAGGACATTAGGAGAAGGAAAGGAAAAGTGAATTTGGAGAAATCAGAGGAAGATGAACCATGAGAGACTGTGGACTCTGGAAACAAAGGATTTTAGAGGGGAAGGGGGTGGGGAGTTGGGTGAGCCTGGTGGCGGGTATTAAGGAGGGCATGTATTACATGGAACACTGGGTGTTATACATAAACAATGAATCTTGGAACCCTGCATCAAAAACTAATGATGTATTGTATGGTGACTAACATAACACAAACATAAAAAAAAGTCCCTCAAAAAATGCTTTCTGAATCCAAATTCTCCTTTTGATTTTTTATTAATCTTTTGTATATATGGAGGATAGTAGCTTATATTTATTCATTGATTCATTCAACAGATAACCACTGCCATCTTATTATAAGCCTATCATGGTACTAAATAATGGGAATGCAGCCAGAACTAAAACAAAGAAAGGAACCTATCCTCATGGAGCTTATACTCATTGTGTTTGATTATTATTTTTTATGTGCCATAAATTGCTTTAGGCAATTGGAATATATTGAAATCAGCTTTTAAAATACCCATGAATTCTCTATGTATATTTATTCAACATTATTGTCATCAAAATAAAACCATCTTTGAGTATGTCAGTATTCTATTTCGGTGTGTCTAAATTTTCTCTGAATTAAATGATGTGATCTCTAATAGAGTACTGATCAAGTTGTTTTACTATCTAGAGATTAGAATTAGGATCTTAAATTATATATAATCCTACTGTGTGTGTATCTATATGCATTATTATGT
>CM052800.1:41582787-41608977 GCA_028533885.1 Nasua narica | reverse complement strand
TTTTTTTCCCAAACTAGAAAAATGAGAGAATATAAGGGGATTCCAAAAAATGCATTTAATATTCTTCACATGAATATAATTCTACAGATAGTTTCACTTCTCTTTCTGTATGAATATATGTTTGTATGTTTTTATATGTACATACACTTATACATACTTGATATATACATATTCTTTACATTCATGAATACTATTCATGATCATACTGTGAACTAATGCAAAATGATTTTGAGTACACAAATTACATAGGTCAGGTATGTTCTTTTAAAAATTCTTTTAAAAATTGAAATCATTAATAAAAAATCAAATTTCAAATATATTTTTTGCACTGGTGAGTAATTAATCTACAAAATTCACTGGAGCATTTGAGAGTAAAATCTAATATTGAACTGAATAAGAATCCATGAATAAAAAAAGACACAGGGCGCCTAGGTGGCTCAGTTGGTTGAGCAACTGCCTTCAGCTCAGGTCATGATCCCGGAGTCCCGGGATCGAGTCCCATATCGGACTCCCGGCTCTGCGGGAAGTCTGCTTCTCCCTCTGACCTTCTCCCCTCTCATTCTCAGTCTCTCGCTCTCTAATAAATAAATAAAAATCTTTAAAAAAAAAAAAAAGACACACTTGCAAGATAATGTTAGCTAGGTAATTTTACATGATTTCATATTGTTTTTGTCATAAGCTGAATGAGTAAGAAGGAATGAGTAAAGAAGGAATTCACTGAAAACTTGACAAAATATGATTATTTCAGAATAAAATTCCATATTAACATTTTTCATAGAAGTCTCAATTCTTATGTGTATATTTTAATTTTTTGTTGAAATAAGTTAGCAATTTGATGAAATCTATCAGTTTAAGATTAGATTAACAAATTATTTTATTAATGTCTCAAAAATCAATCCTTAAAATACATATTTTGTGCTTTGTTTATGAAGAACCCTTAATTTCCTCTCATACTTTTCAGTAATTTATTAAATTTGCCTCTTCTTTTTAATTATATAACATACCTTTGATTTCTTTTTATGTTAATATTCTACATTTAAAAGATGGACAAGTTACCCAGAGTGAAGAAAAAGTGTTTTCTTCCTAGAGAACAGATTTTGATAAGAATTCATACGGTTTCTGATGTTTTTTCCCTTTTTATATATGCTTTTACATTCCCTTAATCATTTGACTTGGCAGACCAATTGAAAGAATTAAAGCATGACCATCTTCCCTAACACCTAGGAATACAGTATGTAGTTTAGCATTTTCTTCTCTTTTAAAGTGTGCATTGGTATTAAACTGATAGATTTTCTTGACCTAAAAGTCACAACATCCAAGAAAATATCAGTTTGTTTTGCATCTTCTTTAGGAAGATTAAATGACAAAACACAAGATATCTCTCATAACACAATAAAAAAAAAGATAAAAACCCTGGAGCAAAAAAAGAGACTTGGAACATAGATCCAATTGGCTCTACATATAAATGTAGAAGTTGCAGAGGAGACAGTGTTAATGACGAAGTAAATAACAGAAGACATTTTTTATAAGCTAACAGAGAATTGATTCTCTCTTGAAAAGTTTGAATTTGAAGATAAAAAAATGCACATATTCTTGTAGAATTTCTGAATTCTAAGGATAAAAAGAATACCACACAATGTGATAAGATTAAAGCAAATAAACAAAAAACAGCTAAGGCAGAAAAAAATGAGACCATCATCTGAGTTCTTAAAGCAATACTAAAACATGGAGGATAAAATAAGACAAATAATAGCTTATTAAAAGCAAAAAGAGGGACGCCTGGGTGGCTCAGTTGGTTGAGCAACTGCCTTCGGCTCAGGTCATGATCCCGGCGTCTTGGGATCTAGTCCCGGCATCCGGCTCCTTGCTCCACAGGGAGCCTGCTCCTCTCTCTGCCTCTGCCTGCCTCTCTGCCTGCTTGTGTTCTCTCTCTGTTAAATGAATAAATAAAATCTTTAAAAAAAAAAAGCAAAAGAATTAAAAAGAAAATGACAAGACTCAGCCAAGAAGAATAATTTCAATATGAAGTAGAAAATTAACTATATAACCAGAAAAGCATAAAATTATATAGCAGAAATTATATTATAAAGCTACATGTAATATATAAACAATAGAAATGATAACTTGCTAGACTTATGTTTATGGATGGAGAATTAACTTTCATTCTGAAGTGGACCAATTTAACAGAAAACAAATAGGTATTATTTAATTTTCCAATACATTTATCATTCTGTCTTATTTACTTGGATATATTTGATGAAAAAAAAATCACTAAGTCAATTGTATAATGGCAGGGAGAAAGAAAAGTGATTAAATATTCCAAAAAGGTATGTATTTAATAGGTCACGTCCTCTGATTCAAGTCTAAATAAAAATGTAAACAAAATAACAATACATCTTAGGAAATTAACATTTATATGTTAAAGTGAAGATAATGTGAAACTAAGTTTATTTAAAAAGCAATAAAAAGAATAATTCATCAAAGAACATGTTCCAGTAAAAACCAGATTCAAGGGGAAATATTTGTTTTTATATGCCTTTATTATTTGACTTTGTATTTAGAAAAAATAAAGAATAATAGATATAAACTAAAAATTGAAATTAATGATACAGATAGCAAACTCAAATTTGTAATCTTAAAGAGGATGGTAAAATAGCCCTGGGTATATTTTGAGTAAGAAAGAATAAGATGAAAAAAGTTATAAGAGTAAGAATAAGAAAGAAATGTCTTTAGAAGTACAGTTAAAAATAATGAAGAGATTACTACATATAATGTTATGGCAAATCATTGAAAACCTAAAGAAAACAGATAATTTCTTAGAATTATAAGAACCTAAAATTGACCCCCAAACTAGCAGAGATTACAACTAGCACATTAGAAAGCACAAGGATTACTTAAATCTTGCCTTGTAAAAGAGAACCCAAACTAGAATGTTCCATCTGATTTTTAGAATATTTTAAAAAACATAATTTCCAGTATACTTACATTAGTCAAGACAAAGGAATTTAACAATTCTCCAAATCTAGTAAGCCAAAACATTTTTCATCTTAAATTTTATAAAAATAATATAACAATGACAATTTTCCTACCAGAAAAGTTTTTTCACATAAAACACTCAGATGATCCAGCAAAATAACAGGATCACAAGATGCTTGATAAAGCATGCTTTAGTCATATTATGGAAACCTAATTAATTAAAAATCATCAGCACAATTCATTAAATCAATAAAATCAGATTTCTTTAGATAAAAGTTATACTTCATTCACAAACGCATGGAGAAAAAAAGATTATCTTTCTTTATAATCTAGCAATAAGTGCCATTTAGTGGAGTTAGATAAAATATTGCTTGCACGTTGGGGAAAATTCCAAAATAATTAAGAATAAATTAAATATGAAATGACAAAGAGAACTACAAAATCTTAATAACATGAGACCATTTGATAATATATATGCTGCCTTTGTAATAGGAAGATGTAATATCATAAAATCAGTTTTCTCAAAATTGATGCAGTACTAATTTAAAATTAGAATCCCAGTAGAAATTTTTAATTAAAATCAAATAAACAACCTCAAATCTTATGAGGGGATAAAGTTGTCCCTTGCTTCTAAATGATGCGTATCAGTTTCTACACTTACTTAGCTGAAGAATTGTCAAAGCAAGTATGAAAAATAGTGAAAGATGTGTCATAAAACATAGTACAAAGAGACTAGAAAGCCACCAATAGTGTTATTATAAATAATTGATAAATCAATGACAAATAAGAAATAAATCTCACAGTAAATGAACTACTAACATTTTAAATGGAAAAAGTAAAATTCAATGAAGAAAAGATAGATTATTTAATAATGGTGCTTGAATAAATAGCTATGCATTTGAAAGGAAATAAAAAAAGTTTCTATCTTTATCATATGTAAAAATGTATTCTTGATGGTCTAAAAATATATATTTAAATAAATAATATTTTGCCAGAAAATGTAGAAAAAGCAGAGGAGAAATTCTTAACCAAGATTAGTAACTTAGATGCTTTGTGTGTGTATATATGTATGGTACCTTTATTAAATAGTATACTTTAAATAGAGTGAGTTTAATTATATTTTGATATAAAGTATAAGACACTATATAATATCAATATGCAGACAATAAATGTTGAAAAAATAAGCAATGTGCAAAATAAAGTATTTATAATTTGCAGTGAGCTTTTATAAAATCATAAGAAAATATCCAAGATAAATATGTAAGTAAAGGAAGTAGGGAATTTTTCTTAAAGATTAAGTCCAACTAACAAATCATATTTAAAACTGCCCATATTGGGGCACCTGGGTGGCTCAGTGGGTTAAAGCCTCTGCTATCAGCTCAGGTCATGATCTCAGGGTCTTAGAGAGCCTGCTTCCCTCTCTCTCTCTGCCTGTCTCTCTGCCTACTTGTGATCTCTCTCTCTGTCAAATAAATAAATAAAATCTTTAAAAAATAAATAAATAAAAAATAAAACTGCCCATATTGATAGTAGCCAGGAAAACACAACTCAAGTTAAAAAAAATTACATTAAACTATAAGGGAAAAACAAAACCAACTCTAGCATCTAATACAATTTGGAATGTAAGCAAAAGCTAAAGTCATACATTGCTGGTAAAAGCAAACTGATAACTTCTCTATAGATTAAAAGTGCCATATATTTTAACCCCGTAAGTCCACTCCTTGAAAATCTATACTATGAGCATTTTTCTTAATTAGTAAGATATGTGTACAAGAATATTATTGTGTTTTCTATGGTGTCAAAAAACTAATCTGAGTGAATACCATAAAAAAAGTGGATGATATCATAGTTATAGAAAAAAGTACCATTTTACCTGTGTAGCATGATTTTCAGAGATATTGTGGGGTGAGAGGAAAACTAACATGCAGAAAACAAATATGTATGTGTGTCTTTAAAATTTTCTAATATGGGGTGCCTGGGTGGCTCAGTGGGTTAAAGCCTCTGCCTTCAGCTCAGGTCATGATCCCAGGGCCCTGGGATTGAGCCCCGCATCGGGCTCTCTGCTCAGTGCGGAGCCTGCTTCCCCCTCTCTCTCTGCCTGCCTCTCTGCCTACTTCTGATCTCTCTCTCTCTGTCAAATAAATAAATAAAATCTTAAAAAAAAGTAAAAATAAAATTTTATAATATGAATATATGAACTTAAAATATGAAATATTTATAAAAAGCTATCCACGACCAGAGATGAAAGGCAGTGCCTAGTATGATTGCCGGAAGAAAGGTCAAGGGAAAACTCTTAAGAATAAAGCAAAACCTAACAATTGTCTAAAAATATGTATTTCCATCTGGCCAGTTAGTTCAGTTGGTTAGAGCATGGTGCTAATAAAAATATGTATTTTCTATTACATACACATATGAACACATGTGTATAAATGTATACATGTATGATATATATAACATTTTTTGTTTTCAATTAGGAAACTGTGCTTATATATTGTGAAATTATGAAATAGACACTGGAAAAAAGGCAACATTTATAAAGTCTTTTAGTCTGGCCTTTTAAATTTAATTAAATCCAATATAGTTTCATATTTGGAAACACAATCTTTATTTTGACTTTAGTCTGTCCTTTGTTATTATCAAAATACATCTACTTAGCTCATAAATCATATGTCCATGTTCTCTCAGGTGGACAAGGTGATTTCAGTTTCTATGCCCTCATACATTTATTTCTATCTCCATAATTGTAAAGATTGTCTGTTGTTCATAGGTTGATACATAATTTTGCACATCCTGATGATTTGTCCAGGAAAGTGCTGCCTAGACTATGAAATAATTAGCTAATGCAAATGTGAATACTGTCCAGTAGATTTGCATGGATACAATATCTTTATTGGAATTGAAAAGCTTACAACAGGCATGTATAAATTTACAGTAAATAATGACTGCTCTAATGTGCTAGGAAACCTGTCAAATTTTAAAAAGTGTCTGGATTCAACCCAGAGCCAATAATTAATTTATTTCATTTCTGGTGAGAAATATTTGAGTTGGATTATTAATTAGGTTATTGCATTTTCTTTCTCTTTACTTTTATGATTGATATGTTGGTTCCTTTATTAATTCATTCATTTACTGAAATTGACTTAAGTATTCAGAGATGTACCTTTATGGTCCTTCATTTTATGGATGTAATAACTTGGTGACCTTGAGCTACTGCACTTGCATGCAAGGTAAATTCAAGTTGTGCTTAGATAAATTTTGTAAAGCAAACTGAAAATTCTTTAAGGTATTTATAATGGATGACATAAATTATAGTTAGATTTTATTGATTTTATTAAAATATTTTAGACTCATGGATACTGTAATCCTTCTAGTTTTTAAAATTTTAATTCCACTATAGTTAACATCCTGTGTTATGTTAGTTTCAAGTATATAATATAGTGATGCAACAATTCCGTATATCACCAAGCACTCATCACAACAAATGCACTTCTAAATCCCCATCACCTACTTGATCCATCCCCATCCCTACTTCTCCTCTGGTAACCATCAGTTTGTTTTCTATAGGTTAGAGTCTGTTTCTTGGTTTGTCTCTCTTTCTCTCTCTTTTTCCTTTATTCATTTGTTTCTTTATTTCCACATATGAGTGAAATCATATGGTATTTGTCTTTTTCTGACCAACTTCACTTAGCATTATACTCTCTACCTCCATTCATGCTATTGCAAATGGCAAGATTTTATTCCTTTTTATGGCTGAATAATATTGCATTGTATACCACCTCTTCTTTATCCACTCATCTACTGCAGGGTGCTCTTGTAATATGGCTATTATAAATAATGCTGCTGTAAACATTGGGATACATGCATCCCTTTGAATTAGTGTTTTTGTATTTTGGGAGTAATACCCAGTAGTGCCATTGCTGAATCATAGGGTAGTTATATTTTTAACTTTTTGAGGAAACTCCATACTGTTTTCCAGAGTGGCTGCACCAGTGCGCATTCCCCTCAACAGTGCCAGAGAGTTCCTGTTTCTCCAAATCCTTGTCTACACTTGTTTCTTGTGTTTATTATTTTAGCCATTCTAACAGGTGTGAGGGGTATCTCATTGTAGTTTTGATTTGCATTTCCCTGGTGACAAGAGACTTTGAGCATCTTTTCATGTATCTGTTAGCCATCTGAATGTTGTCTTTGGAAAAATGTTCATGTCTTCTGCCCAGTTTTAATTGGATTATTTGGTTTTTGGGTGCTGAGTTTTATAAGTTCTTTATATATTTTGAATACTAACCTTTTATTGGGTATGTCACTTGCAAATATCTTCTCCCATTCTGTAGGTTGCCTTTAGTTTTGTTGATTATTTCCTTCACTGTGCAGAAGCTGCTGCTGCTGCTTTTTTTTTTTTTTTAATGTAGTCCAAAAAGTTTATTTTTGGCTCTTATTTTCCTTGCCCCAGAAGACCTATCTAGAAAATGTTGCAATGTCAGAGACATTACTGCCTGTGTTCTATTCTAGGGTTTTTATGGTTTTAGGTGTCAAATTTAGGTATTTAATCCATTTTGAATTTATTTTTGTGTATGGTGTAAGAAAATGGTCCGGTATCATTCTTTTGCAGATAGCTGATCAATTTACCTAACACTATTTGTTAAAAAGACCATATTTTTCCCATTAGATATTCTTTCCAGCTTTGTAAAAGATAATTGACCATATAATCATCAGTTAATTTTTGGGTTTTCTATTCAGTTCCATTGATTTATGTGTCTATTTTTGTGCCAGTAGCATACTGTTTCGATCAATATAACTTTGTAATATAACTTGAAGTCTGGCTTTTAATATTTTTTTTTAAAAAATCTAAATTACAGCTTGAAAAGCATCTGATAATATTGTGTTATTTAAATGAAGCAACATATGCCCAGGTGGCTCAGTTGGTTAAGTGTTAGACTCTTGGTCCCTACTCAGGTCATGATCTTGGGGTTGTAATCTAAGCCCCACACTGAGCTCTGCAAACAGCAGAGAGTCTGCTGGAGATTATCTCTCTCTTCCTCTCCCACCCCCCCCATTGCTCCTCCCCCTACTCATGCTTTACCCCTCTCTCTCTACCTCTCTCTCTCTCAAAAATATATAAAATCTTTAAAAAAAAAAAGAAGCAATCTCTTTAGTTGGGAAAAAAAGAGTACAGGCATTTTTATAAAGATGGTGAAGTAGTCTCCCAAGATATTGGTCAGCTATTAGCACATAATTTTGTTGATATCGATATGAATTTTAGTTTCTTCTTTTCCCCCCAAATAGAATTTATAGATATTTTTAAGTTTTAGCTGAAGTCTGTAAGAATTTAGCTTCTTTAACACTTAATCTTAGATTTAACTCTACATATATTTAAAATGCATATAACTTTATACATTTTGTGGAATCTAATATAAATAGACATTTATATAAATTAACCATAAATAATATTGATTGAAGAGAGAGAAAAAGAGTTGGTCAGCTAAATGGAAGTAGCTATCTTGCTTCATTGTAGCAACATTTAAACCAGTGAGGAAAATGATATAAAAAAAATCTTTCTATATACTATCATTCATTGTGGACATCAAGACCTGAGATTGGTGATGGGTACATCTATATTGACTTCTGATTTATATTCCTTGAACACTTTAAATAGAGCAGTCATTTGTACATGCATTTAACAGGCAGAATTCTATTTTTTTAAGATTTTATTTATTTCACAGAGATCACAAGTAGACAGAGAGGCAGGCATAGAGAGAAGGGGAAGCAGGCTCCCTGCCGAGCAGAGAGCCCAATGTGGGGAAGCAGGCTCCCTGCCGAGCAGAGAGCCCAATGTGGGGCTCCATCCCAGGACCCTGAGAATCATGACCCAGCCAAAGGCAGAGGCTTTAACCCACTGAGCCACACAGGCACCCCCAGAATTCTAATTCTTAATAATGCTCTGTAATAAGACCAGTCTCTCCTAACCAGTTATAATAGCTTTGCTTTTACCTGAGTCATTTGATTCTAAAGAAGCGTGTGTAAAAAAACTAGCTTTTCCTATCAGTTCCCAGGAACTAGTTAATAACCTGCACATTTTTAAAAATATGTCCTCTCTACACCCAGAAATTGAGAGAGACAGAACACTGGTCTGTGAAGTATTGGATCACTGATTTCCTCAAATTACAAGTTTGGCGATGTTGGAGGTGGAAGTAGGAAACTTGAAGCTCATTTACATAGCTTTTTTTCCCCAAAGGGTCAGAAAATGTCATTTGCCCATATTAGAAATTGGTGTTTGTTGGAAGGTTTAAATGTCTTCCACTGCAACCTCTATGAAGTCACTCCCATGTAACTGAGACCAGGCCATGGTTTTCATATTATCAGATATGAAGTTTCAATATTATTAGGTTTCAAGAATTGACTCATGTTACCCAAAATGACAACATTCTACTTGACACGTTAAAAGGAAAATTCACAACCTGTGGAATGGATTCTCACATTTTCTATATGTTAAATACTAGTTACATTCCTTAGCATACTCCTTTCTCAGTATTTGGGTACTTGAAAAATCAAGGTTTTTTTATCAGAATGTTGCTTAATGAGCAAGAAATTGAGAAAAAGATATGGTGGTTTTATAAAATTTTTCCCTGTGCCGAGGCACATTTGATGACCTCTGATTATTCTAAAAAATAATGTATTAAGTACTTTATGTTTAACAGGTTATGTAACATTCCCTTATTCAAAGCTGGTTCATTATGGTGAGATAATGTTTTTTCTACCTACTAAAAAATACATTTTAAAATGCAACAGGGGAAGCTCAGCCCTGGAAAGATTGATATACTGTTTATTGGCAAGTTTAATTTTCTCTCTTACACAACAGAGGAGGAAGGTGTGATCAGTTATTGAAAATTTAAAGAGCTATATTTTCTTGGTTGATTCAAGTGAAGTGTGTAACTGTGACTGTAATACTATATGTATAATTCAAGTCATAAAAATGCTTAAAATATTACTCCTATTTGAATCTAAAGTGTTACATAAATGCATAGACTATAAGCTTGCTAATGAAAAGCATAGGCAAAAACAAGTAGTGTAACTTTTTTTTTATGTATAAACTCTTTGCCATGTGCTTTATATGTGCTTTTACATGCATTATAGCACTCCTCTGTGCTTCAAACTTTGTCCTTATTTTGTGCTTACAAAAGTGCTGTTAGGTTTTTGAATAGGTACAGACAACTAAAGTTCAAAGAAATAAAATAACTATATTTTTTCAGATTATTATCCATAAGTACCCTTCGTCCCACATGCATATACACACAAGAAGTGTCATTCACAAACATTACTGTTTCCCAATTGTTTTTGTAATTCATTTTTTAAGATTTTATTTATTTAGAGAGGGGGGGGCATGAATTGGGGGGAGGGAAAGAGGGAGAGGAAGAAGCAGACCCCGACTGAGCAGGGTCCCTGGACCCTGAGATCAGATCTGAGTCATAGCTGATGCTTAACCAAATGAGCAAACCAGGTGCCCTTGTTACTCATTTTTGAGTAGGTGCACATATTTCTTTGAAAGGACCAAATATTTTTTTAAAAGATTTTATTTATTTATTTGACAGAGAGGAGAGAGATCACAAGTTGGCAGAGAGGCAGGCAGAGAGAGAGGAGGAAGCAGGCTCCCTGCTGAGCAGAGAGCCCGATGTGGGGCTCGATCCCAGGACCCTGAGATCATGACATGAGCAAAAGGCAGAGGCTTAACCCACTGAGCCACCCAGGTGCCCCAAAGGACCAAATATTTATAACTTGAGGATGTTTATGATATGAAAATCATTATCACAATACTATTTATAGTACATTTTAGTAGTATCTTTTTCTTTTCTTTTTTTTTTTTTTAAGAGAGTGCACGAGTGGATGGAGGGGGGAGAAGCAGAAGAAAAGAGAGAGAAAATCTTAAGCAAACTCCACATCAAGCACAGAACCCAAAGTGGGGCTCAGTCTCATGACACTGAGATCATTGACTTGAGCTGAAATCAAGAGTTGGTTGCTTAGCTGACTGAGCTACCCAGATGCCCCAGTACTAACTTCTCTTTAATAGATTCTATTACCTCTCTTTAAAAGGTTCCCAAAGCTGTGAAGAGTGAGTTAAAGGATATGAATATATCACCTTATAATGCCAACCCTTTTTGAAAGTAATAGAAAAATCAATGTTGATGAAGATTTATTGAACTAAGTTTTCTTTTTTTTTAATATTTTATTTATTTATTTGACAGAGAGACATATCACAAGTAGGCAGAGAGAGAGAGAGAGAGAGGGAAGCAGGCTCTCTGCTGAGCAGAGAGCCCCATGTGGGGCTCGATTCCAGGACCCTGAGATCATGACCTGAGCCAAAGGCAGAGGCTTTAACCTACTGAGCCACCCAGGTGCCCTGAACTAAGTTTTCAAATGTGATTGATTTAAGGGCAATAGGAGGCTTTATCTGTTTGTTTACTTTTATTAGTTCATATTTTTGGTTGTTACTGATTTTTAAAAATGCATGAACTTCTTAGAAATACATTAAATATATTATCTCAGTGATTGATATATTATTGATACACTAAGATAACATTTTGTATTATATTATGAATAGTTTCTGTATAATAATTTTAGATGATTATCTATCTCTACAGAGTTAGACAATATTGTTATTTTTCAATGTTTATAGTATATTCCTTAGATGAAAAATATAGCGTGGCAAGGTGTTCAGCTAAACATTTTATTCAAAGGTGCTATTCTTCAAATACTCTTTTCCGAGTTTTCTCTGATATTATAGTTTGTTTATGCTTTTCTAAATTATACTCACAAATAATGGATACCATTATTCTGCATGTGTTTGTATTGTGTTTATTCAGGTCTTAATATTTTATTTTTATTTTAGTTGAATTTAAATGTATCTGATAGAAATACTCAAAAAGCAAACTAATTCAATAAATAGTTTATTTTGGAGAATCTTAAGATAAAATCTTTTAGGGTTTGGATTAAAAACCTTCCAAGGTTTAGATTAAAATGCACTAACCCTAGCAGTTAGCGATCTTTGCATTATCCAGTTTTCTATCCAAGGATATAATGTATCTCTCCATTTATTCAAATCTTTTTATATTACTTAATAAAATTTTACAGCATTCTTTATAGAGGTTATGTTTCTTGGTCCTGTTCCTTGTTAAATATAGTCTGTGGAATTTTATAGTTCCTGTAGCCAAACTCTTTTTACTGTTTACTGTTGGGATCCTTCCTGGTAGATGGTTATATGTCACAACTGGAATCACCTTTCATTGGTCTTCTGGGCTGCTCCCTACCACACACATATTGAATGAGTCCAAATACTGACTAATCTTGAAAGCTCTATTTAAAGTTCTGGCCTTCTCAATTAAAAAAAAAAAATAAATAAAGAAGAGCAGAATCTTTTAAGGAGACTATAAAGGAGAGATAGTATCAACTATAGTTTAAAAATAAAACTTTTAATGTTATTGTGGCCTTGAGAATCTGTTCAGCAAATTTTCAGCAGGGTACCTCTTTCACTTGGAATGCTGTTCTAGCCCATTTTAATTTATGAAACCCAACCCTTCAAAACACACCTTATTTTTTTATTTTTTTCAAAACACACTTTAAATAGCCTCTATGTTAGGTCTTCTCTGTTAACCCTTCCCAAGACCTCACACGTCCTTAAAATCTCTCTCATGAAGCACACAAAATTTATCTATATCTTTAATTTTAGGTATTTCTATGCATTTTCTCTTCTAGATTGGCAAAATACTAGATTATTCAAAATATAAATGAATGGCTGAGTGAATATGTGAGTAATGAGTAAGTTGCCTATATAAAATGATCTCTGACCAAACTAAAATATTTTCTTAGACAGTGAATGCTACAGAGTAGCAAAGAGGAATGCTTGCTGGGGCGCCTGGGTGGCTCAGTTGGTTGAGCATCTGCCTTTGGCTCAGGTCATGATCTCAGGGTCCTGGGATAGATCCCAGCATCAGGCTCCCTCCTCAAAGAGAACCTGCTTTTCCCCTCCTCCCTGCTCATGCTTTCTTTTGCTCTTTTTCTCTCAAATAAATAAATAAAATCTTTAAAAAAAAAAAAGAGGTATGCTTGCTGTAGTGGAGGCTTTAGGTGAGCTCTATAAAACTTCCATTAAAGAAAATATTCAAGTTACAAAAATTTAATAACTTACCTGTATGATCTGTATCATGTATATTTTTTCTAAACAGTTTACATGTAGGTATTTTCTTAACTCTATTTGGGGCTATTTGTTATTGTACCAATTTTACAGGTTTGGGAACTAAAGGAAGAGGGTTTAAGTAACTTGTCTATGAGCACAGAGCTTCCAGAGCCAAAATATAGATTAGAACTTAGATGGTTTAGTCCCATAACTTGTTTTTAGACAACTTCTAATATATGGTTCCAGCACATCTTGACATCAACAAAAAATGATAGGCATTTCCTTTGTATAGTGTCATCTATTATAATTGGTATATTAAATATTATTTGGTTAGCTCCTTTTCAAAAGCCTTTGACTGCTCTTTGCTAATCTGTGATTGCTTTATTTGCAACAAATTCTATAGGCAGCCTTGTTACTACTTAAAAAAAAAAGTTAAAAATCTGAAGACTAAGGAGTACCTGAAACTACTTGCATTATCTATTTTTTTAATTAACATATAATGTATTATTTGCCCAGGGCTACAGGTCTGTGAATCATCAGGCTTACACATTTCACAGCACTCACCATAGCACATACCCTCCCCAATATCCATAACACAGCCACCCTATCCCTCCACCCTACCCCCAGAAACCCTCAGTTTGTTTCCTGAGATTAAAAGTCTCTTATGGTTTGTCTCCTTCCCCAGTCCCATCTTGTTTCATTTTTTCCCTTCCTTCCCCTCACAGTCCCCCACCTTGCCTCTCAAATCCCTCATATCAGAGAATAAGATAATTGTCTTTCTCTTATTGACTTATTTAATTTAGCATAATACCCTCTAGTTCCATCCATGTCATCGCAAATAGCAAGATTCTGGGGGTTTTGATGGCTGCATAGTATTCCATTGTATATATATTCCACATCTTCTTTATCCATACATCTGTTGATGGACATCTAGGTTCTTTCCATAGTTTTGCTATTGTGGACATTGCTGCTATAAACATTCAGATATATGTGCCCATTTGGATCACTTTATCTTTAAGGTAAATACCCAGTATTGGAATTGCTGGGTCATAGAATAGCTACATTTTGAACTTTTTGAGGAACTTCCATACTGTTTTCCAGAGTAGCTACACTGGCTTGCATTCCCACCAACAATGTAGGAGGGTTCTCCTTTCTCTGCATCCTCGCCAACATCTGTCATTTCCCAACTTGTTAATTTTAGCCATTTTGACTGGTGTGAGGTGGATTTCATTTGTATTTCCCTGATGCCTAATAATGTTGAAAACTTTTTCATGTGTCTGTTGACCATTTGGATGTCTTCTTTGCAAAAATATCTGTTCATGTCTGCTGCCCATTTCTTGATTAGATTATTTGTTCTTTGAGTGTTGAGTTTGAGTTCTTTATAGATTTTAGATACTAGCCCTTTATCTGATGTCATTTGCAAATATCTTCTCCCATTCTGTCAGCTGTCTTTTGGTTTTGTTGACTGTTTCCTTTGCTGTGCAAAAGCTTTTGATCTTGATGAAGTCCCAATAGTTCATTTTTGCCCTTGCTTCCTTTGCCTTTGGCAATGTTTCTAGGAAGTGATTGCTGAGGTTGAGGTCGAAGAGGTTGCTGCCTATGTTCTCCTCAAGCATTTTGATGGAATCCTGTCTCGCATTGAGGTCTTTCATCCATTTTGAGTCTATTTGTGTGTGTGGTGTAAGGAAATATTCCAGTTTCATTCTTCTGCATGTGGCTGTCCAGTTTTCCCAACACCATTTGTTGAAGAGACTGTCTTTTTTCATTGGACATTCTTTCCTGCTTTGTTGAAAATTAGTTGACCATAAAGTTGAGAGTCCATTTATGGGCTCTCTATTCTGTTCCATTGATCTATGTGTCTGTTTTGTGCCAGTACCATACTTTCTTGATGATTAGAGCATTGTAGTAGATCTTGAGGTCTGGAATTGAGATGGCACCAACTTTGGTTTTCTTTTCAACATTCCTCTGGCTATTTGTGGTCTTTTTTGGTTCCATATAAATTTTAGGATTATTTCTTCCATTACCTTGAAAAAAATGATATTTTGATAGGAATTGCTTTAAATGTGTAGATTGCTTTAGGTAGCATAGCCATTTTCACAATATTTGTTCTTCCAATCCATGAGCATGGAACGTTTTTCCATTTCTTTGTACAAAGTCTTCCTCAATTTATTTCATGAGTACTTTATAGTTTTCTGAGTACAGATTCTTTGCTTCTTTGTTTAGGTTCATTCCTAGGTATCTTATGGTTTGGGGTATAGTTGTAAATGGGATTGACTCCTTAATTTCTCTTTCTTCTGTCTTGCTCTTGCTGTGTAGAAATGCAACTGATTTCTGTGCATTGATTTTATATTCTGACACATTACTGAATTCTCATATGAGTTCTAGGCATTTTGGATTGGAGTCTTTTGAGTTTTCCACATAAAGTATTATATCATCTGCAGAATGAGAGTTTGACTTCCTTGCCAATTTGGATGCCTTTTATTTCTTTTTGTTGTCTGCTGAGGATAGGACTTCTTGTACTATGTTGAATAGCGGTGGTGACAGTGGACAGCTCTGCCATGTTCCTGCACTTAGGGAAAAGCTCTGTTTTTCCTCATTGAGAATGATATCTGCTGTGGGTCTTTCATAGATGGCTTTTGTGATATTGAGTTATGTACCCTCTATGCCTACAGTGAAAAGTTTTGATCAAAAAAGGATGCTGTACTTTGTCAAATGCTTTTTCAGCATCTATTGAGAGTATCGAAAGATTCTTGTTCTTTCTTTTATTAATGTATTGTATCACATTGATTAATTTGCAGATGTTGAACCAACCTTGCAGCCCAGGAATAAATTCCACTTGGTCATGGTGAATAAGACTTTTAATGTACTGTTAGATCCTATTGGCTAGTATTTTGATGAGAATTTTTGCATCCATATTCATCAATTATATTGGTCTGTAGTTCTCCTTTTTGATGGGGTCTTTGTCTGGTTTTTGGATCAAGGTCATTCTAGCCTCATGAGTCGGAAGTTTTCCTTCCATTTCTTTTTTTTTTTTTTTTGGAACAATTTCAGGAGAATGGGTCTTAATTCTTCTTTAAATGTTTAGTAGAATTACCCTGGTAGGCCATCTGGCCCTGGGCTCTTGTTTGTTAGGAGATTTTTGATGACTGCTTCAATCTCTTTACTGGTTATGGGTCTGTTCATGTTTTCTCTTTCTTCCTAGTTCAGTTTTGGTAGTTTATATGTCTCTAGGAATGCATCCATTTCTTCCAGATGGTCAAATTTGTTTGTGTATAGTGGCTTATAATATGTCCTTATAATTGTTTGTATTTCTTTGGTGTTGGTTGTGATCTCTCCTCTTTCATTCATGATTTTATTAATTTGGCTCCTTTCTCTTTTCTTTTTGATAAGTCTGGCCAGGGGGGTTATTAATCTTATTCTTTCAGAGAACCAGTTCCTACTTTCATTGATTTGTTCTAATGTTCTTTTGGTTTCTATTTCATTGATTTCTGCTCTGATCTTTATTATTTCTCTTCTCCCACTGGGTTTAGCCTTGCTTTGCTGTTCTTTCTCCAGCTCCGTTAGTTGTAAGGTTATGTTGTATACTTGAGACTTTTCTTTTTTCTTCAGAAAGGCTTGTATTGCTATATACTTTCCTCTCAGGACCACCTTTGCTGTGTCCCAAAAATTTGAACAGTTGTGTTTTCATTTTCATTTGTTTCCATGAATTTTTAAAAATCTTCTTTAATTTCCTGCTTTACCCATTCACTCTTTAGTAGGATGCTTTTTAGCCTCCATGTATTTGAGTTCTTTCCAACTTTCCTCTTGTGGCTGAGTTCTAGTTTCATGGCATCGTGGTCTGAAAATATGCAGGGAATGATCTCAATCTTTTGGTACCAGTTGGGACCTGATTTCTGACCCAGAACGTGGTCTATTCTGGAGAATGTTCCATGTGCACTAGAGAAGAAAGTGTCTGCTGTCCCTTTGGGATGGGATGTTCTAAATATATCTGTGATGTCCATCTGGTCTAGTGTGTCATTTAAAGGCCTTATTTCCTTTTTAATCTTTAGCTAATATCTTTAGCTAAAATCTGTCCATTTCGGTGAGGGGAGTGTTAAAGTACCCTACTACTATTGTATTATTGTCGATGTGTTTCTTTGATTTTGCTATTGTTTATATAGTTGGTTGCTTCCATGTTAGGGGCATAGATATTTACAACTGTTAGATCTTGTTGTACAGACCCTTTAAGTATGATATAGTGTCCTTCCTCCACTCTTATTATAGTCTTTGGCCTAAAATCTAATTTATTTAATATAAGGATTGCCACCCCTGGGTTTCTTTTGATGTCCATTAGCATGGTGAATTGTTTTCCACCTCCTCACTTTAAATCTGGAGGTGTCTTTGGGTCTAAAATGAATTTCTTGCATTCAGTATATCAATGGGTCTTTATTTTTTATCCATTCTGATACCCTCTTTTGATTGGGGCATTTAGCCCCATTTACATTCAGGGTAACTATTGAAAGATATGAATTTAGTGCCATTGTATTGCATGTAAGGTGACTGTTACTGTATATTGTCTATGTTCCTTTCTGGTCTGTTACTTTTAGGCTCCCTCTTTGTTTAAAGGCCCACTTTCAATATTTCCTGTAGGGCTGGTTTGGTGTTTGCAAATTCTTTTAGTGATTGTTTGTCCTGGAATCTTTTTATCTCTCCCTCTATTTTCAATGACAGCCTAGCTGGATATAGTATTATTGGCTGAATATTTTTCTTATTTAGTGCTCTGAATATATCATACCAGTCCTTTCTGGACTGTCAGATCTTAGTGGATAGGTCTGCTGCCAATCTAATATTTTTGTAACATTGTATATTACAGATCTCTTGTCCTGAGTTGTTTTCAGGATTTTCTCTTTGTCACTGAGACTTGTAAGTTTTACCATAAAATGAGGGGGTGTAGACCTATTTTTATTGATTTTGAGGGGGGGTTCTCTGTGTCTCCTGGATTTGGGTGCTTGTTCCCTTCACAGATTAGGGAAATTCTCTGCTATAATTTCATCCAATATAGCTTCTGCCCCTCTTTTTTTTTCTTCTTCTTCTGGGATACCAATTATTCTAATATTGCTTCATCTTATGCTATCACTTCTCTCTTGAATTCTCCCTTCGTAGTCCAGTAGTTTTTTGTCTCTCTTTTGCTCAGCTGCTTTATTCTTCATCATTTGGTCTTCTATATCACTAATTCTCTCTTCTGCCTCATTTATCATAGCAGTAAGAGTCTGTTTTTTACTGCACCTCATTATTAGCCTTTTTGATTTCAACTTGGTTAGATTTTAGTTCTTTTATTTCTTCAGAAAGGGATTCTCTAGTATCTTCCATGCTTTTTTTGAGCCCAGGTAGCACCTTGATAATTGTCATTCTGAACTATATTTCTGACATATAACTAATGTCCATATTGAGTATGTCCCTAGCCATCAGTACTGCTTCTTGTTCTTTTTTTTTTGTGATTAGTTTTTCCACCTTGTCATTTTATCCACATAAGAATAGATGAATGAGAGAACAAAATACTAAAAGGGTAGCAACAACCCCAGAAAAATATACACTAACCAAATCAGAAGAGACCCAAAACCAAGGGGAGAAGAAAGGAGGAGAAAAAGAAAGAAAAAAAATTATATATATACATTTAGACTGTTGAATAGAACAGAGCCAGACACTTGATTTTGGGTGTATTTTGGTCTTTTAGAAGAAACTTCCTTCCAAAATTTTAAAGAAATAAAATCTCATACATATACAAAAAATAAGCGTAAACACAATGAAGGGATAGAATATGATTGTAAAGATGAAAATTTAAAAAGATTCTAAAAAAGGAATTGATAAATTCATTGAAAAAAGGAAAAAAAAAAGGGAAAAAATGTGATCAGGCTGGAGACTAGGACAAAACCATGTGCTAGATTTAGGGTATATTTTGATCTATTAGAGGATACTGTATCCCAAAATTTTAAAGAAAAAAACCTATATGTGTACAAAAAATAATGTTAAACACAAAGAAGGGATAGAATATAACAATGAAAATATAAAAAGATTTTTAAAATGTATTGATGACATAATATAGTTAAAAATATTGAAATAGGAAAGAGGAAAAATTTAAATAACAAAATAAAATTTAAAAAACTTTGAAAGACTAAAGAATCATGTGAAGAAAGCCATGAATTCTATTTGTTGCTTTCCCTTAGCTCTGGAGTTCCACAGTTCTCCTTAATGGGTGAACTTTGTCTTGTCCGCATGTTCTTACTGATTTTCTGGGGGATGGGCCTGTTGCAGTGATTCTTAAATGTTTTGCCCAAGGTGTAATTGTACTGCCCTTGCAAGGGGCCAAGCCATGTACTCTGCTCAGTTTTGCTCTTGGGAGCTTTTGTTCCCTGAATGCTTTCTATACAGCTTTGGAGGACAGAAATGAAAATGGCAGCCTCCCAATCTCCAGCCCCATAGGAACTGAGAGCTCAGAGCCCCACTCCTCAGTGTGCCCTAAGAGAAAAGTGGTCAATCCCTCCCATTTCCTTGGTCTCCAGACACTGAGCTCACCCAGCCTGTGACTGTTTTTATTTCTGATGCACAGCCCCATTTGGAGTCTCCAAACCCAGAAGATTCCTGCAGTGTGCTTCAGCTCCACTCTTGCCAGCAGAGGAAGGCGGGGCCCTGAATCTGCCACTTATGGGGTGCTTGCCCAAAGAGCAGTGGCCTGACCATGCCTTGGATCACAGTTGAAGGTAACCCCAAGTTGAGAGTCCACTCCTCAGCTCTGTCTCTGCAGCCAGCTTCCCCACTCTGATACCTCAGAGCTCTGCCACACTCAGGCACCCCCAGTCTTTCTATGACCCCATGGGTTCTGAGACTATGCTATCCCCATGAGGGTTCCACCCTCCTCTTGAGTGAAATCCCTTAGTGGAGCTGACTTCTAAAAGTTATAATTTTGTTCTCTGCTGCTCGACCACTTGTCAGGAGCCAGTCTCTCCCCCCATGGTCTCTCTTCCCATATATCACCTTGGATTCACTTCTCCACATGTCCTACCTTCCAGAAATTGGTTGATTTTCTGTTCGTAGAATTGCTGCTCTTCTTCTCTCCAATCTCCTGTTGTGTTTGTAGCTGTTCAGAACTCCTAGAACCTGATGATATTTAGGTCTCCTACTCCTCCTCCATTTTGCTCCTGCTTGTATTATATCTTAACTGCAAAAGGCACTTAACCTGGATTAGTGAACTATTTCTTTTAATGTTTAAATTTTTTACACCGGTTTTTCTTTTTTCTTTTTTTTCCTGGCTCTTTCAAACAAAGGGAAATTGCAAGAATACTACAATACTTTAACAAAATGCTGTATACACATTTTCCAGATTCAAAAATTGTTTGTGTTTTTTTCCAATTGCTTAATGTGAATAACCAATTACAATACCAGGTTTATATATCCTTAAATATGTCACTGTGCATGTCTTATAAACAAAGTATTCCTCTTTCATAGGCAAAGTAAAATCCTCAAAATCAGGAATTTATCATTGACATGATACAATTTTCAAATCTCTGATCACCTTTCAATTTTCCTAAAGTATCCTTTTTTGAGGAATAAATTTAAGGAAATGCTATTTTTGTTTTTGATAAAATCCTAAGCTTCAGGAAAAAACACGAAACTAAATAAGGTATTGTGTATTATTAACATTATTATTACTATTATATTATAATATATATTATATATTATTGCATATTGTTATAGGTACCAGCAATTTCTTTTAACTTATTTAATAATTACATTTATGTTGCATCCCTTGTCATATTCTTTAAGTTTGAATTCTCTATCTAGTCCAATTATTCTAAGAGTAAGGAAAACATGATATTAAAGTCAATCCTGCTGGGGCACCTGGGTGGCTCTGTTAAGCATCTGCCTTCAGCTCAGGTCATGATCCTAGGGTCCTGGGATCAAGCCACATGTTGGGCTTTCTGCTTAGAGAATAGCCTGCTTCTCCCTCTCTCTGCTTACTTATGTGCTCTCTGTCAAATAAATAAATATCTTAAAAAAAATTAAACAATAAAATCAATCTTCCTGATAGCAAATATTTTTGATGAGAATTTTATCCTCTAATATTTAAGTTTTACCCACTAGTAGAAATGACATTAAAACCTCTTCTAAATAACTTTCTAAATGCTAAATCTTCAAGTTTAAGAAATCCAGTCAAGTTTCTTATTTTTCTTGTTTATAAGGAACTAATCTGATAACCATGTGTATCACAGATAATCTGAAAAAAATATATTTGGGTACATAATCAAATATATCTGTTAAAAACAAGTTAGATATAAACTTTATAAGATGTGATAGTTTTATTATGTATTATATAATACATTCCATGTATTTATTTACATACATATACATATATCATGATTTAGCATATTTTTAAATTATGGAGGCTTTAAAATTCATTTTCTTTGAAATACTGTTTATTGTTTATATAATAGCCTTTATAACCAATAACTCTTGCCTAGGCTAAAACACTTTTGGTTGAATGAAAGTTTAACTTGGATGACAAAGACCCTATAGTTACTTTGCATATGTAATTAATTGGGAGGTAAGACATAAACAAAATGGTTAAAGACTTAAAGTAGTTCAGTTATGCACATTTGTACTTATAAAGCTCCTTTGATATCAAATAAACATAAGAACAAATTTAGTCCAAGAAAAAAGTTTACTGAGTATCACACAAAAAATTATATGAATTTACAATTTAGTATTGTAAATGCTGTATTGTAAATAAAGTATTAGGGAAGTAAATTATTTTCATAATTACATGCTCTTTATTATTAAATCAGAATTAAGTATGAACTAAAATATAAAATACTAACGCTCTTTGGTGCCTGAGTGGCATAATCAGTTGAGCCTCTGACTTGATTTTGGCTCAAGTCATGATCTCATGTTCATGAGATCTAGCCCAATGTCAGGCTCCTGGCTCGGCATGGAATCTGCTTAAGACTCTCTCCCTCTGCCCCTCCCTCCTGTGCACAATCACACACACTTGCTCTCTCTAAAATAAAAACACTCTTTAAGCCTACATGGTCTTTATGAAAGTTGTTACATGCAACATTTGTACAGAAAATATGGAATAAAGAATATTTTTTGTTTAAAAAGCTACTCATAATTGAATATATATACTAGAATAAATGTTTACAAAGATATTTTAGTGTACTTTTTACATTTGAAACTTCAAGATTATATTGGCAAAAAGTTCAAAATGTTTACAATGGTTTTCACTACATTGATACAGGCACTCTTTAGAATATGTGTAGTTAGCAATTGGGATATAATCTTCAATGTATCATGTTTGGTAATGTTAGAAAACAAAAAGTTTAAACTGCAGCATAAAAACTTTAGCCTCAGTTCCAACATATATTTTTTTTAACGTTTTATTTATTTATTAGAGAGAGAGAGATCACAAGTAGGCAGAGAGAGAGGGGGAAGCAGGCTCCCTGCCGAGCAGAGAGCCCAATGTGGGACTCGATCCCAGGACCCTGAGATTATGACTTGAGCTGAAGACAGAGACTTTAACCCACTGAGCCACCATGTGCCTCTCCAACAGTTTTTTAAATGATTCATCTCTGTATGTTTTACAAAAAATTGGCTCCACCCTTTTACTCACATGCCTTAAAACTATAAGAAGATATTTAGTGTAATTCACTATGATGTGAATATGTTATCAAATACTTTTCATTGAAAGAATTTTTTTAATATAAAAGGCAGTTCTTCAGTCCCTGTCAAAGTTGCCTGATTCTGTAGCTGAGCTCTTTTCTGGAAGCATAGATAGCAACATGTAGACACAGGGGTTAGAGCTATATGGCATTGGGTAATTTTGACCTATACTTTTTTTAGTCTTTCTCCTATCTTATCCACAATAAACATAATTGCATACATTATAACAAAAATCATTAGAAATTAATTTCTTAAGTAATATGCAAAGGGTGTCTATCTTTAATCTCAATGATACAGAAAATTTTTAAAGATGACCACAAAGAGAGCAAGCCTAGAGCAAAAATTGCCATGATTATCTACATGAAATAACTATGCCAGGTAAGTAACTAACGCTAATCTGTGCTTTCTAACATACAGAACCTCAAATTATGATACAATTATGTGTTTATTTTAATTATCTAACTTCAACAGTAAATATTGGTTAGTATGCTTACACATGTACAGATTTACATACAAATGTTGGTGCTGTAGCTTGCTTATTTGTGTGGTATTTAAAATGTGAATTTTTATAATCCCTAGTTTTCAGCTTTTGGAGGACACAAGATACCTTCAAACATTGTAATAAGGAGTAAATAAACTTAGATATGATAGAAATAAAAACTTAGGAAGTAGATAAAGCCTGGGATATTAGTGTTCAAAAAATTGTAGATATAATTGTTTTTTGTTGTTGTTGTTTTTATTTCAAGATTTTATTTATTTGTCAGAGAGAGAGAAAGCCAATGCACAAGCAGATAGAGGGAGAAGCAAATTCCCCTGCTGAGCAGGGACCCCCATGGGACTCCATCCCAGGAATCTGGGATCATGACTTGAGCTGAAGGCAGGTGTTTAACTGACTGAGCCACTCAGGTGCCCCTAAAGCCATTTTTTATATTCTTTTGCTAAGATATGAAATATGAGTATATGAGACTGTACCAAATATATGTTAGTAGAATTATTATCTACAACATTGTTAAATAGTAATGCATAGATTTTGGAAAATGTTTAGTTTGTTTAGATGCAGTAGTTCTCAAGTATGGCATCACTCTCTTAAAGGGCATTTGGGAAAGAATGGTAACATTTTTGTTCTATACTTGCAAGTATATGTAATAAGTTTAAGGACAGGGTCAGGAACAGTAATCTTTTTATAAAAAGAGGGGCATTTCTATATAATGAATAATCATCTCACACAAAATGCCAAAACATTCCTATGAGAAACACTAAAATGCAGTATACTTTTTTTTTTAAGAAGTGGTGTGTCAAACAAATGACAGGAGTTAGAATAAAATATGAAACATCTCCATGGAGCTATAATACATGAGAAACTGTCAAGAAGAGATAACAGGGAAGAACTGCAAGCTCTAAGGAGAGACAGTATAATGTGGATCTGTCTGGAAAGTGAAATGTAAGAAAGTTGATCAATGACTTGTTTTAAAATACAACTTTTTTTCTGTAATGACGGGGAGTCAAATGACTCTGTAAACTATAATACTTAACACATAGTAATTCCTTAATCATTGTGCACTAATAATAATGATTATGGTTGGAATTGAAGATAAATTTTAAAATCCACAAGGAAATGTGAATAATATAGTCTACCTTTAAATGTCATATGGAAAAGTCTTCTTAGACATTTTTACGATACTATTATACCTTGAAAAGGCTTTGTTTAAGCAGCCAATGCATCCCTTGGGTTAACAGAATTTATGTAACTATTGAGATTGCTTGAAAAGCAAGTAGCCTTGCATTATTGTACCTAAACCAAGAAGATTTTTATTAGCTTTAACAACAACTGTGGAGAATAAGTACAGCAAGAATACTGATGTAATTATCAAGGACTTTTGGTTGGTTGGTTAGATTTTTCTCCCCTACTTTCCTTATCTGCCCCTACTGCATAGTCACCTATGGGTTCCCATTTGTCCCATCTCCCAGAGAACAACCTGATAAAGATCTTAAAATGAATCTCAGCTTGTTGGAAACATGATCTATTTTACAAACTTGGTGAGGCTTTTTATTAGTAACAGCTTTAAAGTTTTGTAGAACTGGATACTGATATTCTGTACATCAGTGTTCCTCAGCCACCAAATTTCTTTAACTGCTGCACCGTGTTTGCTTTCCCGAATACTGGATAGCAGGTCAGGGCTGATTAGGCCTAATGACTTACCTCTTAGAAAACATCAGAGAATGATAATATCCCTTATAATCTTGAATATTGAGAAGTATATGTATAATCTTTTGAGGTTTTTTCTATCATAATCAAGCTAGGGGATGTTCAACTAGCTAGCGAAGTGCAGAAATAAAAGGCTATATGTAAAATGTCTTTAAATCTGTTTATTTATCTATGGGACTGGGACTCCACAGAATATAGATTTACTAGTGATAAAATTTAAGAGGAGTAATAAATAAAATACCTTTTTGAGAAAAAATAGGTATTAATTGCTCCTGCTTTGATATTAAAGGAGAAATATATTTTTAAGACCAATGTCGATTTTCTGGGCAAAATCCATCTCTAGGAAAAAAAGCCTTGGTTTTTTAGGTAAAGGACTTAAACTTTGGGGTTGAAACATTTTTTTTTTTAATCTTGAACCATAAAGACAGCATAATCTCTTTATTTAAGGTAAATGATGTATCATAAAGTTAATGGCTTTTCTATTGGGAAAACCTTTCACTGTCTCTCTGATGTAGCAGTAGTCACAAGTAGAGTTTAGTGTGCTAAGGACAAGCACATAATTCCAAAATTCTTTTACCATATCTTCCCTAATTTTAGATTAAAATACTCTGTATAGGAACAGATTTCCAAGTACTTGTTCTAACACTGCCCATTTTTGCCTCGCACAAATCATACAATAATGTTTCATAGGCTGAAATCAAACTAGAAATCCAGTACTAATGAACAAAGCTCTATTCCCTTAATTTCTATAAACCTCATATACAATCCCAGACATTTTGTGAGGTAAATTTTAACTAATAAAATGTTTTATTTTTCCTTTAACATAATCTTTACCTCAACTATAATTACTTATTTAAAAACACATATTCATGGAAAATATCAAATTAAACTATTGAGGCCTACCTGGACTTGTACTTTCTAGGCCCACACATTTGATCTACAGTAGTCAAAATCCAGTCTCAATATAGTTACAACTCACTGAAATAAAAATACAAGATCCAAATTTATTAAAGCACTAAAAATTTAAGCCATCCCCTTGGTTATGCAGTGCATGCTAGTTTACACAGGAAATGCAACTTGATTTATTTCTCAATTTTTTTCAGGTTCATTATTAGGCATCCATCTTTACCTTCTAAGTTTAAAGATTTTATTT
>CM052800.1:41547714-41582287 GCA_028533885.1 Nasua narica | reverse complement strand
CCTGAAACTAACAGAAGAAAGGATATAATAAAGATTAGGGCAGAAATAAATGATATAGAAACTAAGACAAACAAATAAACAATAACAACGACAACAAAAAAAACCGGTAGAACAGATAAATGGAACCAGGAGCTGGTTCTTTCAACAGATTAAATTCATAAACCTCTAGCCAGACTCAAAAAACAAGGAGAAAGGAATCAAATAAAATTATAAATGAAAAAGGAGAAATAGCAAATACCAAAGAAATGCAAATAATTATAAGAGAATATTTGAAAAACTATATGCCAAAGAGTTGGACAGTCTAAAAGAAATGTATAAATTCCTTGAAACATATAACTTACCAAAACTGAAGCAGGAAGAAATAGAAAATTTTAACAGGCTAATTATCAGCCAGGAGAGTGAATTAGTACTCAAAAAACTCCCAATAAAAGTCCAGTATCAGTGAGCTTTACAGGCAAATTCTACCAAACATTTAAAGAAGAGTTAATATCTATTCTCAAACTATTCCAAAAAACAGAAGAGGAAAGAAAAGTTCCAAATTCATTCTATGAAGTTAGCATTACCCTGATACCAAAACCAGACAAAGATACCACTAAAATAGAGAGCTACAGTCCTATATCTCCAATGGACAAAGATGCAAAAATCCACAATAAAATGCTAGCTAGCAAACTGAATCTAAGAAAACATTAAAAAAAATTCTTACCACGGTTAAATGAGCTTTATTCCCTGTATGCAAGAGTGGTTCAATATTTACAAGTCAATCAATGTGATATATCACATCAATAAGAAAAAGTATAAAAACCAAATGATCATTTCAGTAGATGCAGAAAAAGCATTTGACCAAGTACAACATTCACTCATGATAAAAGCCATCAACAAAAGTTTAAAGGGAACATACCTAAACATAATAAAGGCTATCTATGAAAAACCCACAGCTAACATCATACTTAATAGGGAAAAACTAAGAGCTTTCCCCCTAAGGTCAGGAACAAGACAAGGATGTCCACCCTCACTAGTACTTTTTTTTTTCAAGAGAGAAAGAAAGATCATGAGTGGGGGCAGAGGGAGAATAAGAGAGAGAATCTTAAGTAGGCACCACAACCAGCATGCAGAGCCCAATGCAGGGCTCTCAATCTCATGACCCTGAAATCATGATCCAAGCTGAAACCAAGATGCAGACACTTAACAGAGTGAGCCACCCAGTTGCTCCCTCTTCACTTTTATTCAGCCTCGTATTGGAAGTCCTAGCAATTAGACAACAATAAACAAACAAATAGCATCCAAATTGGTAAGGAAGAAGTAAAACTATGATAGTTTATATAAAAAACCCTAAAGTCTCCACCAAGAAACTACTAGAACTGATAAATGAATTCAATAAATCTGTATTTTTCAAAATTACCTTATGGTCCATCATATAGATGCATACTACCATATTAAATGACTCCTTACTTTGGAATACTGATTTAATTTCCCTTTTTTTTTAGTTGTAACTGTGCAACAAACATCACTGCACATGATGAAGAAACATTTTCTTTACTTTCTTTTAAGAAAGATTCCTAGAATATAAATACTGGGTCAAGCATACAACTACTATAAAGAACCATCACATATAATGAAAAATTGCTTTCTAAATGTTATTGCTATTTATAAGATAGTACTTTGAAACCTAAATGACATGAATTCTTAAGAAAGAGCACTGTATAATGTTTTTTATTTAAATAGTACATACAGGATAAAGGTAATGTCACGTTGGAAAGTCAGTGATTCTTTTCAGTCCATCTCACATGTGCATAAGTAGGAAAGCATCCTAGAGCCTGCTATTTTGATAACAAAAACAAGAGAATGATTCTTTCCATTTTACATAATTTTGAGGTCTTGAGCTTTTTTATAAAACTTCTCCTTCATTTGCACACATCATTACAAATATACATGGAGTCATTTCTTGACTCCTTACAGTGATTACAGTGTATGCAGTTTTCTTCTCTCCCCCTTCCCCATGTACTATTTTGAATATTTCTGCTGCTTCTTGGTAAATGCTGTTATGATATGTGAATTCCTTTCGGAATGCTATAGGAGAACAGTTTCACTTGTTGAAAAGAATTCAAAGGAAACCTCCATTTTGGAATCAGAATATCAGCAGACAACAATTATATATGGTAAACTTCAAATTCAGTATGAAAAGTTGCTTTCTGAATATTCAAATTACCCTTCATTTTATGTAAGTATTTGTATTATCCAGCTCTGAATAGAATTTAGTAACATAAGATGAATATGAACTTTTTGTTATTGCATATAAATAAAAAGGAGCTTTACCATAAATATGCTTTGTTCAAGAAATACTTTTTATGGGGTGCTGCAGCATTTATTTAAATGTGTCCTCTGTTGATAGGATACTTTTAACTGGAAGAGTCAAGAAAGAGATTGCTAAATCCAAACATCTATACTCTTTGTATAGAGTTTTATCATTTCATCATTATCATTTATCATTATTATTTTATCATTTAGCTCATTTTATCATTTTTTCAATAAATTCCCCACATTGCAGTGAGAGTAATCTTTTTAAAATTATATTTATGTGATACTTCTGATTAAAACTTTTCTGTGGCTTTACAAAGCAATTGACAAAAGACAATCATGTTAATACAGCTTACAAGCCCTGGGAAATCAAGACTCTTCCTATTATCCAAGCTTCTTTTCTCTTGTATTATCCTATACCTCTCCTCACATAACTCACTCTACAAACATTACATACCACATACTACATACAATTTTTCATCCAGACATAATTATCTGTTCTTATGAGATACTAGTTTTCCAGATTTCTGAAGTTATTTGTTTATAGAACAGTTTTCTCTAAGTTATTTATGTCAATATTACCCCTTTATCTTCATTTGGCTAAGATACTACTCAACTTTTAGGACTTAGATTAGATTTCAGTTCTACTAGAAAGAAAATTTGGTTGTACACATTTGGAATAAACACTTTCCTGGGCACCTGGGTGGCTTAGTAAGCGTCTGCCTTCAGCTCAGGTCGTGATCCCAGGGTTCTAGGATAGAGCCCCACATTGGGCTCCCTGCTTAGCAGGAAGCCTGCCTCTCCCTCTCCTACTCCCTGGCTTGTGTTCTCTCTCTCACTGTCTGTAAAATAAATAAAATCTTTTAAAAAATAAATAAAACACTTTCCTATGGAGGCATAATTCTATACCTATTCCATCATAGTATTGATCACATTATGTTGAAATTGCACCTTATAATATGTAAACCCTTAGACCAAAAAGTTCATTGATGGCAGAGGAAGCATCTACAACTGCCCACTAGTTTACCATATGTCCTAATGGCATATATTAACACTCTACAAATATTTGTTTATTGTACAAGTATGGCAATGAGAAAATGAATGGTTTAGATTCTATAATTTGCAAAATTTATAAGAATAAGTTGTTTACACTAGAAAATTCACTTTATGATAGGAAGAAAAATACTCATTTTGCTATATAGTTACCATTAAGATATAAGGAGTGAAATTCTGATATAAATTATCTATTAGGTCTTATAGGGAGAATGAATAAAACTCGAGCTTCTGCCAAGAGAATTCCATTCTTCTCAGCTCACATCTTGATTCTGCTTTTATTTCTCCAAATTCTACTGATTTTCTTATTTTTTTCCAGCTTATTCTTGATATCCCTATTTCACATGTCTTTCTTATATCTAAGTACTACCAGATTATGATAGGAGACACATAATGGACTTCAGGTTGGGCACAAACATGGAAACTATTCCTCTTACTGCTTCAAAAGTTAAAAGTTATTCTCACTTGCTCATTTGAAATTGCTTTTGATAGCAATGCACCAGAATAATAAAATTTACTATAAACATTTCCTGGCCACCTTACTGTTTTCCTTTTTCCCTGTGTATTTTTAGGTTAATGTGGAATTCTCAATGTAGGGTATATAGAAAATGTTGGGGGTATATTGGCCAAATCATATGATCAACATGTAGCAACGAAATTGCTTCTGGGGAAGTTCAATGTTCTATTTCAATCCACTATTATTATGTCAATTCATTTATTCATAAACAAATTTATTCAATAAATGTATATTGAGCTTCTGAGAGTTAAATATAATGGGTGCTAATTTCCTTGATTTTACCCTTTTTTTTTAGAGAAACACCCAAAATATTTAGTCTTATATAGTGCTGAATGTTCTGATCTCTACAAATCTCTCCAATATTTTCTCTTAACCATTCTTCCCCTTACTCAATGTCCTCTAGCAATTATGCCCTCTTTTCTGTTTCCCAAAATGGGCCAAGATTTTGAGCCCTTCTTGATAAAAACCTATGCTATTTATCTAGAATAATTTGCTCCATTAAAAAAAATGGTTGGCCACTTTATATCCTTCATATTTCTATTAAAATTGTAACTTTTAAACTATTCTTGACCACCCAAACTAGAAATTTTCAATCTAACTTATTTCATTACTCATGCATTGTCTTCATAGTGCTTATCTATAGTCTATTTTGTTTCTTTATAGGACTATTATCTTTTATTCTGTCTCTGATTTATGTTCTACAATGTCATGATACTTTGTTCTCCATATCTCAAGAGACTAAACCAGTAATGAATAAATAAATGAATAAGTAGATAATGAAAGAATTATAACAATATGCAATATTCTTCCCAAAAGGTCTCCCCAGAAATGCTTATACTGAGACACTTCCAAACTGAAACAGATTATCATTATCATCAACTCCATTTCAAGGTTATGATATAGATCAACAGCATGCTGCCCTCCAAATGATGCAATTAAAGTCAAGGGTCTAGGTATTTATTCTGATGAATATCACTGCCTAGGCATTCCCAAGCATCATTTGCACATCTTATTTAATATCCTTCCTTCATATATGTCTTTAAATATCCTAAGAATAAAACTAAAAATACTCCTACAACCCAAATTTTCAGATTGTTTTCATCTTTGTGTTTTCTTCAGTTCAGTTTTTAAAACTTTGTAGTATGTCAAATGATTACTACTACTTCATGAAAACTTCAATGAAATGATTTTGTACATTCTCCCTGAAAAACCAGCTGAGAAATAGATGTTGAAAATGAGAATTTCTACTGACCAACAAATTCCCCCCTAAGAAAACCCAAATCCCAAATATCACAGTTTGTACCGAAATCTATTTTGCTGGTGACAGGGCTAGCCTTTCAGTATTCCATTCATCACTTCCTTAGCAGAAAACTTCTCAGCACTAGAGCCTTTTTTCTTCCACAGTGACAAAATAGATGTTGCTGGAATCTATGGAAAATTGGGTCAGTAAATCAGGAAACACTGATCTGTTTTAAACAAAGATCAAGTTTTGAGTTCGTTTAAGTCCTTCTAACTCCTCAGGCCAAAGAGTGTGAATTATAATAGATGGGAAATATGACTTTTCCCCTCATTTTTGATACCATTATGCCCTCCTAGCTTTTTATCAAATCTATCATCTAATGAACTGTTTACTAAGTCCAGAAGGAGAACTTTCCACCAAACAGTATAACTCACTGACTGAAAGAGAGTATATTAGAGGTCTCTAGGCTAATAAAATCAATAGGATCTCTTTCTCCAAATAGTTTCTATCAATAGACAGAAAAATAGAGTATATGTATTCATCTACAACTATATAAATATGATAGAGGGAGAGATTTATTATAGAAATTGGCTCACATGATTCTGGAAGTAGAGAAATCGAAAGGTCTGCTGTCAGCAAGCAGAAGACCTAGAAGAGGCAATGGTATGGTTCAAGTGTAAGTATGAAAATGAGAAAAGAGAACTGATGGTCTAAGTTCTAGTTGGAGTCCAAAGGTAGGAGAAGACTGAGGTCCTAGCTTGAAGATAGTAAGAAAGATGGGGCACCTGGCTGGCTTAGTTGGTTCAGCTCAGGTCATAATATCGGGGGTTTCCAGGTTGAGCCTCAAATTGGGCTCCTTGCTCAGCGGGGAACCTGCTTCTCTCTCTCCCTCTGCCTGCCACTCCCCCTGCGTGTGCTCTCTCTCTCTGTGAACTAAATAAAGTCTCATATAAAAAAAAAAGACAGTAAGAAAGATCAAATTATCCCTTCTTCCGCATTTTTGCTCCATTTAGGTCTTTAACAGATTGGATGAGGCCCATCCACATTAGAAAAGGCAATCTGCTTTACTCAGTCTACCAATTCAAATGTTAACCTCATCCAGAAACATCCTCACAGACACACCCAAATAATGTGTAACCAAATATCTGGGTACACTGTGGCCCAGATAAGTTGACAAATAAAACTAACCACCACAGAATTTGAAAAATGGATTTGTACAAAGTAACCTATTGTATATGTCATAATCTATGTTAATAGACAATTTACAGAGATAAAGAACAGAGATGGGGCTTTCCAAAAAAGCATCATTTGCTGGTGCCAGGGAATTATTTGCAATATAAACAAAAATAGTAAAATTGAAATGGACAAATACAGCAGAGAAAGGGTAAAGACTTTAGATAAAAAAAGGCCATGGCTGACTCCAGAAAGATTTTTTATTTTCCGCTAGCTACAGAAAATAAATTTGCCAGCTGAGATTGAGATTTTCTAGTTTTCCTATGTTTAGAGCCTAAAATCTTACTCTCTTCAGTGAAGAATGCATTGAGTTAAATGCTAAGTTAATTGAGACTTCAGAAAACAGGTAAAGAAATTATATAATTTCCTCAATAAATGGATTTAGTTACAAATTCAAAAAGAATTTTTTTTGTCCCAAGGTTTTGAAACACATGGACTTTTTTCCTTTAGCTATCTTTCTCTCTGCTGACTGAGAGCAGAGTGGGAAGAGTGGTAAAGAGAATTTTTTTTTAAATGCCTGTATTTGAAATTTTCTCTGGAGCCCAATATAGGTTTTCCTGAAATCTCATAGGAAGTATTCTTATAAGACATCTAGGTCATACAAGCAGAGGTAACAAAGAATTTCATGGAAGTTTTTCAAGTCAAACAATTCAGGTAGATTATTCAATTCAGTCTAGTGAGTTACTTAGCAGGTTGATACATAAGTAAGTATTTAGGGAAAATTGCTATCACAGTATGAAATTTGGTTTTATATTCTACCTACTTACGTCTGTCTTTTTTTTTTTTTAAAGATTTTATTTATTTATTTGACAGGAGAGAGATCACAAGTAGGCAGAGAGACAGGCGGGGGCAGGGGGCAGGGAGAAGCAGACTCCCTGCTGAGCAGGAAGCCATATGTGGGGCTCATCCCAGGACCCTGAGACCATGACCTAAGCCCATGGCAAAAGCCTTAACCCACTGAACCACCCAGGCGCCCCATTTATGTCTTTTTTAGGTCAGCGGTTGTCACTAAACATGGGGCATTGTCACGAAAAGCCTATGGAAATCTCAGAATAATGCTTTTAAATGTACAAAAAAGCAATACACAGGGACTATAAAGGAAAAAATGTATTTAAATATAGTAGTTATCAAAATATGGGGAAAACCTATGATATAACTATTGTAGTGGCCAATGTAGGGGACCACTCAGATTTTTCCATTCAGGATGGAACTTGCTATGAGAATTTTAACTGTGGGGTGCCTAGGTGGCTCAGGTCATGATATCTGGGTCCTGGGATTGAGCCCCACATTAGGCTCCCTGCTCAGCAGGGAGTTGGCTTCTTGTTCTCACTCTTCTTCTCTCTCTCTTAAATAAATACAATCTAAAAAAAAAAAAAAAAAAAAGCACCACTGTGTCACAATCTCCAGTTGTCTCACCTGCAGGATCCAGCAGGCTGATCCCAGGCAATGACTGAACACGGTACAGTTATGAACTCAGGATAATCCCACTCAACATGGACTTCCTCCAGAAAGGATCCTTGCACAGTGGCTTCTCATCAGCCAGGACTTTCTTTGAGATGCCTGTAGTCTGAGGCTCTGCCTACAATTTCTTCTTCCCTCATGGTCTCTTGTCATAGGTTTGGACCAACAACCCAGTATAACACTGCCTCACTTGTTTGCTCCCTCTGCTCTTTGCCCTTTACAAGTAGTTCCTCTAATAATTTTTTTGTACTTCTAATTCTCTTTTGATATCTGCCCTCAGATAACCCAGTCTGACATGTCAATTAGCTCACCATTAACTGTTAACTCATTATGTTATTAACTCATTCAATAACCTATAAAATTATCAAATAAATATAACTTAGTGAACATGAGCCCAAATTTATTTCAAGGTATTTCAACAACTAAAATATGCTGAAAAAAATCTGTTGATTTTTGTTGATAAAATTCCAGTACTGTTATACTGCATTCCAGGTATATTATGTTATAGTACACACACATAATTGATGGAAATGTTAAATTTTGGTAAAATAACAGTAAAAGTATAGCTGTGTTTTTCCCTTCCAATTTTAAAGATATGTTAAATACCATGCAGGAGTTTTCAAGGACTCTAGAAAAACTATTAGGCAAGGATCCCAGATGTTGGTAAAAAGTCACGGTCAGTCTTAGGTCAAGCTTATTTTACTTGACTTGTTAAACCACAAAATATTGCCTACAACTGCCCCTCTCTAGAAATCTTGACTGTCTTATTAAACTCTTCCTTGATGTTACATTGAATAGTAATAAATTGGTTTATACTATTGGACATACACATGCTCCTGTGCAGATTCCATAGAAATCATGTTACCCAATATTCACTAAGACTGTGCTGCTAGAAGTGACTTGACTAATAAACTAAGGACTTCTATTTATCAATGATGATGATGCTTAATGGAGATCAGTGATATTTTCAGTAGGATAAAGCTGTCATAGAAGCAGTATCTTGTCACATGTAAAGGCTGAAACTGATATAAGAATTGTTAGTAAATAGGGAAATCAACCTGGCATCTTCTAGAATAGTCTAGAAATCATGATTATTTATATATAGTCTAGGTATAGAAAGCCATATTTTTATGCTTATATCTTCTAAAGATGTGCCATTCATGTCCTAGAAGTTCAAAACTCTCAATGTTGTAGTCTTGAATCTTAGAGAACAGTCACTGAATTATATTTATAGGGACAATAATTCTGTTGGAGAGAAGGCAAAAGAGTATTGAAAACCCCACTCTATATGTTTAACTGGAATTGGGAAGGGAATACATAGCAGAATATCAGCTAGCACTCTGAAGAGTCTGGTTTAACTTAGTAAAGATGTAGGTGTTATATTTTTCAGTTCATCTATACCTACAATCATAAAGAGAAAAATCTCAATCTGAAATCTTCGAGAATATTGAATAGTTTAAAGCCTGACGTCATTTCTGCCTGTCAAGAAATATATTCTATATTACAGGTACTAAATCTTACAGTTGTTTTTTTTTTTTATGAAATATTTCCATTAACACCACAATACAAATTTCACTCCAAAGAAGAGGAACAGTAGAATCAAATCTTCATGTAGCAGACACTGAAAGAACTTTGATGAAGAGAGGTGAACTTCCTAGAATCAGAGTCTGACACCAAATTTTGGTATCTTAGAAGAAATGGAGTTGTAGATTTTGATATACAAATAATCAAGCTTATATGTAAAGTCTGAACTTGAAGAAATTATAACATGAGTCTATAATCATTATAAAAACTTAGTTAAGAAAATGTCCCTTCTAACTCAGATGGACAAAGAATATGGGACAATGTGTTTCCCTTGCAAATCAGCCAGTAACAGAAATACCAGTAATAAATAAAAATTTGAATATGGAACTTGGGAAAACATTTCACTTTTTGAATTGCTGAATGAAACAACCCTTTGGTGAGAAATATTAGCTATGTACTCAAAAATATTAGTTATATTTAGAGTGCAAATAGTATTTAACTCATATCATATTGTTTATTATATTTCACTAATACCTTTAAGCATTATTACAATAACTTCTAAAAATAGGTATTCATATGGGCTGAACACTTAAAGATAATCAAGAGTACATGCATTGAGGCTAGGCTTATACACACACTTTTACTGTAACATGAAGTTTATCTTAAGGATACCACATTGCAGCTTACTTAAGGAAACCATATTTATGTATATGTGTTTGTACATCTACTATATTTTTTTAATATTGTATTTATTCATTTTGGAAAGAAAGAACATGCATGAGTGTGGGGAGCGGATAAGGAGTGGAGGGAGAGGGACAAGCAGACACCCCACTGAGCACGCAGCCTGATGCAGCTCATCCCAGGACCCCGAGATCAGAACCTGAGCTATAGTCTGATGCTTAACTGACTGAGTCACTGAGGTGCCCCACACTCTACACTTTAAAACAAATATAAAACTTTTAGAATTATAATATTCATTTCCATAGTTCTATAAATAATGACTACTTCTGATTTGGCATGCCACATTCATTCAAATGTCACTTAATAGAAACATTGTGATAAATGAAAAAGAACAAAACTAAATTAAGCTATAAGACAATACATGTATGAGGTTTTACATATTAAGTAATGTACAAATTTTACTTCAAAATAAAAATTTAAGTATCTACTTTATTTTGGATAGTGTCATGTTAATAATTTGGACAAAAATTATTTCAGTGATTAAGAACAGAAGAATAATTCTTGTGGTCTTTTGTGTCAGGGACACAGTTAACATCTACTAATTAAATGACTTTCTTTAATAAACAACACTATTAGATTGAGATGTTCAGCATTTGACTGTAAATAGTTATAACTGCATGCACAGAAATTCATCAACAAGAGGTGTGAGCAACTTTTGATGGTCATGTTTCTAGCAATTAGCAGTAAAAATTTCATTGTTTATTAACAAAGTTTCTCTAAATTAGTGGTCCAATTACCATCCTATTTAATGCACTAGGTAAATTCCAACTACACAATAAATGCAGCTATTAATCAAGGACCTGGTAATCCAGAAAGAAAAAATAAAATTTATAGGTGATTAGAAGGAAAAAAAAGGTTATGATTAGGAGCTCAATCAAGGTATATATAATCAAATCTGAAAAATTCTCCAAACTTAAGGAAAATCTTCAATTTGGCCCAAAAGAAAATATGATTTTATCCTGCAATATATAGTAGGAAACAACTTGTAGAACTTTAGTGTTTTTATCATAGTGTATTTTGACTTTTCATTCTATTTTTATTTTTTATACTCCCAGAAAATTTTATTCACTATAGAAATGTGGGATCTCTCTGGTTTTAACCTGATTATTTCTTCCAAGGCTCTTGGAGATATGGTTACTTTGAAGTTTGGGTCTTCTGCAAAGAGAATTGGATTAGATATCCCAAAAGTTTTGAATTTTAAGGTTTTGGAGATGTGGGCAATACCTACACACTATCCCAATTGAAGAGAGCTATCCCAGATTTAGAAAAAAATTGTTTGAAGGACAATCTTTAGGTTTCACGCTTAGGCTTCAAGAGGGGACTATAGCGCCTATAAATTCATTTTAAAGAAATGAAGATTAAAAACACGTGAGAGTATTTACATTTGCATATTTCTAAATATCCGATTAGGGGATAAGGCTTTAGATGACTATGAAACACGAGACACCCGTCCCACTTTTCCCAAAGGCTATTGCGGGCTACAGTGGCCTCATCCATCATGGAACATATTTACTTTTCTTCCTTGGCCCTGGCCCTTTTCCCCCCATCTACTACTATGTTGGTCAGAAGTCCCAGTGGTTTGTACATTTAGCTTTTGTATGGGATATTTAGCCAATGAATTTCTAAATCAGAGAGAATTAGGAAGACATACATTAATTTAAAGTTTTGAGAAAAAAGCAAAAAGCATGTGGGGAGAAAATTGTATAACTATAATTAGGATCTCAGGCCATGGGTAACTGACCCCTACCTACTCTTCTAGCCATATCTCGTAGCATGTATCCACCCAAACACGCTCTTTCATCTGGGCAATTTATCCTTAGATTTCAGCAGGAACATTCCTTTCTAAAGAGACCACCTTGATTTTAATTAAATAGACATTCTTTATTATTTCTTTTAAAATGGTATATTTTTGATCTTCAATTATAATCATCATTTGGAATCAACACTATACAAATGTTTGTTAATGTATTATTGACCACTGCTTCTGACTTGACAGAAAGTGTGTAGGTAAAGGAATGTACCTATTTTTTTCTAACATCCACTGTCTAATAAAGTCTAATTGAAACACACAGGAATGAGACTTGCATGTTCGTGTGCACGTGCGTGTGCATGCTTGTGTGAGAGAGAAAGATATCTAACTTGAAGTAATATTTAACATGGTTTACCCCAATTAAAAAAGTCTTCTCTAATGTAAACATTGCCTCCTCTGTCTGGCCCCACAACCAGCAACAACATACATACCATTAGTTTCCCCTGTCTAGTTCCAAGAGCACTTTTCTCAATTTCATCTATTTCTGTGGCTATGCAATAATAGCTTGCCATGATCAGTCTTGCTACACTATTCAACATCTGGCTGCAAATTCGTCATGCTAAATATGGGCGAGAGGATCAAACTCTCATCTGGGCACTTCCGTGGCTTCTCATATTAGATCCTTTCCCCATTCTAGCCACCACTAACCTAGTAGGTATAACTTCTAGAAAATTATCTTATTATTCCTGATAACTTCACATAATGTATGAAACATTTTCAGAACACCCTCAGCAACAGATTCAGCTTCTCTAGTATTTGGGATTTATCCCAATCCCAAATCCAAGTTTCTCTTTTACCTATAACATTATCTGTATGGTCCTATGATCTATACTCTATTATAATCACTTGCTGTATCATCAATTGAATAAATTCAATAATGTATTTACAGTTTGTCAAATTAGATAAATAGATAATACATTATGCTAGCCACTTTTGCTAAATGTTTGACATAGAAAAGAGAATCTTCTCAGTGCCCTAGTACAATAGTGAAGGACATATAAATAGATAAATTATATAATCCCATATCCAAGCTTTAATTAGAAATTGAATACTAACCAAAAAGGTTGAGAAGAACTCAGGGGGATGCAAGCTTAATCTGAAAAATACAGAATTATAATTTTCCAGAGTCAGGGGTCTCAGGAATATATATAAGACAGAAGTTAAAAACCATGAAGAAAGGCACAGATGGTGCAATAGTGCAAATAGAGGTTATAAAACTACCGTGATTCCACAATCCAAAAATTATGGGGTAAACTATAGGCAGTGGGAGTTGAATCATGAAAAGACCATGGAGTGATTGAAGATTTTTACACAAGAGAATAGTATAAACAAACCTGTCCATTAGAAATACCCCATCAGCAAAAGTAACGAAGGAAGTTACATGTTGGGCTGGGAAAGAGACTCCAACAAAGGGGTAAAGACAATGAACTGCAACAATATGGGTGGAAATGTTAAGGTTCTAAGATATGTCTGTAGATGTGGGAATGAGGAAGATGCCATGCATTCAGAAATATAAAGGGCATTTAATCATAAAATTTGTGATAATTAGGGAGAATAGAGGTGGGATGAGGAAGACAGAGCAGATCTCAGTTTTCTTACATGGAAAATAAAGTGGACAATAATAATGCCAATGATAAAGTAAGGAAAAAAAGAAGACAGGTTTTTCTATCAATATGTATTTTAGTGTTTTTATTTATTTAAATATGTTGAATTTGATGTGTCCAAAATAAGCAGGTATAACTCCAATAGCAAGTAGACCCATACATCTGTGTTCTGAGTAAAATGAGAATTCCTAAGGCACTGGCTTCTAGGAATAGGACATAAACATCCAGCTTATTCAGAGAAAGCCTGCAAATGAAATATGAAGATTGGTGATAACCAAGCATTCAGAAAACATCCATATTAAGAGCACAACATAGGAAGAATAGCTACCAGAGCCAAAGTGGCCTACAATATGGAAGGACACCAGACTGAAATTCCAGGAGTCCATTGGAGAAACTAATTTCTAAGAGGAAGCCTTCAATTCAGGACAACAACACAGTAGTATCTAAAAATTCTCCTCATTCTTAAAATCTCAAGCTCAGATTACTCTTTTCTATAGATAGTATTCACAGATCACAGAGTGAGATGTTTCTGTTCTCCAAGCTTCAAGGCTCCAACTGTGTTATCATGGTCTTAAAACAAAAATCTTTGTATAAGAGTTTATTTTATACTTTCCCGAGTTAGACAAGAACACTGGAAGAAAGGACCATGTTTTTTTTTTTTTTTTTTTCCTGTCTACAGTATTATTGACTATAGATACCTTGTGATAGTTTGTCTTCCATAAATATTTGGATGTTTTGATTTTGGAAGTCCAATTTTACCATAAGCATAAAACAAGCCTGATTGCTTAGTAGCTCCTTTGCTACAATGAAACTGGGATAAATATGCATATACATATACATAGTGGATATTCCTTTTTTGTGACTTCTTTAATAAAATGTACATTATAAAAGGTATAATTTTAGGCTTTTCCAATGTGTAATACCTTAAGTGAAATAGTTTGTGTAGAAAATGGGTGTTTTTTCACCATCAGTTGGATTTGAGGAAAGGGAAAAGCTTAGTATGTAGAAAATTTTATTTATGTAGACCAAGTCTAGTCACAAATTTGTGTCACCAGCCAAATTCACATGGGATAAACAGCAGTGTAAAAAGAAACCAGAGAATTTCTAGAATTGTTATAATTGGTTTTGATCTCCCTAGACCAATGATAATTTCTAAGCACATGCAGGAGATTATTTTAAACATGGTATACAAACGCTTTTCTCCTCCAGAATCTGACTACTCATTAGACTAGGATTTCTGAGTCTTGCCTGGGAATCCTTAGGACATGGGCAAATCATCCCCATTGAAAGTAAACTGCTGAAAAAAATAAAATAAATATATTTGGGGGTGGGGGAAGAAAGTAAACTGCAGTCATTTTTGATCCAAATATTAGAAACTTTGTTATTCCAAACAAAAGAATAAGAGTAAGAGAATAAGAATAAAAGAATAAGAAAAGGATTCTATAATTAACTAGTAACAGAACTAGAATGAGAATCACAGACAGGGAAAGGCAAAAGGAGAGGGATGTGTGACTCTATAGGAGCAGTTTATCTCAATTAACCATTACATAAATTTAAGAGACATTCCTTAATCCTAAGATCATTTGAGATTAAAAATTTAATTAGGTCTTATCCTTAATAAAGATAGTACTTAAACTTTTAATCCTAGGATCTCAAAGCCAATTAACAAATAAATCCCCAATTTTCCTGTGAAAGAATGTATACATATTTACTTCCTCATTTATAGTTTGGACCACTGTGGTACAGAGCAACTCATCCTAAGTCATACTCTGAAACAAATTGTCAACAGGACACATGGTCCTTGTTTATGTCAGATGCGTAGAAGTGCTTTATTGATCTAATTGTTAAAATAACATATTATTAAAAATCAAAACATTATGCTTAAGTATTAGAATTTTGGCCCACGATACACTGAGTTTAACTTTCAACTCTGAAAATTTTATAATATGGGATCTTTCAGGGTTTTCAACAACCTAAAACTTCAGTTCATTCATATAAAAATAGAGCTTATAAAAATATCTTCTTCAAAGACTTGCTTTGATGTTAATAATAATAAAAAAAAAGATTGTATAAAAAACCCTGGGGTAAATAATACATTATATGTTAATAAAAAAAAAAAGATTGTATAAAAAAAAAACAAAGACTTGCTTTGAATTGAAATTGAATTGAGATAATGAATGAATGATAATGAATAAATTGGGATAATGATATTGAATGCAATAGCAAGAACATAGTAGGCAGTCACTAAGTATTGGGTGCTATAGTGTTAATAACAAATATTAACAGATGAGAGATCGAACAGCTGGAATTGAAGATAAAATTTTAAATATAAGTATTTACATATTTTAAAAATAGGAAGTATATATTTACATATATATGTACATGCTTATATCTAGCTTCATGTTGGTATGTCTCTATAGAAGGAAGTAGATATAAATATAGCAACAGGTGAGATGCCTAGGCTTCTTAGTTGTTTAGGCAGCCAACTCTCCATTTTAGCTCAGGTTGTGATCTTGGGGTCCTGATATTGAGCCACTCTGCCTTTGCCCCTACCCCCACTGGTGCTCGTGCCCATTCTCACTCTCAAATAAGTAAGACTTTAAATATAAAAACAGATATGGATACAACTACACCCACTGTTAAACTGTTGCAAATGTAAGAATCTGACAAGAATCTGAAATAAGTGAAATTGATTCCTGGCTGGTACAAAATACCAAAACCATCCTTAACACTGCAAGTTCCTGCTGAACTCTGGGCAGCCGCATTAAACAAGGGAAGCTTTAGATAAAATAGAAGTCTACTAATGCTGGGCAGTGTTAGAGGATTCCCATGTTATTAATCATAAAAGTTCAAAAGTTTACATAGCTATCCATGGAGGTCGAAGAAATAAACCCTACAACAAATAAACTCAACTATCTAAAACCTAGAACTATGTTTAGGCAAAGAAAAAGTCTGAGAATTTATAACCACGACTTTTCACTGTCACGCTTGCATTCTTAATCCATGTTTTTTTGTGTGTAACTAAAAAATAAATCTCAGATAAGGAATTGAATTTAAAGTGATTTGAGTCTGAGTCATCTTCAAGCTACTTTCAGAACTTATATAACTTTACTTCAAAATGTACTTTATTAAATAAAATTCCGAAAAACAAGCTTAGAGTCAAAAATCAGGGTAAACAGCCTTGTGAAAGATTCAGATAATGGAATTCTTTCATACAGCATACCTGCATAGAATATATATAAAGAATAAAATTAAAATAATAAAGATGAGTAGGTGAAAGTAAGTGTGAAGAAGCAAACTTATGGATATAAAATATCATTGTAATGATCAAACTCAGTGTATATAGATCAACCAGCTGATTAGATAGAACTGAGGGCAGATTAGTAAACCACATGTGATAGACTGGAAGTAATTACCCATGATTGTTTTAATGTCCTCATACTTCTAGGAAAAGATTGTTTATAGTCATGCTGTCAGGTAAGTTCCAGAATTGATTTTAAAAGTCTCAAATCAATCAATGCCCATTTGTTTGAGTGATCAGTCTTCTGAAATTTAGCCAATCAATGACAGCCACAGTTTAAGGGTCAGTAGATCTACAGAGGACTCAATCCAGTAAGCACGCTTCTAAACTGATGGCAACCTACTCCCATTTCTGTAACCAACATAATATCTCCCAGAAGCTTTCCAAAACCTTAATATTTTGCTCTTCTCAATGAGATTTTGCTTATTTAGCATAGTTTTCTCTAACTTAAATAAATTCAGTTATCTAGTTTCAGATATTCAGTGGATGTTGCTATATTCAACATCCAGAATGCAAATTATGCAAATTAGAGAGAAATAAAAAGAAGGCAAACAAGATAAATAAACTATGTGAAAGATGGAGTGAGAATATCGATTACTAGAACTAGACATCTTGAAGGAGAGGAGAAAGAAGCACAAAGTGTTGATAATCACGAAATTAAGACTGATATTTTTCAGGACCCCAATCTTGAGATCCAAGAATTCTAACACATACCAAGCAAGAATCATTTTAAGAAGTTTCACACCTAAAAGCATCTCCAACAAATGCACAAAACCACAAGAAAATAGAGTCAAACTAAGAAGAAAAAAAGATCTACAAGAAAATGGTAACAACATAGACCAGAGATGAACAGATTGATATCCTCAGTAGTCCCAAAGAAAATTATCTCAACATCTAATTGTGTGAAGTATAGTCATCGTATTAAAGATATAATGTTTAATTCTTGCAACATACAGTCCCAAAATACATAAGCTGTAATTGGTTAATAAATAATCTTAAACCATTATTGTGAGATTTTAAAACTACTCTTGAGAGTTGATAGAGTAAGGAGATGAAATAAACACACCAAACTCAAAGTTAGAGAAGTAAATGGCTATACATAAGCTTGACCTAAAAGACACAAAGAATACCTAATAAATGTGGAATCAACACTTCTTTCCCCAAAACATTTATTAAACATTTAGAAAAATCAACCATAGATGAAGCATTTTTTTAAGAAATTGCTAATATTTAGAACACATTATCTGATCACATTCTGTAAAGTTTGTATTCAATTAAAAAGGATATTTAGGAAAAATGTATACATTTGAACATCAAAAAACAAATGGCAAGATTCTAAAGTCAGAAATAAAAATTTAACAAATGAGAATGGAAGAACTACTTAACCTAACAAGCCCGTTTTTTATTTACGTCTATAAATCTGTTTCTTACTCCATCTAGAATGCTTTTTTTCAAGTCTTTGTTTTCATTATTCCTTTTCTCTGCACTTATGTTCAAATCTCATTTGAATTATTTCTTCAGTGTGTATATATGTTTCATTCTTCAGTACATTTACCATGCTGATTTCCCTTTCAAATGTTTACTTAGTAAACATAGGCAATAATAAATTTGTTATTCAGAAATCTCATGTTTTCAGTATCCTATGAATACCATTAAATGCTATTTATCATCCTGTGTATCCAAAAATATATAAAAAAGAGATCATGTGCCTGTATTGAACAAGAAAACACAAAGGAAAAAAAGAAAAAATGGAAGCCATATTACTACAAATATTAAAAAAAAAATCAAACCATGATTATAGACAGTAAACAAAAAGGTAAACAAAGTTCTTGTTGAACAGAAAAAGAAAAAAATGAAACTTCGATTAGTACATTCAATTAGTGAAGCACTGACAAACACTGGAAGACATCTATAGCATAAAAAAAAAATCAATTCTCCATTGAACCTGTTCACAAATCAGGCGCTAGTTTTGAAACAACATTTTCTCCTAGAAAAGAGGTGATCCTATCCTATCCAAAAGATCATTTTGCTCACCATTCAAGAACAGTTTTGTCAGACACCACAATGTTCAGACAAATGTTAATTCCAAAAATTGAAAGCCAGTTTTCAAGCAAGCAAAGCTTTCTTGGCATTTATGTTAAAAAGTACAAATCATGGTCCTAGAATATGTGTTTTGGTTTTCTCCTTTCCTCCTTTAGCAAATTCAGATTAATATGGAACAGAGGTTAACTTCCTAGAAAACTTTATTTTAAAAGTACAGTCTATATCCATATTTTTGTGCACAAATCATTTCCGAAGAGAAAATCAATGATGTGTTTTGACACTTCTAATGGATGACAATGATGTTTTGTTAGAGAAGACTCTAGGAATCTTTAATTTAGTTGTACAGACATGGTAAGCTTCCTTTCTCTTCTGTCCTCCGTTTGCAGAGTTTCATGTGAGCAAAAACAACATGTGAACATAGTAATGAGGCATATAAAGTAGAAAAGCAATATTTGGAATTTTCTCTAATTCAGCAGTTTAGTTAATATTGTTAAAAGTGTTCCATTGTTGTGCAAAGAGAAATAAAAATGTCAGATTGTTTAAGATGAAGATATATCTGTATAACTACTTTATACTGTTTTATTTCCATGCAGTAACAAATGAACATTTAAAAAGCATAAACTTCCCTTAGGGCTGAGATATATTATAAAATACATTTAATATAAAAAGTACTTTCTCATCTACAGTTCTGTGTTCCCTTTTGATAAATATTTACTGATTTAATTTCAGAAGAAGGAATCCATATTGCTTTACACATTAGTGATACTAAGTTGCATGTAATATCTAAAATGGTCATTTATATGAAAGTAAGAAACCTAAAATCCTTTCTGATAATATTCGTCTACACAAATTTTATAAGATATACATGATTATTTATGAGATTATATTTATTATTAATACTATGATTTTTTTTCTTATACTCTTTATTCTTGGCCATCTTGTGATGACCTGAGTGTGTGTGTATATTAACAAAGGAGAAAGTATTCTCATATTAAAATAATGGTACTGAAAATATTTGGGATAGGTACCATGTATATAAAATGCCTAACCTGTTTTTTATAGTAATGTAATTGATCAATTTGCAGACATATTAGCATTTGAAGATGCAAGCTTGGAATTTTCAAAGAGATTAACTGATGTTTGGCTTGCCTGATTGTGTGTGTGTGTGTGTGTGTGTGTGTTTGTGTGTGTGTGTGTAATTATAACACTAAGGAAAGAGTGATAATTTTTAGTTTCATTAGTATAGTTAAGCAAACAGGATAGAGTGAATTATGACATTCGAATGGTACACACACATCTACGTCAGCCTGGCTTATTTTGCCTAGTAACTGTCATAGAACATTTCCTGTTCTATTTCTCCTGAATGAATAAGTAGAAAGTATGCTTTTAAATCTAATTATGACATGAACTGAAATAAACAGTTGTGGAAAAAGTCAGAATCACGAATTCTTAACAGGATGAAATAAAACTAAAGTAAAATTGGAATATTGTAGAATCCCACTTTCAATTTAAAAACAGTAATGGTTTGGAAAAGGATGGGACCATCTTTCTTAACAGCTATTTATATAGCCCCTCAGCCCCTTTACCCCTAACAATATCCCACCCCACCCATCTGCTTTAGATGTTTATAATTTGAATACAAATTAACAGTGTTATGTGGCAGCCAAAATTCTAATGAAAGCCTATCCTAAAATACAATAATAGATTTCTCAGTATGTAAAAGTACTCGTTCTATACAATCTTGTGCTAGTAAAAGCATATCAATAATGGGGTGTTCAGCTTGCTGTACTTCATAATAAAACGACAACTGAGAGATTGGAGTACTTCAGTGATTACACAAATATGCACTGAGCATCGACAAGAAAGCGACAACATGCTAGGTAGATTTTCTTACACCACAATAAATAAAATATGTTTCTGTCTTCAAAGAAAGTATATCATAGACAGGATACAGGGCAAAATAAATAGGCTGATGTGGGATCTTAGCTCCATTAATTCTATCATTCACTCATTGAATTAATACTATGCTTAATTATCCTACGCACTCACTGTTGGGGAGAAGTAAAGTTGTACCAGAGAATTATTTAATGTGGGAAATAAATCATATGCACAAATGAGTTATAACCACATTAAACATTATCAGCAATGGTGAAGTAGAAATGAAGCAGATGGATAAACAGGAATAGCAAAGTTTGTTAAAGAGCTCACGACAGCAATTGGAAGTAGACCATGAGGAATGCATATCCTTTTCATAGGTAGAAGCTAAGTTTGAGCAGCGGAAGGAATGCCAGAGGCAGTTTCAATCTTGAAGGGGAATGATAGAGACATGAGCTGGAGGCAAGGATAATGAAAAAAAGAAAGAAAAAAGAAGATAAAGAGACAGATAGACCCCATGTATTTATATTGTCTCCATATTTACATTATCAGAAATGGTAAACTTGATAGAATTTTTAAAAGAGAAAACAATAATTGGAGAATTAGTTGATATTCCAGTAGATGGTTAAGAAAATGGAAATAGGGTGCCTGGGTGGGTCAGTTAGTTAAGCAACTGTCTTCGCCTCAGGTCATGATCCTGGAGTCCCAGGGTTGAGTCCCCTGCTCTGAGGGGAGCCTGTTTCTCCCTCTGACCTCTCTCCTCTCATGCTCTCTCGCTCTCTGTCTCAAATAAATAAAATAAATCTTTTAAAAAAAAAAAGAAAATGGAAATAATTTTTTGCTACCAAGGAAAGTGGAAGCTGCTAACCATACATGCATGGGTGAATTTATCTAAGAAAAATATCCCAGATTACATTTGCTGTTGAGAACCACTTCTGGTACATAAGGAACCACTTGTGGCTACTTAATGGTTTGCAAAAATAAACTGTAATAATTTCAGTTTGCTTCCCATTAAGGGGTGAAATCCATTTTCAGGCTTCAAGAGACTCTGCAGCCCATGTTCCTTCTCTTGGAACTCTGGAACCAGAATGCACAGAAGCCTGCTGGAGATTGAGAGACAAGTAACAAAGTCACTCATGTTACCATGGCCAACAGCCTACTAACTTAAGGATAAATGACTGAAGCTGCATGAATGAGAACAACAAAGATCTGTTGAGTTCCCTCAGATCAAATGACCTATGAACGGCCAACCCCCATGGAGCAGTGAGCTAAATAAAATGTGTGAGGCTACTAAATTTGGGGGTGATTTGTTATATAGCAAAACCTAACTAAAACATACCAACATAAGCACCTTCCTATATTTTGAAAATATTTTTGTTCCCATAAGTCTGTCTTCTTATTTCTGGAATTCCATAGGATATAATTCATCCTTATTTCATGTGAGACTCTTTCACATGTTTGATGCCAACTATCGTATACCTAAGATTTTTCTTATACAGACAGGTCACGGGTTTAATGAAAAGCATACTTCTAAAGTAAACAATGAAAGAATGACATTATGAGGAACTGAAGTATTTTCACTGAAATTTTTCTTGGATACTTGAGAGAGGAATCCTGAAATAGATGAGAGGATAAATTAACCTGGGTCTAAGACAGAAATGCTTACATATCAGGAAGATAATAGAAACAAAGGCACTTTATCAGAAAGTGATAGTAATGAACCAAAGAGAACAGTTAACATTCTACATAAAGACACTAATGCCATGCAAATAGAAGCCTAGAATGCCTAGATTTTCTAATGGTTGAGACAAGATGAATCTAAATGTTATGTGGAAGTCAACTATTTTTTAATGTTAGCAATTAATTCAGTTTAAAATTGGGAGTGCTAGCTTCGGCAGCACATATACTAAAATTGTTTGGGGAATTCCAATAATAGAGTTTTGTACAGTTGAACTAAATTTTTGAATAATAAGTGTGTATGTATGTGCATATTAAAACAGTATTGTCTGCTTTGTGATTATATAAGGCTTTGAATTCTATAAAAGAATATAAAATATGAATAGGGCTCTTTGGTATGTTCTAAAATGGAATGCATTAGGGATTAGGAGTCTAGTAGATCATTTAACTGCTTGTGTTTATTAGTAATGTTTCATTACCACTTTTTTGTTTCTTCTAGGAGAAAGAAAAATAATAGAAGTATATAAAATAATAAAGCTTAGGTAAAAGTCTGCTTGTCGTTTTTGTTTATAATTTGCCAAAATGAGCAAGTAGAAGACCACTCAACAAGTAATAAATGTTTAATGTGGCTAACATAAAAATTTTATGAATTAAATAGATTTTCAACTTTTTATGTATCTCAGATGATATCAAATGGTGTCAATTCAAAATATACATATAAACCATATCTTAATGGATAAGGCAAAGGTTTAGAAAATTTAACAGAAGGAGGAAGAAGAAATAGAAACATTGTGCAACCACGTCACTGGATATAGGGAAGATAGGGCATGCATGTTGTGTTGGCACTGAAAAAGTCACATGACTCATGGGTACATGCAACCTACCACAGATTCTACTTCTGGATTTCCTTTTCCTTTTTGTATGCACCAATGGCAAAAGGATTTACAGTGATGTTTTGTTGTGTTCATACTGATCTCTTTGCATTCTGGGACATAGCAGGAGACCTGTTTGATAGTAACTCCCAGGTTACTGATATTTGGGCATAAAAGGTGGAAAATGGGGATCAAGTTGCACAATAATCAGAGGATTTGGGGGAATACTCTTAAGTTAAGACCAAAGGTAGCCATGAGGCAGATGAATATTTATCATATTTATAATTTCAATTAGCCAGCACAAACAATTCAAAAGTAGTGATTAAGTTATCAAATTACCTGGTAACAGCATAATATGTAAACTCCCACTTCATTTATAAATGCCCAAATATCTCAGAAAACAACTAGAGAATTGAGCACAGAAAAATTAATAAAACTGATTCAGATTTCAGGAAAATACTAGCAGTATATCCCTGTACATATTTATAAGTAAAAAATTGTTTTTCCTTTAAAAAACCACCTAACTTGTAATGAGCAAAATCAAATTAATAAAAAAACAGATCTGAATTTAATTTTTTAGGGTGAAATCTAACTAATTCTGTGCTACATTTTAGATTTTAAAGGTAGGAAAAATTTCAGCTAGCTGAAGTTGAGATTTGCCTGGATAGGATGCAAGAAACCTCTATTAATTTTGTCTCAAAAATCAATAATTAGAGTTTCAATCTTCTTTAAAGGAATCTGAATTATTTTTCTTTCTGTCCAAAAAGATAAACTTCCCCTAGTCTCTATAATATGATTTACAGGTTGTTGGCCTGAGACATTGGGGCAGCAAGTCAATAATCTCTTTTGAAAATCCTGCTGAAACCGAGGATCATCTAATACAAGGCATTCATTCAGAATCAATCCACTATTTAGGAGCAATGTTCCTTTCCCTTGCCAGAGCCACCACCTGGGATAATTTCCCTAAGGCTTCTGATAGTTTGTCATTAGCACTCACTAGAGGATAAGAAATAAAAGCCTTTAAGCCCATGAGGAATGGTTGGTATATGATGTTTCAATTCTCTTGTTTGAGCATAAGGGAAAGAGGGAAACCTATACCTATGCTGGTAAGAGGCTAAGAAGAAATGGGGTGAATCATAAATGAATAACAAATTATGCTTTGTCAGCATGCTCTCATCTCTATAATCAAGGTCTTCCTTTTTAAGTTTGCTAATCCTGTTTGTATTCTTATACTTAACCAGTTTACTACTCCCATCTGCTAAATATACACAGGAGTTGAGAAATAACAAAAAAGCAAATGACAATATAAAAGAAAGAAATTAGAGATCTCTAAGTTTTTGTGTTTTGGGTTCATTCGTAATTTACAGAAGCCCTTGCTCTGATTTTTTAAAATATTATTTTAGACCTAGTTATAAGAAAATTGGTTTTTTGGTTACTCTTCCTGTAAGAGTGTAAAAGGAACAAATTAGATAGGGTATTGCTCTTGCCATGATCACCGCAATAGCTCTAGGAAATTATGGTGTCACATAGCTCAAAGTAATTGCTGATACTTGTCAAAATGACATGAATCAGGAAGACAAAACAAAAAGAAAACTGTTTTAAAATGTTTTTATCAACATGGTTTAAAAAAGAAAATATTATGCTTAAATATGTATGCTCATGTTATATGGAAAGTTCACAAAATGAATTTAGGGACAAAATTAAATATAGTCAAGTATAATTTTCATAGCCTAAATGGCACCATAAACAGTTACAAAATACTGGTTCAACATCCAAACATAAAGCATTGACTTTAAAAAATCACTTTGCGAACACTCAAAATCCATCTATTCCGTGGAAACAAACGAGAAACTTGATGACACTATTGAAAGAATACCACAATATAAATACTTTGATAAAAAATAATCCCTATGCATAGAATCAATATCATATTTAACTTATAACAACTTCAGATTTTACTTAATTTTAATAATTATGCTTAAGAAAGTTTTCCATTAAATATTCTGAAAAAAGAATACATATCTAATAGACCAGGACTCTCATAATAACTAGGAAGGTAATAATTTTTAAAAAATTACATACATCACTGCATGTTTTTAGTTAGTTCAATTATCTTTCACATATAAAAGACCAATAAGTATCATGTTATACCTGAATTCAGTTCCCTGAGACCCAATCACCCAAACTCCAGGACACTCACATTAGAAGGTATTATTTTATATTACAAAATAGTGGTAAGGATTCCTGATTTCAGATTTCTTGAGTATATGGATTAAAATCCTATTTTTTTTCATTTACTGAGTTCATTGGTTGTGAAGCATTAGGATGCATGAGTATCATCCAGAAAACTCCCTGAAAATTCATATTCTTGGGTCTGTGAAGGAATTTCTATCTAAAAAGGAAACATAATATGAAATGGAGAATCTCACACATGCTCCCTCAGAAGAATGGAACTTAACTGAGAGACTAATTTCTACTAAATGCCTCATTCACAGAAAATCTATTCTTATCTCCTGGCCAATGAACATCTGCCAAGCATTTCTCCCACCCTTAAGCCAATGAAATCACTGCCTGAACTCTCACTGGGCTTTTTCCTCCTTAAATTCCTTTTGCCCGTAATTGCAACTCGCCCTGAACCTTTGGTGACTCACTGATAGCTTGTTATTATTGCATGTGCTTCTAAATCGCAATTTCTCTCTATTTCCAAATAAATTCAATTTGAATTTCTGGTAATTTGAACCAGCCGTGGTTTACATCATTTAGGTTTACAAGTCCCACGACCCCAAGGAGTCTTAGGTCAGGAACGAGTTCTTATAAATCAGCATTTTAAGCTGTATTCACGGGAATTCTTGACGCAGACGTCAATATTTAACAAGAAGCTATTCTAGCTGTGTCACTTCGGAGTTAAGTAATCACACAGGACATACTTTTTACCATTTATAAAATGCAAATAAAACTAGAGCCTATCTCAAGAATTGCTTTTAGCATTAAGTAAAATAATCCATGAAATGGATATAGAACACTGACTTCATTGTGCCTAGTACAAATGAAGCACTCCATCGAAGTTACCTGTGGTTCTAGTAGCAGTACTATATTTCATGTGTGGTGGTAGAAGTAATAGATGGAGTCACCTCCTTTCTTTTTAGACAGTATACATTTATGTGAAGGGGCTTTAGGGGAAGTTTTAACCCCAGGGCAGAACTAAGTTTTTTGTTGGGTCAAAGAAATAGAGGAAACATTAAAGAAAACACTGTTGATGGGTATGGGGGGAAGAAGGCAGTTTGTTAACCTGGCTGTTAACAAACATTAACATTCTGGATAGCTTAATGATGCAACTGCAGGTATGGCAACATTAGGTATATCCAAGCATACAGAGGAATCCTTGATTAAGGTGTGATCTACCACAGTTTCTCATGCTTTTGCTACTACCTTTGATTTCCTTATTATCGTTCACTCTCAACCTCACCTGCCAATGTTCCAACAGAAAATTAATCCAGGGGCACCTGGGTGCCTCAGTGGGTAAAGCCTTGGCCTTCAGCTCAGGTCATGATCTCAGGGTCCTGGGATCTGGTTCTCTGTTCAGCAGGGAGCTTGCTTCCCCCTCTCTCTGCTTGCCTCTCTACTTGTGGTCTCTCTCTGTCAAATAAATAAATAAAATCTTTTAAAAAAAGATTAATCCAAATTTTTGCCATCTAGAGGTCTATACTAGCACTTGTGGAGAAAGGTCACCTAATTACATAATATCAACACTGTTATTAAGAGTAACTATGCAAGTTTATTATTCATATTGACTAATCACAGTCATAGTCATTAGTCACACTGACCTCCCCCCCAGAATATTAATAAGCTTCACAGTGAAGGACATTTAAAGGCTTCAAATCAAAAGGAGAGTTAAAAGAATCTGAGATGCTCTAGCAAGCTTGTGGATTTTCTCTCTGGACAAATTTTCATTCATTCATTGCAGGAAGCATGTCCACTGATAGATCGAGAATAAATATTTAAGCTGCATAACCAGGAGAATTTCCCCCAAAATAACTCTCATTAAATTTACCTCAGGGAAGAAATAAGATTGCTTCAACTTGTCACATGCCCATCCATATAGTCGTTCAATAACTATTATTATAATAAATGAACATTATGACCTCTCTAAAACTGTATTATATTCACCAATTGCTTTCCTACATTACAGTGTAAACTCCATCAGGAAAAGTCTTGTTCACCATTACTCCTCCCACACTTAACACAGCATCTAACAAGTAAGTGCCCAATACACTAGGTTATATAATGAATGTAAGAATTCAAAGCTTTTTGCAGTTACGATTCTGATAAATTCCTATTTCTTCTTTAAAAAAATATTTTAAAGAAAGAGCAGGAGAAAGCATGAACAGGAAGGGCAGAAGGTGAGGGAGAGTGTCTCAAGTAGATTCCACATTGAGCACAGAGCCGAACATGGGGCTCAACCTCAAGATCCTGAGATCATTGCCAGTGCTGAAACCAAGAGTCGATGCTTAACTGATTGTGCCACCTACGTGCTTCTGATTAATTCCTATTTGATAAAATTTTATTACTTCATGAAAGTCTGTAATCTCAAAACTGACTAGTTGTGTTTTTATTTCTTGTATATAGGTCCTCCTTCAAATGATTTAAATTTTTTTAAATGCCTGGATTATTATAGTCTTATGTCTGCCACATCATCATTGACTTAAGCTCTTCTCAGAACTAAGCAGATGTATTGTTATCATAAAGAGCCACTTGTGGATCTGAAGGAGTACTTGTTAGGTAAAAGGCTATATGCACATGGAATAAAAGAACTCAAGGCTAAAGCTAAAGTCGGAACTGAACATACTTTGACCTATGGTTTTTTAATGTTTGCCAAGGCCAGATGAGATCAAGATATTCCATTTGACATTTCTCTTCCATTTTCCATTAAGATTTCTTCACAAGAATCTTATAGAGTGGAAAGTAGCACATGGAAAAAACTGCAAGTATGTAATAAGATTGTGTCCCTTGCCAGTTAAATTATGCACCACCTTAGATTTCTCATCATGGAGCAAAAAGTAGTATTTGCAGCAAGAATCTCTAATGACTTCAGAAAAGAATGAACAAATTATAACATAAGGTAAAGAAAAGAGTCTTAGTTTCTAAAGTAAAAAAAAATGAATTCCAAATTCAAGGATAGTAAAAAAAGCTATTATTTTATATTTTAGGAAAAAAATAAGAATTTTTATTGAGTTAGTAACACTACCAATGCTTAAATTATATTCATACATTCTAAACAAAAAACATATCCACTGAAAGTATATAGAGACATGCTTTATCCTCAATATGTATTTGTGTAACATAAATATGTTTGTGTTATATCAGAATGCATACTTATAAAGTAATTTGTGCTTAAAACATTATTAACCATTAGTATATTTACAAAAATAAAAAGCTTATGCTTATGTATAGGTTACAAATGTATGCACCTGAATAATATTGATGTTGATCCTAGTCTTAAACTTGGCCATTAAATTATTTAATACTTACCAAAAAGTGATAGCAAAAATTTATACATGTCATATAAGAAGCATTTAATTATATTATTACTACTACAGCAAAGTATAAATTGTAATTTTCTTTCTGCTGCAGTAATGTATGACACTAATCCATAATTATAGGCTTCACTGTGCTGTAATTGTCAGTGCTGATAGAGTGGCTATTGAAATAACTGATCTATGATAGCTCAGGATGGTCATGAATCGGCCGTCTTAGACATTTAAAAGCTAAAATGCTCCAGCTTTGACACAGCGGAGTTATTTTTATTGAGGGTTTAGTAAAACCACCCTAAGTGTATTTAACAGCATTAAACTTCTCCCTAAACTCATCAATTTAATTCATTAAAAGTAAGTCTATCCCTAATAGTTCAGGAAAAGTCATTGGTCTTCTGACAATCTTCGTTGGTATACAGAGTTTGATTAATCCCTCCACTTTGAAATTCCAGAGTTAGCGAAGAGTTTGAACCCTTCTAATCAATGATCTATGGCAGCTACAAAGGTGAGCAATCATATTTCCAATGAGGAAGCCAAAGGGAATTTAACCTGTCATTCACTGTCTAGCCAAAGATACATTTTAGTCAATGACCTCATAAGACTGACAAGTTTTGAGATGCTATGGAAATTTCATGAATTGTACAATTTCTCAATTCTGAATTAATAAAGTAGATTTTCATTTAAAAGTAAAGAGTTGGGGTGCCTCGGTGGCCCAGTCGGTTTCAGGTCCAACTCTTGGTTTTGGCTCAGGTCGTGGTCTCAGGGTCTTGAGAGAGAGCCCCATGTCAGTCACACTCAGCAATCAGAATTCTCCATTTAAGAAACACAGATAAAATCTCTAACTATGGGGGGGCCCTGGTGGATCAGTGGATTAAAGCCTCTGCCTTCAGCTCGGGTCATGATCCCAGGGTCCTGGGATCGAGCCCCACATGGGGCTCTCTGCTCAGCGGGGAGCCTGCTTCCTCTCTCTGTCTGCCTCTCTGCCTACTCCTGATCTCTCTGTGTGTCAAATAAATAAATAAAATCTTTAAAAAAAAAAATCTCTAACTATGGAAAAACAAACTGTTGCCTAAAACATCCATTAGTGTACACAGTGTGAAACTTACTATTACTCACAATAGTAATTTAGTTGCCAATTTGGTTATGAAACATCTGAGAACCTCCCTTTTCTCAAAGGCAGCAAATCTGTAAGGCTGTAAGAGAAAGTTTTATGTATATATAAGCTTAAAAGTCTTGAGTTTTCTTCCTCCCTCCCAATTTCTATTCCTTCCTACGAATTAAACTAATTTTCTTCTTCTCACAACTCTAAAAAGTTCACGAAAAAAAAAAAATGCAGCATTCTGGATCACTCAGAGAGGACATTTTTTTCCTTAAACCTGAAAGCATTTATTTAGATATTTTACCAAATCAAAGCTTTTCAAAAATTTTAGAGAAGAATCAAATGTTACCTATCATATGGCCTATTGAACATTATTTTAGAAAGGTTTGGTAAGTGCTAGTAAGTGTTCTGATTTCCTTTATTTTTCCTGAGGGTTTATGCTTTCTTCAAAGTAACATCACTTGAATATCATAATACATTTAGTGTTTACAACTTTTTTCCTGCCAGTTTAGAAACATTCTTATCTGAGTTTGAAAGGACATCTAGATCAAAAGTAAATGCTATCAGATTGTAACACAAATCAGATTCTAAACTTACCCTGTTAAACTATTAGTAACTTTCAAAAAATACCAGTGAGTTGATTAAACTAAAAATAATTTAAGTGAAATTATAAAGCCCTACAATCATTCCCACCAAGTATAAGCTCATAGGAAAACATAAGTGCAATAATGCTATTTCTGTTGAGTTTTTACAACATGAATATTATTTAAAGCCATTCTATATTTTATTTTATTTTTTCAGTGTTCCAAGATTCATTATTCATGCACCACACCCAGTGCTCCATGCAATATATGCCATCCTCAAAAACCACCTTGAGATATCACCTTACACCAATTTGAATGACAAAGATTAACAAGACAGCAGACAACAAATGTTGGTGAGGATGAGGAGAAAGGGGAACCCTCTTACACTGTTGGTGGGAATGCAAGTTGGTGCAGCCACTTTGGAAAACAGTGTGTAGATGACTTAAGAAATTAAAAATAGAGCTACCCTCTGACCCTGCAATTGCACTACTGGGTATTTACCCCAAAGATACACATGTAGTGCAAAGAAGGGCCAATGTACTCCAATGTTCATAGCAGCAATGGCAACAATAGCCAAACTGTGAAAAGAGTCAAGATGCCCTTCAACAGATGAATGGATAAAGAAGATATGCTCCATATATACAATGGAATATTATGCCTCCATCAGAAAGGATGAATATCAAACTTTTGTATCAACATGGATGGGACTGGAAGAGATTATGCTGAGTGAAATATGTCCAGAAGAGAGAGTCAGTTATATGGTTTCACTTACATGTGGAGCATAAGGAAAAACATGGGAGAAGGAAAGGAAGGGTGAATTGGGGGAAATCAAAGGGGGAAATGAACCATGAGAGACTAAAGCCATTTTAAATGAAGTCCCAAAAGCTGTATTTCATTATGTTTGATTTTTAAAACATACCCTCCTTTTTCAGAATAGCATTGCGAAGTATACTTAGTATTACTGACCCATTATTCATCAGGTATTTACGGAGAACCTATTACAAGGTAGGCATTTTGTTAATTACTATGATATAACATTAACATGTGTACAGCCCCTGTGCTCATAGAGCTCATTTTCTACAAAAGACAGACCATTTAAGTGCAAATAATAAATAAAGGTTGATATACTACAACTGAGGAAGTGTAAAATGCTATGGGAGTTCAGAGAATGAGCTATCTAATATAGTCTCAGGGATTATGGGTGTCTAGTAACAATTATAACTCCCCAGTTTGTGTAGGATAGTAATCCGGTTATAGATCACTCCTGTAAGTTGCCCTTTTAGTTTTTATTGCTAGTTACTTCCCACTGTTCTATTTCACTGATTACTGAATTATGACTCCAATAACTCAACCTTACCTCTTCAGGACATGGTCGGCAGACGTCCAACTGCTAGTCCGTGCATTTCTTCACCTGAAGAAGCTCATCTGGACCTTGTAGGTGTCCTATCCATCCCTGCAGTGAGCCAGAAGTACAAGGCAGTTCACATCTCTGAAGAACAGCTCTCAGCTACTACCAAATGGTGGCCTTTATACCCTCAGCTCCCTCGCCCCTCAGGTGAGATGATTCTGAGTCAGATGTTCCACATTGGATGCCAGAGTTGTGTTTGTCAGATTAAGTTTCTTTTATCTACGAAACCACTTGCTTGACTGTTAACACTTATTATCTGTCTTCTTTCAATTTCATTTCTACATCCCCCTGCATGTATTTCCTGGGACCTTCCCAAGTAAACTCTCTGCATTGCAATATTTTTTGGTCTCAGTGGATGCTTTTTGATAAATCAAAAATAAAATAAACTTTAAGCCAGGGATTGTATAATTTCACCAATTTGACCATTTCCTATATGATCCTTAGTGATAGAAATTGGTTAATTTGTCCACCTCTTCTCATGTATTGTTTCTATACTTCCAGTTTTGATATTTAAATATCGCTCCTGATCAGTTCCTACATAAGGAATGTGTATGTCATTGGCAATGAAATAGTGGTATCAATTTTCTAGGAAGGAAGACTTATATGGATTAATTTTTTCTATTTCAAAAATAGTAAATATATAGTAAAAATACATATATGAGTTTATTGTTGTTGTTTATATTCGAGGGGAAGTGAAGAACTAAAGTGAGAGATCAGTGAAAGCAAGGTGATAATTTTTTGTTCACTATTCAATTCCCAGCACCTAAACGTAAGACTGATACTTAACAAAAATAATAAACATTTTGTAAATTAATGGCCTAAGGTCAAAGATTTGACAGTCATTGAGACTGTTTCTAAAGAAAGGAAAGCACTCCAGGATTTGAAACTATGCTATTGGCCATTTTTTGTTTCTTTAAGAAAATGTGTTGCTTATCAGTGTTAATGAGTATATAACATGAGAAACATTAGGTGTTTCAAACAGGTAAAGAACCTACTTGACTATAACACAGAGATCTCGTTAAATAATTATCATATTAAAGGGGATTGTGATTGATATCACCTGTAAAACACCATGAGCTCAAAGAGAAGAGATACATGCACAGCTCATGCTGTTTCCTATGGTGCAGTAGTAGTTAGGGTAGCAAAAGGTTACTGCCATTCATTTAAACAAAATGGGCATTTTATGTACCCTCACTGTCAGACAAGATGCAGTTGAGCAATGCTTTTGTCGAATATTATAAAAGGCATGAGTGATGGGGTTGGGGGACGAGGCAAGGAGGGAGAAAAAGCTATTTCATCTATTGATAGCCAACCCCAAGAGAAAAGCTATTCTCTTTCTAGCATAGTATCAAGTGACTTTTCAAATGACCCCTGCACTTTCTCCTCAAAGAAAATCTTTCTAGGTGGGCAATTCAAACATTTATTATGGTCTCAATAGGGAAATAAAAGAAAGAAAGAAAAAAAAGAAAGAAAAAATAATAGGGCTCCCTTGCAATATGCTGTTTTACTCTCCTCAGAACAAAGGGAATTACTGTATTTACTAAGGAAGGTATGAGTATGCTGTTTGGGAAATATAGCTATTTCTAGTAACAAATCAATCACTAATACTTTGTAATTAACCTCCTGGAGTGATTTAAGGATTTAAATGATTTCGAGTTTCTTCTCTAATATTTTTACTTATAAGGGTTATGTTTTTGGAAATAACTGATTTATTGATTTTGAGCGATGACAATAATTAACAATTATCATGACCTATATGTAATTACCTTGTACTGGAACATGAGACTTGTCAAATAGTTTGCATTTACCTAATTTTATCCTCAGAGTAAAATTATATAAGAGCACCTGAGTGGCTCAATCCATTAAGTATCAATTTTTTTTTTTTTTTTTTGCCAATTTTACTGCCTTTTCCAATTCTGGTACCTTTGATTTCTTTTTCTTTTTTTTTTTTAACATCATGAGTTATACTTTATTAACCTAATGATTTGCCAAGTAATATGGAATCTTTCCAATTTTTTTATAACTTTTTAAATTTTTTCCCCCAAATATGTTTATTTTATTTTTTCAGTGTGACAAGATTAATTGTTCATGCACCACACCCAGTGCTCCATGAAATACGTGCCCTCCCCAATACCCACCATCAAGTGTCAGACTCTTGATCTCAGCTTAGGTCTCTGTCTCATGGTTGTGATTTCAAGCCCCAGATTGGGCACCACACTGGGCATGGAGCCAATTTAAAAACTTTTTTAAAAATTATTATTTCTATTCCTGTTTTAAAGACAAGGAAAACTAAATCTTAGAGCTGTTAAGTACATTTTCCAAAGCTAAAAAACTTACGGAGTTATATCATTACCTAATTCTAATTAGAATAAATATAAGACCAGCTAAATGATTTAACATTACCTGGACTCATAAAAATATTAATTTTTTTATTCTTCTAAAAGATATGAGATACGTAACAGTCTTTGGGTGAAGTTTAACCAACTATGTACAAAATCGCTTCTGTTCATTCACCCTGGGAAAGAAGAAATTTCAACAAGATAGCAGAGTGTGTATCTCACCACCTAGAAAGGCATAAAAACTATTTGTGAACAGAAGATGGAAGTGAGTGAAATGTTCATTTCTGTATTGGTATCTAATATGGAGATGCAGGGGTTCCAGTAGAAGAATCAATTACCTCATTGCGTGTTTTCTTTTTGTTTTAA
>CM052800.1:41529499-41547214 GCA_028533885.1 Nasua narica | reverse complement strand
CAGAGGCTTTAATCCACTGAGCCACCCAGGCACCCCACCATTCGGCCTTTTTTTGAAGAGCCTTGGTTCTTGTTAGTAAAAGATGTTATTTAGAAGATCTATGCATTTAGAGTTCTCGTTGCTACAGAGGTATCGTAGAATCCAGGCCCTCTAGATGATAAAGCTAACTACATATAAGTATACATATTATATATACATACATACATACATTTATTTCTATATGTAAATCTGTAGAGATCTATTCACAATACAATCAAGACCAATATTGTCCCCTTTTATCTATGTAAATCCTTTGTTTGATGGTGAGATCCTGACTTCTAATATCTCAATATATTTACTTAGTTGCTTATTCCCCTAGATACTCCAACCTCCTGACTATTTTATTCCCTCAGGGCTATGCTGCTCTCTCCTTGGCTCCACTGCCTGCTGAGTCCCAGTCTCACATCAACTCCTGGGCATTCCACTTTTTCAGCCTCAGGTCTTTGGCTGTATTGCAATCTCTTCCTCCATACCATCTACATGGCCTCTTCAAGGAAAAACAGGTGGAAGAAAAAGAGAAATTTTCTTTTAATTGTTATTTTTCAAATAATCCGTTTTTTTTTTTTACATTTGACTAGGTTAAATTTTGTACTTAGACAAATGATATTTTGAAAAATAACTTAGAATCAATAAAACTGAGCAGGGTAGATATCATGCCACCCTCCCTTGCCTAGAATTATTTTAGTATCACTATGCAGATTATAGTATTAAGAAATCATTTTTTTGAACTGTGGCTGATGCCCCACAATTTTAGTCTTCCATTTTTTTACGTTAGAGATGACATTCTACCAAATCAATGAAATGCTGTTCAGTTTAGTCCCAGTGGTATGGAGTTTCTGAGAAAAAGCAGAAACCAGTGACTTATCAGAAATCGTGTCTTTGAACCATGACAGGCCATCATATACCTTCAGCAGAACTGGGACAGTTGTGTCCCAAGAGCTGCAGATAAAACTCTGAGTAACTCAGATGCTATGAAAAAAGGAAATGTTGGAAGTGCCTTGCTATCTCTTCAGGATTCCAATATGATTTTCTAAGATATGTACATGAAAAAGGAAGACTGAATCACTTCTGAAATGAATGTGAATCTTTTATCAAACCTAATTCAACATGGATTGAAGCCTTAAAAAAAGAAGGTGTTCACAGAACACTGGTATTTAAAAGTGTTAAAAGAGGGGCACCAGGGTGGCTCAGTGAGTGGAGCCTCTGCCTTCAGCTCAGGTCATGATCTCAGGGTCCTGGGTTTGAGCCCCACATGGACCTCTCTGCTCAGCAGAGAGCCTGCTTCCCCCTCTCCCTCTGCCTGCCTCTCTGCCTACTTGTGATCTCTCTCTCTGTCAAATAAATAAATAAAATCTTTTTAAAATAAATTAAAAAATAGGTGTTAATAGAGCACTAGTAAAATCCTTTGTGATTCACATAATCTCTGGGGTCATTTCCTATGTTTAATGCCATCCTTATATATTCTACTTCATGTTCTCTAGTATTTGTTTATATAAATTAACACATAACCAGGAAAGACAGGGATACAAGCTAATTATTATTCGGTATGTAATGGCCCTTAATATTTTTCATGAGAATTTTCTTCATCTGTCAAGCTTTTGTTCTTTCTGCGTAATAAAATCATATCAACTACTGATGTCTACCATTAATTTTTTGGTTATAGTTTACTCTAACAAATGAATAAGAGGCTGCATCCTATTGAAGACTGAGTACCTCCGTTTGATCAAAACACACATACAGGAAAAATAAAACATGGATACCAGAAGGACAAAATTAGAGGTGTAGAGAATGTTTCTGAACCAACAAATGTTTAGGGACATGTATTGATCTTGAGGTAAAATAACAATGATAAATATTAGGTACTCAAAAAATGTTAACTATTATTTCATGATGTGGACTTGTTTGTGAGAGAGGAGGTGTTCATTTTCTCAACAAACAATATAGATATCTCGCAAACAATACAGAACTTTTTTCAGTTAGCCAAAACCATATTAGAAACCAAGGTTCTGCGTGGCTCAATGGGTTAAAGCCTCTGCCTTCCGCTCAAGTCATGATCTCAGGGTTCTGGGATCGAGCCCCACATCGGGCTCTCTGCTCCGCGGGGAGCCTGCCTCCCCCTCTCTCTCTGCCTGCCTCTGTGCCTACTTGTGATCTCTCTCCTCTCTGTCAAATAAATAAATCAAATCTAAAAAAAAAAAAAAAACCAAGGTTCTGGTATGTATGTCAAGGCTTAAGTCCTTTGAAGAACTTCATGCAAAAAGAAAATGTCACTTTTCATGTATAATTAAGTAAATACTTTTACTTCTTCTATTCTTTTATTGACCTGCCATTTAAATAAAAATAAAAGTGTTATTATAAGTAAGTCCTCTTTTTTTATATATTAATCCTGGAAAACACTTAAAAGTAGCATAATGAAACTTGCAGATCCTATAACCAGAAGGCTGTAATTGCTGCTGCATATTTTAACCTAAGTGTTTGTTGTTAATGTGGGTAACATAAGTCTGCAACTTAGTAGTTCAGTTCATCATCCTCTCCTTACCCGGCTTATTGTCATTTTCTCTTAATTCTTCTTCACTGAATATTTTGGCTACATGGCTCCTTCCACCCTCACTTTCTTTTATTTTTAAAAAATGTAAGCTGTTTTGTATTGTTCCTTTCTGTTTATTTTTCTCATATATACGCAAAGATCTTGTTTTTCGAATGATTTACTTGAGGAAATGTTTCATTACTTCATATACATCTGATTTTGTCCTTCTTATATCCATAATTTTGTGGGGTTTTTTTCCTGTATGTGCAATTTTTGATGAAACATAGGAACTCAATCCTCACAGGAAGCAGCCCCTGGTTGAATTATCTGAGTGGAATGTAACCAAAAAATTAATGGTAAAGATCAGTAGTTGATATAGGTTCATTACACAGAAAGAACCAAAGCTTGATAGAAGAAAGTTCTCTTCAAAAGTATTAAGGGTCAAAAAAAAAAAAAGTATTAAGGGTCATTATGTGCAGAGTAATAATTAACTTCTATCCCTATCTCTTTTGGTTGTTAATTTAAATACAAACAGGTGCTAGGGAACATAAAATGGGATATGTGAAAATGGCATTAACATAGGAAATATCCCCAGAGATATTATGAAACATGTTTTGGATTTCTTAAATGCAAGACAAATATTCTTTTTTTTTAGAAACTGACTTTTTTAAAAATTTTATTTATTAGAGAGAGAGAGAGATCACAAGTAGGCAGAGAGGCAGGCAGAGAGAGAGGGAAGCAGGCTCCCCACCGAGCAGAGAGCCCGATGCGGGGCTCAATCCCAGGACCCTGAGATCATGACCTGAGCTGAAGGCGAGGCTTTAACCCACTGAACCACCCAGGTGCCCCAAGACAAATATTCTTTTAAATGTCAACTTGAGAATTGGTAAGGAATCAATGGGATGAGGTCCTATGGGAGTCAGTCCATTTCTAGATTCTGCAGTATTATAAAAACAATGCTGGTAAAGTTGGTCTAGCAGGGCAAAAAGTTCTTTCAATCATGCAACCACCATCAGTATAGAATTGGGGTGAGTTATTGCAGTCAAAGTGACTTTGTGACAGTATGTACTGGGCAGAAACAAACTATACTGAGCCTGATTTCTTGGCTACATACTGTAACAATTTTTTACATCAATATGACTGTCACTTTTGCTTTCCCTGAGAAAAACAGATTCTGCTTTTGTATGGATTAGAAAGCTTGGTCTCCTACCAACACAGACTGAGATGTAAAATAACCTAAAAGTATTTAATAATAAAAAATCTATTTCATATTAATTAATTGTATGTGATTATTGTTAGATTTCAGACTACAGTGATAGGATGGAGTTAAGAAATTGATCTTTGTTTAAGGAGATTAGTCATGTGAAAGTGGGAAATAAATTCTCTGAGATGAACATATGTGTAAATAATAAAACTCCTCCACTGTTTGCCTTTATCTAGTTGTTCCAGGATTTCTATAAAATTACCCAAATTAAAATAAAACAATATGTCAAGGACACTGTGCATGTCAATTCCAACAAATTAATGTTTTCTTTTCAAATGTAATTAAGATCATTTATTCAGTGATTGTCCTTCCTATGATAATATTAGTATTCTTGTACATGCATTCATCTCCAAATTCTGGAAATCACTAAGTTGGTTTGGTTCTTGGAACTACAAATGTTAAAATGGCATCTTTGAAGTCATGTAGGGTGGGTTCATATCCTCTCTCTTATTTACTAGTCATTGAAAGCAGGTATTTAACCTTCCTGTCAAAATAACTTAATATTTTTAAGCCCCAATTTTGTTCTATGTTTTACAGGATTAAATGAGTTCAGATCTGTGGTATGTTAGGAACATTTAAAATGATCAATAATTGGGGGTTCCTGTAAATGCCATCACCGTCATCATCATATATAAATATCCTTCTTAACTATTCCCAAAGAGGCACATGCTATCTTGGAAAAAAAAAATGTTTACAAACCTATTTTAACTAGAATTAGTTGAATGCTAATGGTAGAATATTAATCTAAATCCATTCTGCATTGTCAAATATGTATGTAATTCATCATCATTTCCTGACCTAGGATGCTCTGGAGTAACCACATTCATCAATAAAAAGCTATTATACAGGGCAAGAATGATGGGTGGAAAGTCTCAAAATGGTTTGTATATTTTGTTTGCATCCATCAAGATGAAAGTGGAAAACTGCAAAACACATTTTACTCACTGATAAGCACCATGAAGTGTTTACCACTACTGTATATAAAAGTCATATTTTATTAACACAGGTTAACAGAAGGGAGCAACGTTTGCTGTATAGCATGAATTTATATAAGGGTGCACCATATGACCAGCAATGAAAGTGGAAAATTCTTTAATTCCAAACTCGGCTCATTTGGGCTTTATTTATCAGTTGTATAAAATGATACAGAGATTTCTGAAAATTCATTCATTCATAAGTATTCATTCAAAAATTATTTCCTGAATATGTAATAAGTTCCATAATCTCATTTTAAAACCCTTAGTGACTACGGAAAAATCTATTGGGTTTGGGGTGCCTGGGTGGGTTAAAGCCTCTGCCTTCAGTTCAGGTCATGGTCTCAGAGTCCTGGGATCAAGCCCCACATTGGGCTCTCTGCCTAGCGGGGAGCCTGCTTCCCCCTCTCCCTCTGCCTACCTCTCTGACTACTTGTGATCTCTTTTTCTGTCAAATAAATAAATAAAATCTTAAAAAAAAAAAGAAAATCTATTGGATTTGCTTATATTTTTTATGTAGGAATTCATTAATGCAGAAAACACTTATTGAGAATCAACTATAGATCAAGCAAGTCATTAGATCCTGGCTACCTACAAGAAAGTATACATGTTCCCTCATCTCCAAAAGCTCACAAATTAAGGAGAAAAAATCACCAGCAGAATAACTATATTGGCTGTAACTAGATCATATGCACATCTCTTTAATGTGATTATATGCATGGACCAAAAAACCCCCTGCCTCTATTTATGTGCCTGAGTGCACCTGTTGTGGGCTGGAGAGTGGCAGGGTTTTGGAAGAGGAAATAATGAAAACTTAACAAAATAGGTGTCACAGTGAAAAATATATTCACAAATACATACACATGAGCATGTTTTAAAAAGGATATTTATTTTAATATGGTTCTGCAGAGGTTGAATATAGAGAAATGACCAGCAATGAAAGTGGAAAATTCTTTAATTCCAAACTCGGCTCATTTGGGCTTTATTTATCAGTTGTATAAAATGATACAGAGATTTCTGAAAATTCATTCATTCATAAGTATTCATTCAAAAATTATTTCCTGAATATGTAATAAGTTCCAGGAACTATTTAAATGCTTAAAATGTAATGTTAGGCAAACATCCACACATTTGTTGCTCTCATAGAGTTGGTAACCCGATGGATGAATCAAATATGAAATTAAATAATCTTATAAATATATACATATAAAATATAATTTAAAAAGAGATAAGTACTCTGATGGAAAGGAAGAAATCTATGACAGTATAAATCAGAATAAATAAATGTGGAAGAAGTCAGGGAAGGTTTTTTAAAGAAATGTGCATTAAACTTAGATCTTAAGATAATTAAGATTTACCCAGAGGAAGGAGCTGAGGACAGGTGGAAACAGTTCATGTCAGAATAATGTTTTTATGTAGTTAGATAGTACATAACTGGTTTGAGAAATTGTGGAAAGTCCAGTGTGGCTGGAGCACAGGCCATGATGAAAATAGTTAGTCTGGCATACTAATATTAAGTCCTCATAACTAAGATCATATGTGTGTTTTTTTTTCTCTTAAGAGAAATTATTACTCAAGAACTTAATAGATAATTGCATAGGTAGTGTGAGAGAGAACTATGTCCAGGTTTACTCTGTGGCTTCTGGCTAATGGCAAAGACTTCATTGGTCTGTCATTCTTGAGAAACAGAATATGATAAAATAACCAAATATAGAAGAAAATGGAATTATATTTTAGAATAATAATTCTAATATGAATGTAGACAATGTTTGGATCTGGGAAAAAAGGGAGTTGGGAAAGGATGATACTTCCAATGATAAAGCCAGTTTTTATTTTCTTTTTAGTCTTTTTTTAAATGTATTTTTATTTTTTTATTTTTTTAAAAGATTTTATTTATTTATTTGACACAGAGAGAAGGATCACAAGTAGGCAGAGAGGCAGGCAGAGGGAGAGGAGGAAGCAGGCTCCCCGCTGAGCAGAGAGTCCGATGTGGTGCTTGATCCCAGGACCCTGAGATCATGACCTGAGACGAAGGCAGAGGCTTTAACCCACTGAGCCTCCCAGGCGCCCCTTAAATGTAACTTTAAATGTAATTTTGTTTTTAGTTTAAGTATAATTACATATAGTGTTATATTAGGCATATTTTATTAGTGTTATATCAGGTATACAATTTAAAAATTCAACAATTCTATATATTACTCAGTGCTTATTATGGTCAGTGTACTTTTAATCACTTTATCTATTTCACCCATCCCCCTCAACCACCTCCCTTTTGGCAACCACAAATTCGTTCTCTATATTTAAGAATTTTGTTTTTTTGTTTCTTTTTCCTTTGTGGGTTTGTTTCGCTTCCTAAATTCTACATATGAATGAAGTCATATGGTATTTGTCTTTATCTGTCTGACTTATTCACCTAAGATTTTATCTTCTAAGTCCATACATGTTGCAAATGGCAAGACCTCATTCTTTTATATATATACACACATCTGCATACCACCTCTTCCTTATGCATTCATCTATTTTGTTTATTTATTTATATTTTAATTCCAGTATAGTTGACATACAGTGTTACATTAATTTCAGTTGTACCATCTAGTACAATATACAATGTACAATGTACAATATAGATTCTACAATTCTATATATTACTCAGTGTCATCAAGGTAAATGCACTACTCTTAATGCCTTTTACCTATTTCACCCATCCCCCAACCTACCTGCCCTCTGGTGGACTCTGTTTGTTCTCCATAGTTAAGATGCTATTTTGGGGTTATTCTTTTTTTTTTCTTTGTTAATTTGTTTTGTTTCTTAGAATCCACATATGGGGAAATCATATAGTATTTGTCTTTCTCTTTTATTTCACTTAGCATTTTACTCTCCAGATGTATTGTAAATGGCAATATTTCATTCTTCTTTATGGCTGAATAATATTCATGTGTGTGTGTACCCTTTGTTGTTGTTGTGTCTGTTTTGTTGTCTTTGTTGTCTGTTCACCTATTGATGGACAATTGAGTTGCTCCCATAATTTGGCTATGGTAAATAATGCTGCAATAAACATAGGGATGTAGTTATCCTTCCAAATTAATGTTTTTGTATTTTGGGGCTAATTAGTAGTGTGATTTCTGGATCAAAATGTAGTTTTATTTTTAGTTTTTTGAGGAACTTCCATACTGTCTTCCACAGTGGCTACACCAGTTTACATTCCCACCAATAGTGTATGAGGGTGATATCTCATTGTCAGAATCACTAAAATCAAAAACACAAAAAACAAAAAGTGTTGGCAAGGATGTGGAGAAAAAGGGACCTCATTATGTGTGAGCAGGAGGAGAGGCAGAGGGAGAAGGAATTTCAAGCAGACTCCCCACTGAACATGGATCCCAACATAGGGCTTGATCCCACAACCCTGAGATTGTGACCTGAGCAGAAACGGAGAGGCTAGCTCAACCAGGTAGCTACCCAGGTGCCCCAACAAATTTCTTTATGTTGATTTTGTATCCTGTGACTTCACTGAACTCATTCATCAGTTTCAATACTTGTTTCGTGAAGTCTTTAGGGTTTTCAGTATATATGGCATCATTTCATCTGTGAATAGTAAAAATTTTACTTCTTACTTAGCAATGCCTTTTATTTCTTTTTCTTTATCTGATTGCTGTGGCTAGGACTATGTCAAATAAAAGTGGCGAGAGTGGACATCCTTATCTTTCCCTAATCTTAGAGGAAAATCTTTCAGTTTTTTGCCAGTGACCATGATTTTAACTTTTTTTAACTGTAGGTTTTTTACATATGGCCTTTATTATGTGGAGGTATGTTCCTTCTATACCTACTTGGTGACAGTTTTTATCATGAATGGATTATATGCTTTGTTAAAAACTCTTTCTGCATCTATTGAGATGATCATATGGATACATATCATGTTAATAAGAGAAAAATAAAAATCATATGATCATCTCAATAGATGTTATAGTTTTCTTTACTGTATAATAATTACATACGAATTTAATGGCTTAAATTGGAATTTTTCCAGATTATAGGTCAAAACTGGTACCCCCAAAATGAAATGAAAAGTGTTGAAAATAGAATAAATTAAGATAGAATGATGCTGTTATTGTGTTTAATTACTCTAAAAATTACAGCTTAAAGCAATAAAGGTAAAAAAAAAATGTGTGCTTAAAGAATTTGAGAGGCAGGGTGGGGTGTCATGGGGGGGTGGGGGAGAGAAATGAAACAAGATGGGGTGGGGAAGGAGACAAACCATAAGAGACTCCTAAATTCATGAAACAAACTAAGTGTGGCTGGGAGGTAGAGGGGGTAGGGTTATGGACATTGGGGAGGGGATGTGCTATGATAAATGCCATGAAATGTGTAAGACTGATGATTCACAGACATGTACCCTGGGGCAAATAATGCATTATATCTTAATAAAAATTTGATAAAATTCAAAAAAAATGTGTGCTTATAGTGTATATCAAAGTGAAATGTTTGATAATAATGGTATAAGGGTACAAGGGGAATTAGAATACACCATCTTAAGATTTTTACACTAAGAAACAGAATATTATTTAATGATGGACTCAAGCTATTTTAAAGGTATGTTGTAAAATCCCATAGAAATAATTTTAAATCTTAATAAGATTAACAATTTATCTCTTCTAATATATTCTAATATTCTTCCTTTCCTTCAGGGTACTTGCCTCTTTTTAAATTATATATTTATATTATACATGTGTAAGATTATTTAATTCATATCTGATTCCTCCATTAGTTTGCCTCTTCACAGATGTGTGCATGTTTTTTTAAACATTTTATTCACAGCTTTTAGACAGTGCCTGGAACTTATTAAGTATTCAGGAAATAGTTGAATTGAATGAATGAATGAATGAATGAATGAGTTTGACTTAGGTAATAAGTCAAAAGAACACAAAATGGAATCATAAAAATTGTCCAATTAATCCAAAGAAAGCAGAAAGATGTTTAAAAAGAGCCAACAAATAGTTGGTATTAATCTATATATATTAACAATAGTTTAAAAGTAAAGTAGCCACTCTGGCAAAAAAATTTGATGCTTCTTCAAAAAATTAAATATAGAATCACTATATGACCCAGCAATTCCACCTTTTTTTCTCCCCAAATATGTTTATTTTAATTTTTCAGTGTTACAAGGTTGATTGTTCATGCACCACACCCAGTGCTCCATGCAGTACGTGCCCTTCTCAATACCCACCACCAGGCTCGCCCACCCCCCCACCACCTCCCCTCCAAAACCCTCAGTTTGTTGCTCAGAGTCCACAGTCTCTCCTGGTTCATCACCCCCTCCGATTTCCCCCCATTCACCCTTCCCTTCCTTCTCACGATGCCCTCCATGATTTTCTTTATACTCCAGATGTAAGTGAGACCATAAGATAATTGACTCTCTCCGCTTGACTTATTTCACTCCGCATAATCTTTTCTAGTCCTGTCCATGTTGATACAAAAGTTGGATATTCATCCTTTCTGATGGAGGCATAATGTTCCATTGTATAGATGTACCACATCTTCCTTATCCATTCATCTGTTGAAGGGCATTTTGGTTCTTTCCACAGTTTGGCTATTGTGGCCATTGCAGCTATGAACATTGGGGTACATGTGGCCCTCCTTTTACTGCATCTGCTTCTTTGGGGTAAACTCTGAGTGTGCAATTGCAGGGTCATAGGGTAGCTGTATGTTTAATTTCCTGAGGAATCTCCATACTGTTTTCCAAAGTGGCTGCACCAACTTAATAGTCTCAATTTTTGGAAACAGTGATTAAAACAGATTGTGGTATGCCAATGTTCATAATAGCATTACTCATAATAAACAAAAGATGGAAACAACTCAGTACCCATCAACACATTAAAAGATAGATAAAATGCAGTATCTACATACCATGGAATATTATTCAGTTATAGAAGGAATGAAACTATGATAGATGCTATAACATATATAAGTCTTAAAAACATTATGCTAAGTGAGATAGGCATTCACAAGAAGATAAATATTGTGTGATTACACTTACATGAAATATCTAGAATTGGCTAATTAATGGAGACAGAAAGTAGAGTAGAAGTCATAAGGGACTGGGGAGACAGGGAATGAGTAATTATTGCTTAATAAATGGGTACAGAGTTCCTATTTCGGTGATATGGTAACTAGTGGTAATAGTTGTACAGCATTTTGAATGTAATTATGATACTGACCAATTCAGTCAGTATCATGTGAGGGTTTTTCCTCACATGTGAGGAATTTTTCAGTGAGGGCTTTTCCCCCCACACCAAGCAATTCTCTGATATCATATAAGTGTCTTTTAATTCAACTCAATTCTGACACTATACATCCTGATGGCTATAGTGTCAGGTCCCACAAGTTAAGGGATCAGTTCTGCAAGACTCCCCCCCCACCCCACTTCAAACAGCAATTAAAAGTCCACATTATTTCTTGTGCTTCTAATCAACCGGTTATAGAACAGAGGTTCCAATGACCCCCTTTAGGTTTGGTTAATTTGCTACAGCAGTTTACAGAATTTAGAGAAACATTTTAGTTACTAGATTACCATTTTTTATGAAATGATTTAACTTAGGAATAGCCAGATGGAAGACAAGCTGATAGGGCAAGATATGGAGAAAGGGTGAGAAACTTTCATGCACTCCCCAAGTGTACCCCTCTATCCAAATCTTCACATGTGCACCAACTGGGGAACTCCCTGAATTCTACTCTTTTGGATTTTCATGGAGGCTTCATTACATAGACATGATTGATTAAATCACTGGCCACTGGTAATTGAGCTCAAACTCCAGCCCCTCTCCCTTCCCTAGATATTAGGAGGAAGCAAGGTAATGAAAGTTCTAACCCTCTAATCACAACATTGGTTCCCCTGGCAACCAGTCTTAATCCTTAAATTACCAAGGGGTTGTCCAAAAGTCAATTCATTAACATAATTACAGACACCCTTATTGCTCTCACCACTTAAAAAATTCCAAGGGTTTTGGGAGTTCTGTGCCAAAAAAGCAAAGACTAAATATATATTTCTTTTTTTTTTAAGATTTTATTTATTTATTTGACACAGAGAGAGAGATCACAAGTAGGCAGAGAGGTAGGCAGAGAGAGAGGGGAAAGCAGGCTCCCTGGTGAGCAGACAGCCCGATGCGGGGCTCGATCCCAGGACCCTGAGATCATGACCTGAGCCGAAGGCAGAGGCTTTAATCCACTGAGCCAACCAGGCGCCCCTATATTTCTTAATATGAATCACAGTATCACATCAACTAATGCAACTAATTGTACACTTAAAATAGATAAAATGTTATATTTTATGATATATATATATATATGTTATGACAAAATTATCTAAATAAGAAGGCAAAAATTTCAAAATGGATAAAAAGCAAGACCTGATTGCATGGTGTCTACATGAAACCCACTTTATATATAATGATATAGATAGATTAAAGTAAAATGATGGAGAAACCAGTGAAGAATGAACTAGAATTATATGTAAACAAAGTGAAAAATCTACGAAGATGTTGGGGCATCCGGGGATAGAATCCAATTTATTATAAATGTATGCTATTATCTCAATATGGGGGACAGGGGAAAAGGAGATAAAGTCTGAATTCATTTTTGACATTAAACTGCTGACCACTTTCAAGCTCTACTATTCTCTATTTCCATTTTATCTTGCATCCACACAAACTTATAAAAAAAGTCCAAAATTTCCCTTCCTTGAAACCAGTGGAAAGTTAAAACCATGTAAGCTACAGTCTATAATCATATATGAACTCTCAACCTGGCAAGACCCCCTAAATAGCCCCCCACACAAATGATTGTTTCTCCTTTCTCTCAGAAAGAGCTTTTAGACCTATTTAGATATCAGCTTTGTTTTTTCCAGAAAGCCTTATTACATAAATAATAAATCTCTTCATACCCACTTGGTGCATATATGGTGTCATCAATCGCAACACTGGAACCATTTGAGGCTGGGATGGGGTGTCTGTCTGCCCCATCAGACAGGGTGACTACAATATCACTGATTTATATGAATTTAGAAAATTATGTGGGTTTTTTTTACTGGATTCTGTAAGGCTATTAACAAAAGAAAACATTCATAATCCCTGTAATTTAGGGTGTAAATTCCTTCCCACTTCACCACACATACACACACACACATAAGGACATATATTAGAAATTTTGAAATCACTTTAGTTGTATAATAAGGTTGAACAAATTAAAATACCAAAATCAAGTTTCTCAATCTCAGAGTACTAGTTTGCAAATTAGGTAAAATTTTACATATAAAAATGTGAGTAGGCTAAAATGAACTCTCCTATGCAATTAGAATTGTAGATATCAGTATGAACTCATTTTGATGTGTTTGTGTGCATATTTTTTTAGATAGAGGCGAAAAATATCTATCTCTCTATTTCTATCTATATGTATACAGGGAGATACATGTAACAAAAAGCACATCAAGTATCTATATGCTGGTTCCTACATGCCATTCTTTAATACAAGAAGCCAAGGCTCCTTGGAGAAATGGCTGATTCTAGAACTCCAGCAGAGAAAATATAAAATTAGTCTGGAAGATCTTACTATGCCGGAAACTAAAAAGATGCTCAAAACAAAACAACAGCGCCTGACAAAGAGACATAGGAGCCAACCTGAAAGAACCCCCAGTAGTTAAATCTGAAATAGTCTGAGGAAATAGTAATAGTAGTAATAGGTGGTTCCTGGATCACTCAGTGGATTAAGTGGACTCTTGGTTTGGGCTGAGGTCATGATCTCGAGGTTGTGGGATCAAGCCCCTCCAGTTGGGCTCTGCACTCAGCCTGGAGTCTGCTTGTCCCTCTCCCTACCCCTTTACCCCCCCCACCCCTCGCTCATGTGTGAATGGTCTCTCTCTCAGTGTCTCTCAAATAAATAAATAAAATCTTGGAAAAAAGATGTAGTAGTAGTAAAGTTTATAACCCAAGTATTAATATAACTGTCCATGCATCCATACTGAGACAAATGATTGACAAAATTTAAAAGTGAGGAAAAAGGAATAAGTCATTCCTACTTAAGAATTTCAAATAAGAGATAGATTACCCCTCTTCTAGGAGGTAGAGCTTAATACTTTTCCCCTTGAGTGTGAGCGAGACTTAGTAACTCTCTTCCAAAGAATAGAATATAAAATGGGAAAACTGGAAAAATATCATCAGACAGCATCTTAACCAAGTAATCAGTATAAATATCACCATTAATAAATAATGTTAATATAATATTCATTTCTTCTCAGATTTTCTTTCTCTCTATGCTCTACTTCCTAAAACTTAATAGCCCCAGTATAATCTTGAGAAAACATCAACTACAACTTGAATGACTTTCAAAAACATAACCTGACCAAATCTCTTCAAAAATGTCAAGATCATGAAAAACAGGAGAATATTAAAAATTTGTCATAGACAGGAGTAGACTAAGGAGACATAACGACTAAATGCAATGTATACAACCTGGATTGTATCTTTGAACAGAAAAAGAAAAAAAATGACCTTAATAAAAAAAATTAAATCAGAATAAATTTGTAGTGTAGTTAATAGTAGTATATAAATATTAATTTATGCTTTTGATAAATATACCATGATGTATAAGATATTAACATTAGTGCAATTGAATTGAATATTATATGATAATTCTGACCCATCTTTGAAACTTTTCTATAAATCTAAACTATTTCATAATAAAAGTATATTAAAAAACTTGGTATATAAATAGTATAATAAGCTTACAAAATATTCCTTCTGTTGTGATGCATTAACACACATCACAACCCATACAATAATCTTACCAGAAAGTCTTATCTCAAACATTAAAGATTAATAACAATGACTTCTAATAATAAAGGAAATGTACACTTGACACATTCTACTAGACAACAGTTATGGGTTTGAAAAAAAAATAAAAGCCCGTACCATGAAATATGGTATTGAATTTAAAGAAGGTGGGGAGTATGCTAGTTTCCCAGGGCTGCTCTCACAAATTACCATAAATTCATGGTTTAAAACAACATAATTTATCCTCTCATAGTTATGTAGGCCAGAAGTTCAAAGTCGAGATGTCATCAGAGCCCTGCTTCCTTTGTAGGCTCTATGGGAGAATCCTTCCTTGCCACATACAACATCTGGTGGCTCCAGCTATCTGCTTGTGGTGCCATCACTCCAGCCTTTGCTTCTGTCTTCACATAGCCTTCTATTTAATGTCTTCTTTTCCATCTGTTATAAGGATAATTGCCATTGGATTTAGGTTCCGCCTGCATAATTCAAGATGATCTTTCCTCTAAATCCTTATTTTAATTACATTTGAAAAAACTCTTCTTTGCCCCAAATAAGGTCATATCCACAGGTTCTTGGACATAATATATCTTTTTGGAACCACCACTTATCCTATTATGGGGGGAACTAAACATGACATATTTAGAAGACATGAAAATTACATGCCCTGAATGACACTTGGTTGGATTATGGGTGAAAAAATCTAAAGAGACATTAATGGAACAGTTGGGAACATTTTATATGGACCATACCTATTAGATATTATTTATTTTATCAATATTATATTTATTAGATATGGTGATATGTTCATTGCATGGATAAATGCATTGGTTCTTAGTGGTTACATGCAGATATATTTGAATTTGAAATGATGATTGCAACTTCTAAATAGCAAAGAAATATTATGGAGGGATATGTAAGTGTAAAACAAGGGTATAAGTAATGAGAGAGAGAATAATGAGAGAATATGGTAAAATGTTAACAATTTGGTAAATCTAACTAAAGAATATAATCACTTTATTCTACTTCTAATTTTTGTGGATTATAATTATTTTTAAATGAAGCATTAATAAGATAAAACAATAATACATTGGTGATATTCTACCTGTTTTTTATCTAAGAGAAAAGAATTGTGACTCAAGATTTAGAGGCCAAATACTACTTCTTCTACCACTAAAACTTATGTAAGTAACAGTCTTGGGAATTAGTCTACCTATAAAAGCTGACACTTTTACCCTCTAAAATATTGTTTGAAATTATGTAAAATATATTTTTATTAAGCAAATAGTATTTTGATGGTGGCTAAAGAATTGTGTGGGGAAATTTACATATCTAAGCAAACAACAGAATTTTAAGTGCAAAATACTAAGATTTAAGTATTCACAGACAGTCATGCACAAGATAAGAATTTGTCAATAAATGTTCACCTCCTTTTGGTTTTGCCAATAATATATCAGATTTATTCATCTATAAGATTTTAGAATTCATCAAATTACTAAATAAGGTTCATTTCCCAAAGTAGAAAAATAAATGTCTCCAGAGAAGCCCTGGATATATAGATTGGTATTATTCACCCCCTGAATGTTTATAGCTGTTGTCTCCTCTATTGGACTCTAAGCTACTTATGTAGTCAACAGTTAGAGGATTGTTATTTATGTTGCTTGACTCTCACTTTTTCACTTTCAAGGAATTTGCTGAATATTACCTCAATCATGATTGCAAGTGCACTGACATGGGAATATAAGACAGTTATTGCCAACTGAAGTGGTGAATATGGGGTGTGTGTGTGTGTGTGTGTGTGTTTTAAAGCATGGATATGCTTGAGAGTTTCTGGAACCATTTGGTTTTGATTTATGAAGGTCACTAGTGAGTATATAGATCAAAATTTGACTTGTTTTCAATAAGGGTCTTGATTAATCAATCAATAGACAAGTGCATTTCGGAGTGCAATTCTAAAGGTCCTTGGAAACACTTCCTTTAGTATTATGAGTAAGAAACATACTATTCTAATAAAAAAAAGAAAAGAAACATACTATTCTAACAACAGAATAAATTTTCTTTAAAGTACGCCAAGGCCTACTTTTTGAAAGATTACAGAGAATTATGAATTATTTTTATTTCAAAAAGTGCCTTACTAGTAATGACAAGTAACACTTTTTTTCTGTTAAAGAGATTATTATGTGCCTTGCTCATATATAGCTCTTTATTTAATCTAATAAAAATAAGTAAATTGTAATTACTTGATTTTATTTATTTATATTTTTATCTTTTTAAAGGTTTTATTTGAGAGAGAGAGAAAGCACAAATGGAGGGAGAGGTTGAGGGAGAGGGAGAAGCAGACTTCCCGCTGAGTCAGGAGCCCTATGTGGGGGGGTCATGATCTGAGTCGAAGGCAGATGCTTAACTTATCAAGCCACTCAGGCACCCCAAATCACTTGATTTTGTCCAATTAACAAATATACTAGAGTATATATACCCAAATTAATGTTATCTAGGACACTAGAGAATTTATACTTGTCACTTATTCATGTTTTCCTCTATTGTTTATATCATTGTGATGGAACATGGTGATTCAGGGCACCAATCTCCTTTTGGAGAAAGACTTTTTGCCCCTGCTGCCAGGAGCTCCTTCTGCAGATTTCTTTGAGCTATTCCAGTGCAGGGATTACCTCAGCTGCTGTTTCACCATAAAGCAAAACAACACTTTAGTTTCTGACTTCTCAGTAGGGCTGGGCAAGGATTTAGTGGAGCTTCTTTTGCATTTCCTCTTCTCTCTCTGCTCAGTCCTCCTCTCCAACATTGCTAAACACCCAGGTATTGATTCCAAGGGACTCTTAATAAACATCTTAAATGCTGAGCTGTGTTCCAGAGTTATCTTGTTGGAGAACCCAATTTATAAGAGTCAGATGTATTTTTTTAAACCTGAAATAATTGAGTCTCTATACTCACAAAAGTTATTCCAGTGTTTTAAAATATTCTTGGGTTGTTGATTTTAATTTTAAAATTGTCTTAAGTCCTGGGGTGCCTGGGTGCCTCAGTGGGTTAAGCCTCTGCCTTCAGCTCAGGTCATGATCTCAGGCTCCTGGGATCGAGCCC
>CM052800.1:41470408-41528999 GCA_028533885.1 Nasua narica | reverse complement strand
TCTATCAGGAGTGAAATATCCAATGTGACAGTAAAGTAATTACAAATGTGGGGTCTCAAGGCAGAATGGAATTTGGCCTTGTGCATGTTACCTACTTCTTTCATCCTCAATTTTCTCACCTGTACAATGAGGATAATTATAAGGCCATGGAAAGAAGAAATGTAAAGTATCTGGTATGCAATAAGAATTCAGTATATCATCTTTTGTTCCACCTGCCTATATTCCCTTTTTTTTCACATGTGAGAAATACATATTCCAATAGCACTAATGTTCTGCCTTCTTATAAAATATAATTTCCTTAGAAGAAATTCCTTAGTTGGCACACAAAGAAATCTTTTTCATTCTCTGGGTCTCTTGCCCAAAATCTCCAATTTAACTGAATGCTCTGATATGGCTGAGTAGAGGTGTAGTGTAAAAGACTGATGGGACATCAAGTGAAAGAGGATGGGCCTGAGCACATAATAGGCCATAGTGAGGCTGTTCTGAATTTAAGCAGCACTTTAATGTTTTTATCATTAACAAAAATGTCATGCACCATTTGTCACAGAACTAGAATGAATAATACTAAAATTTGTATGGAATGACAAAAGACCCCAAATAGCCAAAGCAATCTTGAGAAAGAATAACAAAGCTGATGGTATCACAATCCCAGATTTCCAGATACACTACAAAGTTGTAGTAATCAAAATAGTATGGTACTGGCACAAAAACAAATAGAAAAATGGAACAGAATAGAGAGGCCGAATGAAACCCACACTTATATGGTCAAGTAATCTACGACGAAGGAGGCAAGAATATGCAGTGGGGAAAAGACAGTCTTTTCAACAAATGGTCCTGGGAAAATTGGACAGCTACATGACACCAGACTACTTTCCTACACCATCCGCAAAAATACCCCCAAAATGGATTAAAGACCTAAATGTGAGACATGAAACCATAAAACTCCTAGGGAAAAAATAGGCAGTTTGTTTTTTTTTTAGGAATTTATTTATTTATTTGACAGAGAGGGAGATCACAAGGCAGAGAAGCAGGCAGAGAGAGAGGGGGAAGTAGGCTCTCTGCTCAGCAGGGATGTGGGGCCTTTATCCCAGGACCCTGAGACCATGACCTGAGCTGAAGACAGAGGCTTTAACCCACTGGGCCACCCAGGCACCCAGCAGTTATTTTTTTGATATCAGTCTTAGTAATATTTTTCTAGGTATATCTCTTTAGGCAAGGGAAACAAAAGCAAAAATAAACTATTGGGACTATACTATTGGGAATGGGAGAAGATATTCACAAATGATATATTTAATAATATCCAAAATATATAAAGAACTTATACAGCTCAACCCAAGAAAACCCAAATAACCCAATTAAAAACTAGGTAGAGGACTTGAATAGACATTTTTCCAAAGGAGACATACAGAGGGCCAACAGACACATGAAGAGACATGCACATCACTAAACATCAAGGAAATAGGAATCAAAACTACAATGAGATATCAACTCACACCTGTTGAGCCTAGAATTGCTAGGCTCAAAAAGACAAGAAAAAACGTGTTGGTGAGGATGTGGAGAAAAGGAACCTTTGTGCATTTCTAGTGGGAATGCAAATTGATGCAACCCCTCTGGAAAATAGTATGGAGGTTCTTCAAAAAATAAAAAATAGCACTCCCATACAATCCAACAATTTCACTACTGGGTATTCGTTCAACGAAAATGAAAATACTAATTTGGAAAGATATAAGCATCCCCATGTTTATTGTAGCATTATTTACACTAGTCAAATTTTGGAGGTAACCCAAGTGTCCGTTGACAGATGAATGGATAAAGAAAGGTAGAATATTGACAACGGAATATTACTCAGCCATACACAATGGAATATTAATCAGTCATAAAAAGGAATGAGATCTGTCCATTTGCAACAACACAGATGGGCCTAGAGGCTATTATGCTAAATGAAATAAGTCTGACAGAGAAGGACAAATACAATTTGATTTCATTTATATGTGGAATCTAAAAACAAAACAAACAGACAAAGCAGAACAAGATCCATATATACAGAGAAAAACTGATGAGTGACAGAGGGATTGGCAAAATGAGTGAAGGGGAATGGGAGATATAGGCTTCCAGTTATGAAATGAATAAGTCACAGGGGAAAAAAGGTACACAATAGGGAATATTGTCAATTGTACTGTAAGAATGATGTATGGGGATGTATATATATGTGTGTGTGTATGCCTGTGTGGGTATATACATAAAATGCAATTTTCTTTTTTGTTTACTTTGATATTGATATATAGTTTGTACATATATGATCTGCTCTTTATTTTTTTCCTTACTTTATTCATTCATTCTTATTTTAAAAAATCACTTCAATTTTTATTACTTCAATGTGAATTATCTCTTATTCCCAAAGAATTAACATTCCTTTCTCATTATTTCTCCTATGAGTCACAGAAAAAAAAAATGGTGCTTGCTTTATTCTTCCAGTCTATTCTTCCAACCTAGGTCTGCCTTCATATGTTTTGATTTTGTGCCTCTAGAGGCACAAGGGAGGTAAATAATGTTATCCATTTAAAATTAAATCAACACATATGTTAATTATAGTTCTATCTTAGGAAAAAATTCACATTAAATTTTTCAGGTGTTAAAAGCAGCTGCAGGTCAATATATTTACATTTATTGACTTTCCTGACTACCCTTTGAGTAGAAGGCAAAGTAAACAGAAAAGAACTTCATAGAGTTTATTATAGAGGTAAGTGAAATCCATTTCTTTGGCTCTCAAAACAAAATAAATGAATTATGGTAAGCTCAACTTTAGATATCCTCTGTAACTGCACTTAATTCTCAATATTCTTACTACTACTACTGCTTCAATCTAAATTACCTCCCACTATTTGCACCACCCAAGAGGCCCGGTGCTTTTTCTTCACCAAGATTCATCTACAGGGCCTCAGAGGTACCTCTCTATAATCCAGCTGTAATCATGCTATCCTACCTGCTGGTACGTCCTCTGCTTGCCCTTCTAACTGCTGGCCAGTTAGTTGGATTTTTTTTTTTTTTTAACTTTCAATCAGTGTGTGCCTATTCCCTAAAGAATATACCAATATCTGACTATATGAGTTTCCTAAATTTCTCCAGCTGTACTATAAAGATAATGAAAGCACATTTAGTGCTTAGAGTTCCTGGTATAGACTGTGTTCAGCAAGTGTTAGGGATCATTATTGCACATATTTAAATTAGAAATATGTTGCATGTTGGATTTGAAATTTGAACAAAAATAATGGTAATAAGCTTTGGATTAAATTTTAAATTTTATAGGACCCTCTATGTCTTTGTGCCCAGGTATTTGTGGTTTGCTCAGGTTTTTTATTTTTCTTTTTTTTAAAGAGAGATAATTTTTTTTTTAAGATTTTATTTATCTATTTGACAGAGAGGGGAGAAATCACAAGTAGGCAGAGAGAGAGAGGAAAGCAGGCCCCCCGTTGTGCTCAGGGTTTTTTTCTAAACTCCTAGGCCAGAATTCCCCACAAACTTGGAACATGCCCAGATGTGTCTTTGAGGGGCCTCCTTGGGCGTTCAGAGAAAGTATACTTATAGAAATATTGAAAACACAGTAGGCAAAGACCTGACTCAGACGGGATGTTATTTTCCCTCAAACATAACTGAAGTTTTTGTTCTTGAATGCTCTGTTGGTAGGTGATAGGAAATCTCCAATTTTGGCAATAGCTTCTTTATAAAGACAGTGAGGATTTATAACCTGCTACATTCTATATAAGAAAACATGTTCACTAAGTTTAGTTAGCTTCTTAATAAGAAGCACACAAGTGCTAAAAGTCATATATACTTTAAAAATCCCAAGGAAATTTCATTGATCAATAGCTATTAATGGTCTTAATTAAGATTTGCCTTATATAGAACAGTAAGCTTCCAGACCAAAAAAAAAAAATAGAGGCTTTACTTACTAAAGAGTTCACTATTTTTCTTGCTTCAAACATTATCCAATATTTAACTATTAGCTATGAAATACCTATGACAAATTCGGCTATTCAATACTACAGGAAGTCTTTGCTGTAAAGCAAGTCCTACAGAAATTTAAGTAAAAAAGTTTCTTTTAAAATAGATTTTCTTTTAGACATACAAATAATATAATTTGAGATGAGGAAAATAAATACCTTCCAAACAGCTTTCAAATTTTGAGCTTCCAAACAGCTCAAAATTACTTCTCATGCTCTCTAAATCCATTCCCTGACTCTTAAAAAAAAGATAATCCAAGTATCTTCAAAGCCCTAAATGTTTTATGCATCATAACAGTTAAAATGACTGTGAATGTGAATTTCATGTGAATTTCAAAAATATTCTATTTTTTACACACTAAAAATAAGATTATTTAGACTATTAAAGTAAGTCAGCAGAGAGTATATCAATTAGTCTAACTGTAAAAGCATTATTCTCAGTGTTAAATATTTTTTAAACACACACTCCCATGGGTGGTTTCTGCTAAAATCTCTCTCTTTTGCAAGGCTCACCTTAAGTAAATGTTTTCCACTTACATTCATCTTTAATTTTCCAAATAAATTTTTTTAAGAATGATTTTCAACAGGAAAGAAGAAAGAATGAAAGAAGGGCATGCATACACATGGGGCATGAGAAAATGAAGAAGGAAAAAAGGGAAATAGGAAGAAAGGAATGAAGGAAGGAGGGAGAGAGGGAAAGAAGGAGGTGAAGAAGAAGAGAAGGGGAAGGAAAAGATTATGAATATGGACCAAGTCATGAGGGAAGTGCTTCTCCGATTCAGTGTGTTTAATTTTTCCAAAAATATTAACATATTTCCCAATACAACTTTATAGTATCAGGATTCTGAGTATAAGATATCTGTCTTAAAATAAATAAATAAATCTATATTTCAGAACCAAAGCTTCAAATATGATAGTTAACAGGAAGTTGTATTCACCAATTCAGAAACACTGCCATCTGCTGACCAAATAAAATGGATATGAGTTTTGCATTTGTCTTTAAATGTATAACCAATAACACCGTAACCTTTGTAATGCATATTATGAAATTTGTATTTAGTAACAAGTCCTTGATATAAAAACACTAATTTACAAATATAACCAAATCTGAGAAATCTGAAGTATGAAAAAGTACAAAAGGAAATATTTTGGTTTATAGCAAAAATGAAATTAGGGTTTAGTCATTCAAAATATGAATAAATATTTTTTCTGACACTATGCATGATTATGCAGCTTAACAAGTGTTTGAGCATTAAGTCAAGCCATAGAATTTTTCTAATTTGCAGCTCTGATGTAAGTGATTTCTTCTAAACTTTCATTATTCACTAGAAGTCAATCTCAACAGTCCAGAAAAGGTTCATTTGATGAAAGCATATGGTGAAATGTCCAGATTTTTAAGGGTGGTTCCAATTCCTTCTTATGCCTTCCTTCTTCCCACATTAAATCAGGGGAAATAGGTAGGAAAGTACAGATTTTAATGCACCTAGAAGCTGAAGACACAGTGTTTTCTGACAGATCATGTTGGGAAAATGCTCGCATTATTTCCATAGTTTATAAAAGTGATCACAAAATTATCAGCAATATTTCTTTCTATGAGTGTCAGTGATTTAGAGAGTCTCGTACTTGACCTGCTCTTATGTGCAGGATCCTATTTGATAAGGTATGGGACTAACAACATATTTATTCTCCGCATAATTTTCTGCCCTTCTATATTCCCAGTTTTATCTTTTGTCATACTAGTCTTGCCCTTCTACTCCAGTTGTGGGAATTTGCTTGCAGCTCAAAGGAAACTTCATAATATTTCATCTCCTTGCTTTTGCTCAAGTTGCTGTGTTTATGATGCAATTATCTTCCTGAGGATGATCTGACCTCCTAACATCAGGAAAGCTAATATTTTTTTTTCCTCTCTGTTCCCATCCTGCATGTGTATATTTACTACTGCACTTACTATGAGAAAGTGTTTTCTGTTTGTCAGCCTGCCATCCTTGCCTCATAGTGAATCCATCAAATGAGGGATGTCAACTTATTTCTCTCGAGATAATCCATGCCTGGCATGACACCTTATGAAGAAAATTTTTAAAAATCTCCCAATATTTTAGGAACTTAAATAATATTTTTCTCTTCTTCATCATTGCTGCAATGACAGACATTTTTCCTTTGAAATTATTGATAGCATGTTGGGTTTGGTAGCTTGGACTATTCTGTCATATATAGTTTAGTATATTATCTTGTGATTAGGGCTTGCCCCTATCTCAAGGAGGCTGTAAGCACCTTTGGGATTTGAACTATTTCAGACTGTATATTGCCCCTCCCCAAACTAAACATTTTGGGGGAAGTCAAGTAAATTCTTATTAAATATTCCATTGTTACATTTTCTCAATTGCATTCATAAAAACAAAGTCACAATGTGATATAACAAGTACTATATAATCCAAGGATTTTAAAAGTGCAAATGAAACAAAGAAGATGAAATAAATCCAGATGGGGAACTTCTTGCCTCAAAATGAATCTCAAAGTATAATTAGGAATATACTTAATTTACACAGGGATTCTCTATGGACTGGGAAGAAGCACGAAAATATGTAATCAGTCTGGTATCTAACAAATTGATTCGAACATACCTTTTTTTTTTCATTTTTAAAACTCCATATGGGACATGAATGGGAAAAACAATAAAGAGAAATGAGAAACATATTGATGAGCCTGAATTATAAAACTTAAAGAAAGGGGTGCCTGGGTGGTCCAGTTGGTTAAGTTCCTGCCTTCAGCTCAGGTCACGATACCCGGGACCTAGGATCAAGCCCCACGTGGGGTTCCCCGCTCAGCTAGGAGCTTGCTTCTTCCTCCCCCACTGCCACTCCCCATACTCTTGCTCTCTCTTTCAAATAAATAAGTACAATCCTAATAAATAAATAAATAAATATTCAAACATGAAAATAGCCTTTTACAAGGAGAACGTGAAAGAGTAGTTACCTCCTAAATACCTGGTCTTTGTGTTTGGAAATTGAGCTACATTTCTAAAAGTTCTTTGAGAAAGGAACATCATAGACTGATTACTTTATTTCCTTAATACTCATTTTCAGTGTTTCTGGAGGTCAGTACTGAGCACTTCATATAGGCAAGTAAAGAGACAATTAGTGCAATGTTCAGTGAGAAGTATGGTAATTTTTTCTGCCTCAGTGTGTCTTCCTTGCCAGGTCAGAAGTTCTTATTTCTACATCATGGGACCAGATATCAATGGAATTGTCATTAAATATTATTAAAATTTGTATTTATCTAGGAAGTGCTGTAGCCCTTCATATCTCTTTTAGCAAATTTTTAATATTTAGATTAACTTGAGAAACTTGCTTGTGAAAGAAAGTAAACTGCCCTAGGTGACTAAATAGATAGTGGCAATTTTCTTTTTCTCTCTTTTTTTTAAGATTTTATTTATTTGACAGACAGAGAGAGATCACAAGTAGGAAGAGGCAGGCAGAGAGAGAGGGGGAAGCAGACTCCCTGCTGAGCAGAGAGCCTGATGTGGGGCTAGATCCCAGGACTCTAAGATCAGGACCTGAGCCGAAGGCAGAGGCTTTAACCCACTAAGCCTCTCAGGCACCCCTCTTTTTCTCTTATTTTGGTAAAAACACTTGACATTTATCCTCTTAAAAAATTTAAGTACACAATACAATATTTTCAACTATAGGCACAAAGTTGTATAGTACACCCTAGACATTTTTTTAAAGATTTACTTATTTATTTATAGTGGAGAGAGAGAGAGAGCATATGCATGCAGGATAGGGACAGAGGGAGAGAGAGAGAATCTCAAGCAGACTCTGCTGAGTGTGGAGCCCAATGTAATGCTTGATCCCATGACCCTGAGTTCACTACCTGAGCAGAAACCAAGAGTCAGACACTGACTGCACTACCCAGGCACCCAATCCCTAGAACTTATAACTGAATCTTTGTATCCATGGAATACACTCTCTCCTTTTCCTCTCCCCCTAAACCTGGGCAATCACCATTTTACTCTCTATTTTTGTAAGTTGGACTACTTTAAATGTCTCATACAAGTGGATTTATGAAGCATATTTCACTTAGCATAATGTCTACCAGGTTCAATCATGTTATCCCATATGGCAAGATTTCTTTCTTTTTTAAGTCTTTTTAAATCCATTTTACACATATACCACATTTACTTTATCCATTCATTGATGGATATTTATGTTGTTTTCATATCTTGGCTACTATGAATAATGCTACCATGAACAAATCTCTTTGAGAATTTGACTTCAATACTTTTAAATATATACCCTGAAGTGGGATCAATAGATAATATAGTAGTTTTAGTTTTAATTTTTAAGGAGAAAAATAATTGACAAACTTTAACATTTAATTATTAAAAACTCAACAAGCCAGGTATAAAAATAAATTTACCTCAACATAATAAAGGCCATATATGACAAGTCCACAGCTAATACCATACTCAAAGGTAAGCTTTTCCTCTAAGATTAGAAACAAAACAATGATGCCCACTCTCACCATTTCTATTCAACAAAGTACTGAAATTCTAGACAGAGGAATTAGGCAAGTGAAAGAAATAAAGGACATCCATATCAGAAAGGAAGAAGTAAAATTATCTCTTTTTGCAGATGACATGATCTTATATGTAGAAAACTCTAAAGACTATACACAAAAAACCCTATTATGATAGACAAAATTAATAAAGTGGCAAGATATAAACTCAACATATAAAGATCAGCTGAGTTCCATATACTAACAATGAACTATCTGAAAAGGAAATTCATGAAACAGTTCTATCTATAGTAACATCAAAAACATATACTTAGGGGCGCCTGGGTGGCTCAGTTGGTTGAGTGACTGCCTTCGGCTCAGGTCATGATCCCGGAGTCCCGGGATCGAGTCCCATATCGGACTCCCGGCTCTGCGGGAGGTCTGCTTCTCCCTCTGACCTTCTCTCCTCTCATTCTCAGTCTCTCTCTCTAATAAATAAATAAAATAAAAAATCTTTAAAAAAAAACAACAAAAAAAAAACATATACTTAGAATAAACTTAACCAAGGAGGTGAAAGGCATATAAACTGAAAACTATAAAACATTGATTGAAGAAAAAAAAAAAAACATTGATTGAAGAAATTAAAGAAGACACAAAAACTTTCTATGTAAATTAATTGGAAGAATTGATATTGTTAAAATATCCCTACTACCTACAGTAATCTACATATTCCATGCAATCAGTATCAAAACCCAGTGGTATTTTTTATTAAAAAAACAAAATCCTAAAACTCATGAAACAACAAAAGACCCCAAATAGTCAAAGCAATCTTGAGAAAAAAAAGCAAACTTGAAGGCATCACAGTTCCTGAATCAAAATATATTATAAAACTATAGTAATTCAGATGGTATGATATTAGCATGAAACAGATATGTAGACCAATGGAACACAATAGAGAGCCCAGAAATAAATCTATGTATATAGAGTCAATTGACCTTGGAGAAGGAAGCCATGAATATACAATGAGAGGTAAGGACAGTCCCCTCAATAAATGATGACAGGTAAATTAATTATCCACATATGTAAGAATGAAATAGACTCTCACCTTACACTCGAAATGGATTACAGATTTAAATTTAAGACCTGAAACTGTAAAACTCCTAAAAGAAAATACAGGGGAAAAACTGCATGACATTGTTTTTGGCAATAATTTCTTGGGTATGACAGCAAAAACATAAGCAACAAAAGCAAAACTAGAAAGTAAAACTATATCAAACTAAAAACTTTCCACACAGCAAAGGAAACAATCGACAGAATGAAAAGGCAACATACAAAATGGGAGAATATATTTGTAAGACATCTATCTGATAAGGGATTAATATTGAAAAAGTTTAAGGAACTCCATTTGTAAACATTTCTTCAACGAAGATAAACAAAATGTCAACAGTTATATCATCAGGAAGATGCGAATCAAAATCATAATGAGATACAGTTCATACCTTCTGGGATGAATATTAGATAAGAAAAAAGATAAGAAAAAAGCTAACAAGTGTTGACATTGATACAGAAAAATCCTTGTAGATAGTTGGAGCCCTTGTATACTAATGATAGGAATATAAAATGGAGTAGCCATTATGTAATATAGTAGCAAGTTTCAATACCATGAGGAATGATAGAATATCAAATCAATGAATCCCCAAAACAGAGCAGACATTGGGTAAAGGGACAAAATGGGGATGCCTGGAGAGAATAATTTTATTGGGCATGGAAGGTATGGACAGAGGAAAAAAGTATTATTCAAGAACTAGTTTTACTCTTTCCAAGCTCTATAGCCATCCATACCATCTAATCCCTATGCATACTGTTTTTCTATGAGATAATCAGTAACTGTATATTTTAATCCTTAATAAATCACAATTTGAACAAGCTTATTAGTTCCATTTTACCAAAAAGAAAGCTGAGGCTCAAGAAGCAAATTATTATGCACACCATCATAAATTTCATTAAGTAGATCCTGCTGATCATTCACTGATGTTCTCTTTCTCCTAAATTCAACATAAACCTACTATACTATGTATGGTGTGGTGCTTGGGGCATGATTTCTAGAGTTAGATTGTCTTGGTGCACAGCCCAGCTCTGCCACTTGTCAGCTGACAATCTTGAGCAAATTAGTTAATCTCTTTGTAGAGATAATTAAACCATTTTGGAGAAGATTACAGTTGACCCTTAAATGACACAGGAATTAAGAGCACCAACTATCCACATAGGCAAAAACCCAGATATATCTTTTGACTCCCCCAAAACTTAACTACTAATAGCCTCCTGTTGACCAGAAGCCTTACCAGTAACATACACAGTTGATTAATACATATCTTGTCTGTCATATGTATTATATACTGTATTTTATAAAAATGTAACCTAGAGAAAAGAAAATATGAAATCATAAGAAAAAATGCACTTACAGTATTGTATGATATTTATTTTAAAAATCTACATATAAGTGGACATGTGTACTTCAAAAATCTCTGTTGTTCAAGGGTCAACCGTGTTTGACTGCTCTCTTTTGTAATAAAAGGCTAATAATTCCATCTACCTTACAGGAGTTAATATGTACAAAAGCAGAGCCTGGCACTATGTAACCTTTTAGTTACCACAGTAGTATTTCTACAAATATTTTAAGAGACAAAAATACTGAAAGGGAAAAGGCATGCCAAAAAGAAAGGGTAAAAACTCATGGCTGATTGTGTTTCAGTCAATGTGATGAATGTTAGAAGTAAATTTCTTCTCATCCTTTGTGTCTGATTTCCCTTTAGGATTGCTTATTTAGTTTCATTCCCCAAGCTTTTTCAGATCTTCAGAATGTAGGAGTAAGGGGGAAAAAAAGAAAGAATGAGTAAAAGAAATCAAAACTGCTTACCAGGACATATTGGTACAGAAAACAATCAGATGATCCAATTGCCCTTAGGTAGTTAGTTCCTGGCAACTAAAAAAAAGTATTGTATATGGTTTTCCTAGTTTATTGTGAGACTCAATATCCTCAAAATGGTTTGTAAGAGAGATAGAATGCAAGGAGCAAGCAAGAGCAGTAGATAGCAAGCTTCCCCTGAGATGCAGAGAGGTAGCAAAAGGGTGAGGGAGAAGAAGAAAAGGAAGAGAGCACGTGGATGACTGAAACAGTGGTCCCAAAGCAGAGCTGTGATATTTTCAAAATTCTGTTTATTTCTTTCACAAATGCTTCCTTGTGTATTAAAATCTTGAAATCACACACACACACACAAAGTCTCTGAAAACAAAAGTGTCACCCCTGATTAGAAATGGCATAAGAAGCAGCAGAAAAGCTTTACACTCAGCTTGAAGTCTTAGGGAATAAGAAAACCTTTCAGAAGCAAAAACAAAACATAGCAGAGGAAAGGCAGATTAGTGTGACTTCAGAAATGAGTTCCAAGACTACTGAAGCACAGTGTATTAGCTTTATGACGAGAGCCATTAGCTCTCCACGGACAGGCAATATTTCTAAAGAGCTACACTGTGCAGAGAAGATGTGAGGGATCTAGGAACAAAGCTCTTCTTTCTCACAAGTTATTAACCTCATTTATACCACTGAGTCCCTATCATTATGCTCATTGCCCTGACATGGTTCAGTGCATTGATATTTCATTCAGCAGGGTGCAAATTGTGACGACAGAGACAGGGAACCCCGGAGGCTTGGCAGCAATTGCCTTTGTTATGACCAACTGCACCTCAGATGAAAGTAAACGCTTAAGTAACTATTCTGGGAAAGAATTCCCTAAAAACATTTTCATAGTCTTTTATCCTGAGGCCAATTCACCAACTATCTGTTTATAAACCTCTGCAGGTTTCAAGTTCATTTTTTAAAAGCAGTTGTAGGTTTTCATTCTACAGCACAGGCAAACAGCAGTTATATGCTTGTAAAGTCAATGTGGATCTTTCCATTAGCCTCTTTAATGGGAAATAGCTTTTCATGAATTTGGAGAAATCATTCATTGGGATGGTAAATGCATTGGAAGGGGTGGAGAAGGTAGCATTTTAGCTACTTAAAAACAAAAACAAAGAACAATGCTCTTCCTCATTTGAGAACTATCCTTTTAGGATAAATACCATTTGCTCAGATTTCATTAGCATTAATGAGTCCTAAGGACTGTGCTTCTGATTTTATGAGTATAATATAAAAGAGGCTCTATCAAAGTAAGCAATATGTGTTTACTGACTGAAATAAAATTAATCATAATAATTTATTGAGTATCAATAATGATCTTTGATGAAATATCATTTTAATTCTTATTAAATAAAATATAAGATCATCTTGAAGCATAAACACAGTAACAGCTATTTCCTACAGAATGTAACTTAATGGAAAGTGGAGAGGTTTCCGCTCATTGAAAATTCTTGACCAATCATATATAATACAATTATTAAGATGTCACTAGTATAGATAATTAGCCTTGACCTTTGGAAATGTCCTCATTTAAAGTCCAAGTATTCCTAAAAGAAGCAAACTTTTGCATTTCAGTCCAAATTAATCTAAATATTTGCATTCATGAAAGATACCTGAAACCAGACTTCTGAATAGAAGGAAAACATTACATCTATACAAGACATTACAACTTGAAAACTAATAAGATAAATTTACATATATCTAACGAAAAGACATATGTGATGAAACTACAACATGAATGACTTAGCATATATTATGTATAATAATGAAACACTGTTATAAGTGCCAAAATTTCATTTTGAAAGAAATCACAATAGGAAAAATAATGAAACTATGTTTAATAGGGTTGAAATAAAAATATAAACTCATTACTCATATGCAGAACTTGAAATTAATTTATGATATATATTTAATGTATCCTAAAATTTTAATATAAATTACTAACCATTAATAAATCAACTATGTCTTTTGGCTTTAAGCCACTTTGTCTTTTGGTTCTTAGAACTGGACCCATTTGGCTCAAATGCTTATTCTGCCAAATTTAGCTCTCCTGTGTGTACATTTTTAGGTAGTCTTTTCACGGGTGTTTCTCTGCTCTACCAACAGAACTATTTGAAGATTCACCTCCCCAGCTAACAACAACAATAAGAAAAATGTTCCTCTTCACTCAAGGAAGGGAGGTAAAATAGGGCACGGAAACTGGTAAGACTTAGTGGTAACAGGCAAATGAGAAGTCTGGGATGAGAGTCCCAATGATGGGGTTGGGGCATAAGTGAAAGAGGGAGGGAATTCGTGAAAGAGCAGAGACTGAAGAAATCCTCTCTGCAGTATCTGAACTGATATTGCACTACCACCAACAAACAGTGATATTTCAGCCCTTGAAACTAGCACAGAAACTAGCACACAATATTCCAATGGAATATTGGAATACTAAAAGGTCCTTAACATGATCATTAATCATAAAATTAACTCTATGAGTTGGAAAAAAGTATAGCATGAATAAGAAAACTGAACTTGAAGAAACTGCAACTACAGTTCCTTTAGGTGGTCAAGGGTCAAGAAGCACAGAGTTCTCATTCCTAATAGAGGGTCGAGAAGAATTTGATGTGTATCTAGTTAGAGATGCAATGAAGGCACTTTTATTTATTTTTTAAAATGTAATTCCCCCCATTTCTTAACTTACCTCTATCTCCTTTGAAACTTTTTAACCATCCATCCGTGTTCACGCAACTTGTTTTTCGTGTTGACAGCAAAACTCGTCCTCCAGAGGGAGAGACAGTGAGTGAATTTTCCCCCTGCAAACAGGTTATATTTAATTGGAATGGCTTCTGTAAAAAAAGCTTATCCAACAAAAAGGGGCTTTTAGAACTGGAGAGGTTCTTGAGATTTCATAAACAATTAAGGATCAAGACTGCCTCAGGATCACTGATCAGTGAGCACAATTAGCTGATAGAGAAAATTCCCCGTGCCAATTAAATTCATAACTGCCTATTATGACTGAGATCTAACAGAGCAAGTTTTAAAATTTCTCTATTTGAATTTGGTTAGACAAAGTTATATAGTTGTGTGAAGTGATAGTTAAGTGACAGGGAGGAATTTGACAAAAGGATGTAAATGGACTGTGATGTAACTCCTACAACAATTTGGATTATCTTATTTTAATTTAAAAAAAAGATTCCTGAGGAGTAAAAAGAAAAAGAAATCATATAGCATCAAAGAAAATATATTTTTAATATTAAATTTTTCTGCAGTTCTTTAGCTGAGCAAATAATAATATCAACATGCTTTTTACATGTTATATTAGATACTTTTTCTGATTTTACAAAGTCATAACCCCTAGTTTTTAAGAGCATTTCTAACTACTTCCAGATGTATTCAATATAATTTATGCAACAATCTCCATACAGGCTTAACTTAAGATTTTGACGAGATTTTTAAAATATGTTATTTTTTTTAATCAAAAAAATGACTTTAATGGTGGATGTTTAGGAAATCATTTGAGAAGAGGCATGTTTTAATGTTGATCATCACGGACGATTATATCACAAAATAGTAAAAATGCTACTGTTTATAATAATGATAATAACACATTTTATTTATTGAATATTTTCTTGGTATTAGAAACTTCACTCATATTTTCTAATTAATGCATCACAAAATTTCTTTGATAAAGATTATTTCCTATTTTATAGATAAAGAAACTAAGGCTCAGAAATTTTGAGCAAATTGCCCAAAGTTACATGATAAATTTGGAATTTAAACACATGTATATCTACCACAAATTTAACTCCTTCAACCAAAGAGCTATATGTAGTCTTTAAAAACTATACTGAATACTGAATAGAATGGTCCAAAAAAAAAATAGCAACAACTAGATAGCAACTAGATAGACTAGAATGTCGGAATGCATTAAGTACAGAGATAGAAAGAAAGAAAGAAAGAAAGAAAGAAAGAAAGAAAGAAAGAAAGAAAGAAAGAAAGAAAGAAAGAAAGAAAAGGAAGGAAAGAAAATGAAAGAAAGAAGGAAAGGAAGGAAGAAAAAAAATGAAAGAAAGAAAAGAAAGAAAGGAAGAAAGAAAATAAAAAAGAAGGAAAGAAAGAAAGGAAGAAAATGAAAGAAAGGAAAGAAAGAATGGAAGAAAGCAAATGAAAGGAAGAAATGAATGAATGAATGAATTTGGATAAAGATTCTAGTACAAAAGCAAAATTTTAAATTCACTTTTGTAATCTGCAAAAGTTTATTAAACTTTCTGTGTACCATTTTTGGCACTCAGGATATACAAGTGAAAAAAAAACATACAAAGAGTCCCTACAACTGCAAAAATAGAACGGCCATTTACTGAAATGAGAAGACAGTTTCTCATTCCACATAGAATAAAAGCTACATTTTCACCATAGTCTCCAAAACCCCAACGATATGGCCCTGCCTGCCCATCTCTGCAGCCTCAAATTCTCACACTACCCATTGCTCCCTCAGCTTCAGTTACAGTGACCTTTTCCCACATCCTCAAAAACACAGTGCTCTAGTGCTCTTGTCTATCTGAAGGTCATCCCACATTCTATTTTCTCTATCTGGACTATAATTTCTTTTCTTTCTTTCTTTTTTTTTTAACATCCTTAAGGACACAAGGTACATATTTCTTATTCAGAAATCCCTAAACTCAAGTATAAAGTATCATCCACTCCCTTGTTGTCCTATTTTAATCATTTTCTATCATTTTGTCTTTTTCTCTATATTATGTAACATATTTTCATATTTTTACTTAGTTATTTAAAAGTCATGAAGTAAAAAATGTCAATTTTATTCTGTACTGTGAATGCCATATTTCTTAGTGCTTGGTACCTGTTGGACAGTAAACAAATATTTGTTGAATATTTGAATTAATGAACCTATATTGTTGTACAGTCTACTGAGAATTGGATCATCCTTTTCCTGTCCTATATATTTGCATTTTATAGAAAATTTTTGTAAAGTAGTTATTTAACACAAATCAATGATTCTTTGATAAAATAAGTCACAAGGAGACATTATAGATTGGTTTATATTATAGACTAGTTTTTTTTTAAAGATTTTATTTATTTATTTGATACAGAGAAAGAGATCACAAGTAGGCAGAGAGGCAGGCAGAGAGAGAGGAGGAAGCAGGCTCCCTGCTGAGCAGAGAGCCCGATGTGTGGCTGGATCCCAGGACTCCGAGACCATGACCGGAGAGAAGGCAGCAGCTTAACCCACTGAGCCACCCAGGCGCCCCTATATTATAGACTAGTTTATAAACTTTATATACAATATCTTTATACAATATCACCAAGTTAATCTTTTAAAAGGATTCTTCCATTGCTGCAATTTGATCTGAGTTTTGAGATTTTTACATGGTTAGCATAAACTATACTGCTGAATGATGATTGCCTTCTCAGTCAAGCAAGGTTTATTGAACAAAAGGAATTTGTAGTAATATCCAGGAAAAAAAATATTAAAAACAAAAAAGCTATTCCTAGCTTCTGCTAAAGATCCAGAAATTAGGAAAGAATATCACTCCCACTCGAATAACAAGAAAAAGCTCCAAAAAAAAATCCTCAGAATCCTAATTTTCTTAACTTCATCAAAAATCTGTGATCACAAGGCACTCAAAAACCATGAAATCCAAGTCCCATCAAAGAGAAACTCAGACACTAGCACAGGCTTACCAGGGGCAGAGCATGGAGAGAAGATTAAGGGCACCACTGAAGTTAAACTTTTTTTTTTTTTTTTAAGATTTTATTTATTTATTTGACACAGAGAGACATAGCGAGACAGGGAACACAAGCGAAGAGAGTGGGAGAGGGAGAAGTAGGCTTCCTGCCGAGCAGGAAGCCCAATGTGGGGCTCGATCCCAGGACCCTGGGATCACGACCTGAGCTGAAGGCAGATGCTTAATGACTGAGCTACCCAGGCACCCCTGAAGCTAAACTTTTTAAAACAAATTTCTAAAATTGGAACAAGGATTGGTAGAACAGTATGAAATTACTGGGAATTTCAGAGCCAAGTGGAACTTGTACCAAAATGTTTTCTGTATGGAGCTGAGTACATGGTCACAAGAAAGATTTATGGTAGAACAACAAACCAATTAAAGCTTCCCTCAATCCTGCATCCCCAAGGAAGTGGGGGGGGGGGCAGTTACAACAGTGGGAAAGGCAAAAACTACTTGGATCCAACTCTTTTGTAAAAAAGGCGTAAGACATTAGAGATAAGACAGAAAACCTGTCACCCTCAGGGTATAGGTAAGGACCTACAGAAGCTAGAAGAAGGGAATAAAAAAATAAAATACCCTCTATACCACTGAACAAAGGTAGGAATTATGTTTTCTTTTCAAATATTTATGAGATATCTTTACATAATTCATTTCAAGTTTAACATCATCTTAGAGAATTATGTAGTGTCTCTCTTTTCCTGATAATATTTTTTATCCTGTATATGCTTCATCTGATATAATCACTTTAAATTTATTTTGATTAATATTTGTATGCTGTATATTTTTCCATGTTTTTCTTTTATGCGCACACACACACACACACACACAATCTTTATGGTAAACATGAAGTTAGTGTATACACTACATGGTCGGGTTTGGGGTTTTCATCCAACCTAGTAATGTCCTTCTTTTCATTCATTTTAGTCCATTTGCATATAATTAAATTACTGATATGCTTCAATTAATACTTATTAATACTTATTATCTCAGTTGTTTTCTATTGGTGTTATCTATTATTGATTTCTTTCTTCTATTTTTCTTTTGCTTTTTGCTACCTTCATTTGAATTGAATATTTTCATTATTTTTTTGAGCCATGGGTTAAAGAGAAAATCAATAAAGGAATGATAAAATATTTTGAATTAAGTGAAAATGAAAACATATATTTCAAAATATATGGAATGCTACCTCAGGGAAAGATGGCAGAGTAGGAGGACCCTAAGCTCAACTTGTTCCATGGATATAATACCCATATCAATGTAATAACCCAGAAAATGACCCAAATCTGGCAGAACAGAATCTCCACAGTTAATGTAGAGATGGGGCCACATCAAAGGGTAGGAAGGGTGGAACATGGTCAGGAGCTAAAGAGACCCACAGGACTGTTCTTGGGAGGGAGCAATGCCATAGAATGGAGAAGGAAAAGAAATAGGCACAACAGGCACTCCAGGCATGGGGAAAGCAAATCCCCATAACATTTGGCTTTGAAAATTAGAGGGACATAATTTCACAAGTTCTTACAATCAGTGGGGCTTTACACCTGGAACTTCAGTGGGCTTAGCTCTGGGAGAGCGAGGAGGACAATAGGAAACTGAGGCACTACCCTTAAAGAGACAGCAGGACAAAGAGTCCTGTGCAGATACAGCATGGTGGCAGCAGTTTGAAAAGCATCTGGAGTATACAGAAGGGAGATTTGTTTACTAATCTCAGAATATGTGCTAGAAAGGTAGAGATCTTGGGAATCTTCTCTAAGAACAAGAAAGCTAGTGGATGCCATGTCCCTCCTTCTCCTTCACACCTGCAGAAACCAGTGCAGGCCAGTATTCACTATCTAAATTGCTAACAGCTACCCTGCACTCATGTTCTCCTGTGGACATCTCCCCTCCAGCCAGGCTGGGCTCCAGGTGCCTCCCCATAGCAGACCTGCACAAACCTTGCTAACACAAGAAGTCCAACCCCTCTGGACCTGCCACATTATCCAATATGCTCTTGGCCGAGCCCATCCAAACTGGTAGCACAAAACTGGAAGCATGCAATCAGCCCCAAAAGGGAACAACGCCATGCCAAAGTGACACCTGTCCTGGGGAGAGGGAATGATAGTTGCACACACCATTCAACTGCAGGCCTAGCAGTGGGCTGTGGGGAGACATCTAGTCTAACTGCAAGTCCACTCACCAACAAAAATTTCAGGGACAATGCAGGAAAAGTTCCCAGTATCCCAGTGCCACCACATCTCTGGCAAAGGCTTGGTCTGATTCCAATCAATCCCAAGGTGGCCCCAGACTGAATCCTGCCCATAACAGGCAAAGAGAGCTATCACAGGTGACTGAACTAAAGACAAAAGTGGCTCAGCCACAATAGTAGGGCACATGTGACACACATAGGAGACACCCCTGAAGCACTCGGTTCTAGGGGACAGGGGACATTACACTGCAGGACAGCACATGATCTCTTTTTCATAAGGCTACAACTTTCAAGATCAGAAAACACAGCTGATTTTTCTAACAAATAGAAACAGACATAGGGTATTGGGCAAAATGAAAAGAGAGAGGAATATGTCTCAAGTGAAAGAAAAGGACAAAATTATAGCAAGAGAGCTAAACAAAAGAGAGATATGTAATATGCCTGTAAGGGAATTTAAAATAACGGTCACAAACTCACCTGACTTCTGAGATGAGCAGAAGACCTCAGGGAGAATGTTAATAAAGATAGAAAAGATAAAAAAGAATCAGAGATGAGTAACTCAATAAATGAAATTGAAAATACTCTAGATGAAACACATAGCAGGCTAGAGGAAGCTGAAAAACAAATCCGTGACCTGAAGGACACAGTATTGAAAAGTAATCAAGCCGATCAGGTAAGAGAAAAAAAAAATACATAAAATACACAGTCTTAGGGAACTTAGTAACAATATCAAGCAATACATAACATAAGCATAATAACATTCATACTTCAGGGGTTCCAGAAGGATAAGAGAGAGAAAGGGGGAAGAAAATTTATTTGAAGAAATAATAGCTGAAAAATTCCTAAATCTGGGGAAGAAAACAGATATACAGATTGAGGAGGTACAGAAAGCCCCAAAAGAGAGTCAACCCAAGGAGGTCCACATCAAGACACACAGTAATCAAAATGGGAAAAAGTAGTGACAAAGAAGAAATATTAAAAGCAGCAAGAGAAAACAGTTGGATACAAAGGAAACCCCATTAAGGCTAGCAGCTGATATTTCAACAGAAACTATAATTGCCAGAAGAAAGTGGCATGATATATTCAAGGTTCTGGAAGAAAAAAACCTGCAGCCAAGACACTCTATCCAGGAAGGCTATTACTTAGAATAGGAGAGACAGAGTTTCCTAGACAAAAAAAAAAAAAAAAAAGTTAAAGGAATCTGTGACCCCGATCAGCTCTACGAGAAATCTTAAAGGAGACTCTTTAAAGGGGAAAGAAAAGACCATAAGCAGGAGTAAGGAAAATAGGAAGCACAAAAGCAGTAAAATTAAGTATATATAAACATCACTCAACTTCATTTCAGTTCAACTGAACTGAAGTGACTATCAACTTAATATACAAAAGATGCTATATACAAACCTAATGGTAATGACAAATCAACAACTAGTAATAAATTAGCAAAAAACAAAAAGAAGGAATCCAAGTATATTACTAAAGAAAGCCAGCAAATCATGAGAAAAGAGAATAAGAGAAGACAGGAACAGAGAAGAATTGCAAAAGTAACCATAAAACAAATCACAAAATAGCAATAAGTATATATCTATTAATAATTACTTTAATGTAAATGAACTAAACAATCCACAGACATATCAAAAGATATAAAGACATAAAGTGACAGAATGGATAAAAAAAGGAAGACCCCTTTATATGTTGCCTACAAGAGATTCATTTCAGACCTAGACACCTGCATTTTGACAGAAAAAGGATGGAAAAGCAATTATCATGCTAATAAAAGTGAAAAGAAACGCAGGGTAGCACTACTTATATTGGACAGATTTTAGGACAAAGACTGTAAAAAGAGACAAAGAAGGACACTGTATAATTATAAAGGAAACAATCCAACAAGAAGATACAACTGTAAATACTTATGTACCCAAGATGGGAGCACCCGAATACATAAAGCAGCTAATAACAAACATAAAAGAAGTAATTGATAATAATACAATAACAGTAGGGGACTTTAACATCCAGCTTACATCAATGGATAGATCATCCAAACAGAAAATCAACAAGGAAACAATGGCTTTGAATAGTGCATCAGACCAATGATCTAATAGATTGTTCAGAATATTCCAACCTAAAACAGAATACACATTCTTCCCAAGTGCATATGGAACATTCTCTAGAATAGATCACATGTTGGGCCACAAAAGAAGTCTCAACAAATTCAGAAAGATTGAAGTCATACCTGCATCTTTCTGATCATGACAATATGAAACTAGACTTCAACCACAAGAAAAAACTCTGGAAAGAACACAAGTGCAGGCAAGGTTAAATAATATGCTACTAAACAATGACTGGGTATACACAATACACAAATGTCTCATAACTGAGACAGTTTGGATGAGGAACAAGACAAGGTTGCCCATTCTCACCATTTTCATTTAACAGTGCTAGAAGTCCCAACCACAGCAATCAGACAACAAAAGAAATAAAAGGCTATCTGATTCTGGACTTTTGTTTGCTAGGATTTTTTTTTTTTAAGTACAGATTCAGTTTCATAGCTGAAAATCAATCTCTTCAAATTTTCTATATCCTCCTGTTTTATCTTTGGTGGGTTACGTGTTTCTAGGAATTAATCCATTTCTTCTAGGTTGTCTAATTTGTTGGCGTATAATTTTTTATGCTATTCTCTTATAACCTTTTTATTTCTGTAGTGTCAGTTGATATTTCTCCTCTCTCTTCTTTCATTTCTGATTTCAATTATTTGGGTCCTCTGTTTTTGATGAGTCTGGCTAAGGTTTTATCAATTTTGTTGATTTTTTTCACAGAAGCAACACCTGGTTTCATTTATCTGTTCTACTTTTTATTTAGTTTCTATTCTTTTTCTCTGTTCTAATCTTTATTATTTCCTTCCTTCTGCTGGTTTTGTGTTTTGTTCATTCTTTTTCACCTTTTGGTGTAAGGTAAGGTTAATTGAGATTTTTCTTGCTTCTTGAAGTAGGCCTGCATTGCTATAAACTTCCCTTTTAGAACCACTCTTCTGTATCCCAAAGATTTTGGAAGATTGTGTTTTCATATTCATTTGTCTCCATGTGTTTTTTTTATTTCCTTTTTGATATATTGGTTGACCCATTCACTGTTTCACTATTTGCACAATAGTGTTTCACTATTTGCAGATGACATAATACTGTATATAGAAAACCCTAAAGGCTCTACCAAAAATCTATTAGAATTGATAAATGAATTCAGTAATTTTGCAGGATAAAAATACATACAGAATATATGGGGCACCTGGGTGGCTCAGTGGGTTAAAGCCTCTGCCTTTGGCTTAGGTCATGATCTCAGGGTCCTGGGATCAAGCCCCACATCAGGCTCTCCTCAGCGGGGAGCCTGCTTCCCCCTCCCTCTCTGCCTGCCTCTCTGACTACTTGTAATCTCTCTCTCTCTCTAATAAATAAATAAAAATTTTAAATATATATATATACAGAATATATATTACATACATCTATATAGAAATATACATACAAATATACAATATACAGAAATCAGTTGCATTTCTATACAACATAGTGAAGTAGTAGAAAGTGAAATTAAGAAAAATAATAAGATTTATAATTTCACCAAAATAATAAAATACCTAGGAATAAACTTAACTAAGGCATGAAAGACCTATACTCTGAAAACTGCAAAAACAGAAATTGAAGATATCACAAACAAATGAAAGATACTCCACACTTAAGGGAGTCAAAGAACAAATATTGTTAAAATATCCATATGACCCAAAGCAATTTATAGATGCAATACAATCCCTAACAGAATATCAACAGCATTGTTCACACAAGTAGAACAAACAAACCACAAAAGACTCCAAACAGACAAAGCTATCATGAAGAAGAATAACAAAATTGAAGGTATCACAATTCCCAATTTCAAGATATACTACAAAGATGTAGTAATAAAAATAGTATTTTACTGACACAAAAATAGACACATAGATCAATGGAACAGAATAGAAGGCCCAGAAGTAAACCCAGATTATATGGTCAATTAATCTTCGACAAAAGAGGCAAGAATATACAACGGGAAAAAGATAATCTCTTCAACAAATGGTATTGTGAAAACTGGACAGCTACATAGAGAAGGATGAAACTGGACCACTTCCTTATATCACACAAAAATAAACTCAAAATGAATTAAGTACTTAAATGTGATACCTGAGACCATAAAAATCCTAAAAGTACACACTAATCTCTCTGACGTTCACCATACCAACATTTTGCTAGATATGTTTCCTGAATCAAGGGAAAGAAAAGCAAAAATAAATGATTAGGACTACATCAAAATGAAAACTTGTACACAGCAAAGGGAACAATCAACAAAACTAAAAGCCAACCTACTGAATGAGAGAAGATATTTGCAAATGGTATATCCTATAAGAGGCTAGGATTCAATATATATAAAGAACTTTTATAACTCAACATGAAAAAAATAATAATAATCCAATTTAGACACAAAGGACATACAGATAGCCTGCAGACACATGAAAAGATGCTCAAAAACTCATCATCAAGGAAATACAAATCGAAACTACAGTGAGATGTTACCTTACACCTGTCAGAATGGCTAAAGTCAATAACAGAAGAAACAACAGTGTTGGAGAGGATATGGAGAAAAAGGATACTTCTTTCACTGTTGGTGGGAATGCAAACTGGTGTAGCTGCTATGGAACACAGAATGGAAGTTCCTGAAAAAATTAAAAATAGAATTACCATATGATCCAGTAATTCCACTACTGAGTATTCACCCAAAGAGTATGAAAAAAAAACTGATTTGAAAAGGCATATGCACCCCTATGTTTATTACAACATTATTTACAATAGATAAATTATGGAAGCAGCCCAAGGGTCTATAGATGAATGAATAAAGTAGATGAATGAATAAAGAAAAGGTGATTTGATAGATAGATAGATAGATACATAGGTACATAGATAGATGATAGATATAATATTACTCAGCTATAAAAAAGAATAAAATCTTGACATTTGTAACAACATGGACAGATCTAGAGAGTATAATACTAAGTGAAGTAATCAGTCAGAGAAACAAGTGCCATATGATTTCACTAATGTGAGGAATTTAAGAAATAAAAACAAGGAAAAAAAGAGACAAACCAAAAACACTTTTAGCTATAGAACAAACTTGTGGTTACCAGAGGGGAGGGGGATAGAAGAGATGGATGAAATAGAACAGAATAGATCAATGGAACTATAGGGGAAAGGGATTAAGAGTACATTTATCATGAGGGAACACTGAGTGATGTATAGAATTGTTGAATTGCTATATCATACACCTGAAACTAATATAACACTATATGTTAACTATACTGGAATTAAAATTTTTAGAAATAGAACAACAAATTATGAGGAATGCAGTTAGAATACTGCTGAGAAATTTATAGTAGTAATGCATATAGTAAAAAAAGACTCAAATTAATGAACTAAACTTCCATCTAAACAAACTAAAATAAAGAGTAAATTAAAACCAAACCAAATAGAAAAACAATCATTAAAAACAAAAATCAATGACATTATAAGTAGAAAATAAAAAATGAATAAAATGGATTGCTCCTAGTTCAACTGAACAAGAAAAGAGAAGATATGTATTATGGACATGAAATATGGAAGGGGATAAAAGACTCTATAGACTTTAAAATGATAATTATATATTAAAAAATTTATAGCCATAACTTTGGTAAAAATGAAATGAAATGGGATAATGGGATATCCCAAATGGGATATATGAAATGAAATGGGAAAATTTATTTAAAAAACTCAAACCAAGCCTACCCAACAAAAAACTGATAGGCTAAAAATCTTACATTCATTAATGATATTAACTTCTATTAATAACCCCCCCAAATACAAAGCAAAACAAAAATTCAAGCCAAGAAGCTTCACTGGTGAATTATTTCTTTTAAAGATTTTATTTATTTATTTGACAGAGAAAGAGAGACAGTGAGAGAGGGAACGCAAGTAGGGGGAGTAGGAGAGGGAAAAGCAGGCTTCCTGCTGAGCAAAGAGACCAGTGTGGCTTCGATCCCAGAACCCTGGGATCATGACCTGAGCCAAAGGCAGACATTTAATGACTAAGCCACCCAGGTACCCACTTCACTGGTGTATTGAATCACACATTTAACAAAGAAGTAATATCAAACATACATTCTTACAGAAAATATTCAGAAGGAAATAATTTCCAACACATTTTATAGGGCTGGCATTATCTTGATTCTAAAACCAAAGAAAAGCATTAAAAAAAAGATGTATAGATGATTATCTATAACTGAAAAAATTCTCAAGAAAATATAAGCAAATATAATTTAGCAAATACAGCACTGGAAAGTGGTGTTCATCTCACCAATATAGGCTGGAACAACAACACCAAAAAGTCCATCAAAATATGAACAGATAAAGAAAAAATCATAATTTCACCAGATGTAATAAATCATGAATTTTATCAGTATTCATCCATTCATGACCAAAAGCCTAAGCAAACTAGGAATTGGAATGAGTTTCATTGGATTGATAAAAAGTTTCTGAAAAAAAATCTCCAGATAACATATTTTAATGCTATAGACTGAATACCTTTACCCTAATTTCAGGATTAAGAGTATCCACTATAATCACCACTCCTATTCAACATCATACTAGAAGTTCTGGGCAGTGCAATAAGGCAAGAAAATAAACAAATAAAAGGCACACCATTTGGAAAGGAAGAAATAAAACTATCTTTAATCACAGAAAATGTGATAGTCTATGCAGAAAACCCTAAAAATTATTAAAATAAAAACAAGATATTTTTATTTAATAATTATTTGTAGACTACCTTCTATATTTGGGATTGTGCTCACCTGGTGCCTATAGTGGTTCACCTATAGCAGTTAATCTTTGTGCTCATGGAAATTAGGTCTTAAAGGAAAGAAAAGGAGAATAAAAAAATTATCAAGAAGTTATTAAGTAATTTTTTTCTACTAAAATAAGCTATAAAATATATATAGGGAAGGTAGAGTTGGAAGGCAAAGTCAATTTTCAATATGGTGGTTAAAGGTAGTTCTCATAGAGTGTGGCATTTGAATATGGGGATAAAAGAGGGGAGAAAGCCAACCATGTGAATATTTGATGGAGTTTCCTATACGGTGGAACTAGAACTTGAAAAGGTACTGAGGTGAGAGTAAGTCATAAACAGACTATTGGAAATGCCCAAACCCTATTAATTTTTCTTCTCTGTAAAGTGACTGCACTCATCTCTCTACTCCATCATCAAGGAGGATTAAGAGGGACTCCAAATAATAATTAACGAATCTTACTCCAAAGAGAGAGGAAAAGAAGACACAATGAAAACCAGAGGACGAGGCAGAAGTCTGTACTCTCCAGAGTGAGACCAACTTTAGCCTTTGTCTTGCCTTATTTCTAAAATACCTGCAGCCAGGCCTGTGCCTCTTAGGCAGGGATTGGAATACTCTGTGCTGAAGGAAATTAAGAGAGTCATAGTAAAATCTTCAAAACAGTGACATTTAGAGTCCATAATAAAAAGCTAGATTACTATCTTCTATTACCATGTAGCTTACATGTCAATTTTCTCTACTCAAGCAGAACTGTCAGTCTGTCATTAATGTCTCACTGTTAATGATGAATGGATCACCAATAAATGTCAGCCATAAAAGGAAGTCTCCAACACAAAACATAATCAAAGAAAAGAGGGGAGGGGTCCTAACCTAGATGAAACAAACATCACTTATAAGGAAAAATATGTACAATTTATATCCAGGGAAAGTAAGGCAAAATATTGCATTTACAAATTGTCGATAGGAATGCATAAAAATGAACAATCACTAAAGAATAATGAGATCTTGGAAATTAAAACTTTAATAGCACAATAAAATATTCAACAATGGGATCAGAGGATAATGTATAAAGAATCCAAAAGAACAAAATAAAACAAAATGAAAACAGGCAAGTTAAGGAATTTAAAGAATTAACTCAGAGTTCTCATTTGACTGAGTTTAACAAAGTAAGAATAATAAACACATAAAATTGTTATAAAATAATATTTTAAATTTGCCAACTGAAGAAGTCTCCACATAAGGGGCAGCTGGGTGGCTCAGTGGGTTAAAGCCTCTGCCTTCGGCTCAGGTCATGATCCCAGGGTCCTGGGATCAAGCCCCACATTGGGCTCTCTGCTCAGCAGGGAGCCTGCTTCCCCCTCTCTCTCTGCCTACTTTTGATCTCTCTCTGTGTCAAATAAATAAATAAATAAATAAATCTTTAAAAAGAAAAAAAAAAGAAGTCTCCACATAGAAAACTATACCCTACTGTGTATGCAACTGCCCAGCATAATGCACAAAATCATACCTAATATATATGCTATCTAATGCACCTAATTATGAAGTCTAGAATACAAGGAATAAAGAAAACATCAGAGAGAAATGTAAAATTGCAAATCAGGAAACAAATGCCAATTACCTCAGATTTCTCATTCATAGCAGGACTAAAATTTCTGAAGGAAAATGATTTTCAGTTTAAAATTATATACCCAAAAAAGTATCAGTCAAGTTCAAGAGTAAGAATAGAAGACATTCTCAGTTATACAAACATTACCTAATATATCTACTTTCTATCTTCCCTTTGATATGAAGCTATTGTAAAATGTGAAGTCCAGGGAACAGGAAATCCAATGCCAAAAAGCAACAAAGGATTATCTAGAATTTAGGAAGGAAAATATTAGAATGATAGCTGTGCCATCAGGTATGAGAACAGACAGGATTTATTGCTTCAAGAAGAAGGGAGCTTCTGGGAGGAAGAAAACAAAAACAAAAACAAAACCCTCCAATTATCTAATATGTTCAGACACTTAAAAAATGACATTGGTAGGCATCTATCATATCTGATGGAGCACGTTCAAGCAATTAAATTAAAATACAAAGAAAACCAAACAAGTTAAAATACAAGGCAATCACTAATGTCAGAAAAATCAATAAAACCTAAATATGCTTTAGTAATATTGCAGAAATAACTAAATATATAGTCAATAAAAACAAAATTGTTGATTCAAACAAAAAGTACACATATATATACCATTATAGATGGTAACATGCAGGGATTTGAAGTTTAGGGAGAGGTATTATAATAAAAATTCACCTTCCTTAACAAGAATTGCTAACTAACATAAAATGTTACATGAAATTACTAAAATAGCATACTGTTGATAAATATGAAAATAAATGCCAGGAATAATAATTAAATATTTGAAAATGGTCAGTCCTAGGTATGGGAGTAGGGGCTAGGGAAGAATGAAGCAAAATGCTGCTATTTTCACTCTCGACTTTATAGTACCAAATATACATATATATGTATATGTATATGATACTGTTTTAATTTTCTTACCAGTTACTTGCAATTCTTTAAGACAACTTAAAACACTATATATAACAAGATGATGAACTGCATTATTCTGAAAGCAACTCATTGCAATAAATAATATTTTGAGTGGAAACTTTAAAACTGGAAATTTAAAGCTTGTGACTGTCAAAAGACACAGAGGAGGAAAGTGGGAAAGGACAGGCATAATGTTGTTGTTGTTGTTGTTTAAAAGATTTGTTTATTTATTTGACAGAGAGAGAGAGATCACAAGTAGACAGAGAGGAGGCAGAGAGAGTGTGGGAAGCAGGCTCCCTGCTGAGCAGAGAGCCTGATTCGGGGCTGGACCGCAGGACCCCGAGATCATGACCTGAGCCGAAGGCAGAGGCTTTAACCCACTGAGCCACCTAGGTGCCCCATACCATGTTTTTAAATATATAATGATTGCATGTGAATGAAGTTGAGCATTACCTTTATGTCCTGCCACAAACATTTCAATTTCTATTTCTGTAAATATTCATTCATTTCCACATATTTTTGGTATAAATATTTTCAGTAAGGAAATAAAAATTTCTTCCTCTATAGCTTTTTTAGAATTTTCACACATTAGTGTCACAATCTTATGCTAAATTATCCAGCATTAGTACCCTCAAAACAGTTTCAAAATTTTCCCCCAACTATGGTTGGTTATTTTTCTTTAGGAATGACTTTATTAACCTTGAAGGAATTCAGTGTTTTAGAATAATTTTGTGTATATTTCCTCTAAGTGGTAAGAGTCTAGTTTGGTAAGCCAATAAACCACAACCAATGAGAAAAGCACACAATAGATAATCATTACTTGTTTGCTAAATGAACGAATAAACAAATTTTCCATAGCAATTAAAGAAAAACTCCAAGCGTGGATTACGTTATATTCTAGTATCCATTTCCAGCATCTTCCTTTGGAAGCTTTGCAATCAGCTCAGCAAGTTACTGTAATCATGGGAGGTGGAAGGTTTTTTGGGGGAGGGAGAATTGCCAAACCTAGTAGAGAGCACCCATAAGGGAGCCACCTGGTTTTCATTGTTAAGAATTTATGTCGATAAAAATTTTAGTCAATTTTTCATAAAGAAAAGTTGTTTTGGAAGAAGAATATGTCAAACCTGATATCTACCACTATGCTCCATTAGGTTATTTTATAACTCAATTATTGTTCTGATTAGAACATCTTATTTATTGCAAAAAGCATCTACTTTACCTTACTATTACTCTACAAGAATATGAATAATTAGAAATTCCCCCATGGATCTGTTTTAAGTCTTCTTCTCATCTTTCTCCATATATTTAATCTGAACCATCCTACCAGAACTGCATTCAGTGTTCACTTCTGTGTGCATGATTACCAAATCTCTGTTTCTAGCATTGACTTATGTGTTTTCCAGTCCTGAATTTTCAGTTCCTGCTACTGGGTAGCTCCAGATATCCTATGACTTCCTACAAATTATGATGCATCTTCCCTCTCAAACGTCCTTAGTTTCATATTTTTCTTAGGTCTGTTCATGATACCTGCATCTACCCAGTCATCTAGATTCAAAACCTGTGTTTGCGTTGCTTGTTACTACAGTATGCTACCAATTATATTTTATTGTTCTTCCACAATATTTTCACACAATCCCTCATATTTATTTCCACCCCCAACTCCTACTTTACACATTTATTACCTTTCATCTTGATTCTAACAATTGCCTCTGTCAAGTCTCCAATGACTTCATTATCATCTGATCAAAAATTACCAATACTTCTTCAATACTTTAAAACATAAATGCAGTTTCCTTAGTTGCAATTCAAAACTCTCCGAGGCTTTGACTCACACTATTTCTGATCTCATTCTCCAGAGTTCACCTGCTAGTATCCCACTTCCCTGTTCAATCCTTTAAATATCTTTGCCTGCCTGCCTCGCTTCCACCACATTCCCTTTCACTCATAGTTCTACCCAAACAACAAATCCAATCCATTTTCCCAAGCTCATTCAGATGTCAACTATAACAAAATTTTCTCTGCTACACTAACAAAAAATAATTGTATGCACATTTCAGTCCTCACAATAATTTTGGGAGGCTAATCGCCAGGCTTTTTATCCAGTATAAAACAATAATCTCTGAATGCCGGGATTTATACTAGATTTCCCATATATTATGTATTACATTGGAAACACCTGCTACACTTCTGATACTGTTTGAGTATTAAGAATATAGAGACGGGGGTGCCTGGGTGGCTCAGTGGTTAAGCGTCCAGCTCTTGGTTTCGGCTCAGATCATAATCTCAGGATTATGAGATCAAGCCCGGTCTGGGATTCCATGCTCTGCCCCTTCTCCTGCTTGTTCTCTCTCTCTTTGTCTCTCTAAAACAAACAAACAAACAAACAAACAAACAAATAAATAAATAAATAAAAACTTTAAAAAAAAAAGAACACGGAGATGAGTAAGACACATCCCCAATATCATAAAGCTTTCGTTCCTTTAATCGGAGAAACAGATATTAAACAAGAATGTGAATAGAAATGTAGGAGAGTGAGCGCTGTTCTGAAGAAAATATTACAGATATTATAATAGTATGTGCAGACATTTTTTATGAAAAAAGTTGACTGAAAGCGCTTAATATGATAATATGGCAGAAAGACAGGGAGACTAACAAATAAGGATGCATAAATTGATCAAAACAGTGCAGGATAATTCAACATTATATATTCATATATATATATATGAATGTATATATTCAGCAGGATATATCAAACAGTGCAGGATAATTCATTTATTTATTAAAAATTTGTAGTGTGCAGCTAGAATGTGCCTGAACTATTGTAATCATTGGTAAGTAAAACATGGTACAAACTCTAGTGACTCACACTGGGGGGAGACAGGTACATAAGATCATATAAGGCTATATGAAAATTTCTGTAATAGCATAAAATGAGTATGAATGAAGTTCTATTAGGAACATGAAACAAGCAGTAATTAGGGCAGTTTTGAAAAATCTGATGAACATAGTGTTTGTCATGCTCGACCTTAAAGAGCTGAATGCTTAGCACTCTTCCTTTCTAATTAATAGACGTGCCCCCACTTCAACAAGGTAATGTTCATGGCAGCTTTAATGCTCTTTGTGAGGTTTTGGTTTTTTGGTTTTGTTTTTGTTTCTTCTTTTTCCTCTGCTTTCCTGGCCACACTTGGTCTGCATATACACTTGTGAACCACACTATACTCTCAGGTCACAAATGATTATTTCTAGGATGGATACCTGACCAAATCTGAATCTCTTCAATAGGAATCCTAAGTTTGGGATTAAACACATTAATACTTCAGTTTCCTTTCATTTCCTTCAATGGCAAGGCTGGCACATCTTCATTAGAAGTCTTCTGAGCTTTATTTACAAATGCAAGGAGGCTGTCATTCTGAAAGAATGAAAGGAACATGAAGAGAGAAACAGATATTCAATAGAGATAGAACCAGGTTTTTCAAAAATTATGTTCATCTCTAACATCTTGTTTAATTCCTGAACTTCCATTAGTTTGATTTTTTGAATTTACATTTTTTTCTTCTCTGGTTCTCATCAGGACTGTGTTGCTTAAAGCCAAAACACTTGTAGATTAATGAAAAATAAGAGAGCATTCCAGGTAGAGAAGGGAAAATAAGCTTTGGCTTTTTTGTTTGCTTATTACTCCTTCAAAAATTTGTTTCATCTTTCCTGCTTTTCTTTTTATTCCTCTCAGACACATTTTCACAAAAGCCTCAGTTCCATAGGCAAGGTCTTAACATTAAATTGATTTCTGGAGAAAAGAAAGGAGAACTGCTGAAATATCAGCAACTAAACCATAAACCATACATTCCACAACAATCTTAAGACATTGATTGGAAAGGAAAGAAAAGGAAAATACTAGTAAGAAGACACCCAATTATATAGAAATTTGTCTTGTACAAAAGTAGATGTGGTAAGATGGGATGAGAAAATATGTTTTATTTATATTAGAGTTGATATGAAGTGCTAATATTAATCTTTTTAACCAATTGTAACCTATGGAACTCGAAAAATTAAGGATCTGTCTTACATGTAATGAGAGTAAAAGACAACGCAATATTTTTTGTTTTTTACCAGGCACAAAGGAGAACCATGAGTCACCCAGAATGAGTATAGTAAGATTCTGCGTTGAATTCAAATTCAAGTTGAGTGAAATACCAATATGGCAATATTCCTTCCCAGTTTTAATCTGTTGGTTTCTGACTGATGGAAAACTGTTGTCTATTTTGTCTTAAACAATGGATGTTAAATACAAAAATTATTAAAAAAAAAAGCAAACAAAAACAAAACAAAAAATATACTGAAGCTCCTGGGGTACTCCAAAGTCATGTACATTCATTTATTATAAAGAAAGGATGTGGTTAAAAAAAAGAAACTGAATAAAACATGCCATGTTTAGAGCTTTGCATGATACTCCAAATTAGACCATAAATCTGCAGAAGAGGGGAACTGGATAGAACTTTGCAAATTAATGCACTACAGGTAGGATGAGAGTTATAAGTAAATACACTAGGGGACATTTCAAGTATTTATTATTGGTTCGAATATTTTTTAAAAAATTAATTATGTTACATATGTAACTTGTAGTGATATGCATGTATTTCCTCTGTATTTTTGCCCTAAGATTTTTGAAGAGTGATCTTTAATGTGTAAATATTATAAAATCTAATAAATTAAAACAATAACAATTTAATATCGCTGCCTTCAGATAAAATAATTATTCAGTGACACATTAAACAAATAGAAAAAGTCCAAAAAAAAAAAAAACAAATAGAAAAAGTAATTATTTCTAGAACATGAATTCTTCAAAAGTCCTTGTCACGAAGAGAGACGTCTTCATAGTTTTCCACGATCAATACAAAAAACTAATACTTTTGAAAATTTTCAAATATGAGGGAATACAACCAAAGTCTGCAGTCAGTAATTAGTAAAAGATAAGTGAGAAATACTGAAATAAAGGAGTTTAGACAGAGAGAGGAAATATTTCCAGGAATGGACAGATGAAACAAAAAATGTTTGAAATCCAATGCAAGCACCCTTCACCTTAGCAATGCCAACAAAATCAGAGCACAGGGCCACCACGTATACCTCTCAACAACACAGAAATGAGGTATGTTTTCAGATGTACAAATTTCCAGAATGCCTATATAACTTGCTTACTGTGCAACCAGTTGCCTTGATTCCACAACCCCCATTCCATCAATATACTATACTGGAGGATTATTAGGTTTGGGGGAAAGTCTTTTCACTGTTGATGCCTGAAAAAATTTTGTACGGTGAAGCAGACACACTGTTATGAGATAATCAATGCAGATAATTATGAGACAAAGATAACATATAGGCTCAAATTTACAGGATTATTGAATTTAAACCTTTTCTTTTAACAAAGAGGTTGGGGAGGGTTTAATTTTACATACATCAAAGTTATACACTGAGTCAATCTTATAGACTGGTTCATGAGCACAATATTAAATATATCTCAAAATAGAGGATATAGATAGATATGCACATATCTACATATATATAGTTGTCTTTGTTGTAATATTAAATTTCACTTTAGTTGTTTTTGTTGTAATATCAAGTTTCACATATTCTAGCATATGTTCTTGAAAGTGATATAAAATGAAAAATACCAGGTTTCTATGGAACTTGATAGTTGTTCGGGTTGTCCAAATTACTAAGCCACCTCCAAATGTACTCTTACATGCATTAATTTTTTCATTCAAGCAATAATCATTCTAAAATAAAGCCAGAATAAGAGAAAAAATGAAATATGATGTCTCATTTAGTGAACAACACAGAAGAGACAAAGTAGTATGAGTTATCTAATATTAAAAATTTTTTTAAACAGTATTTTTTTTAAGATTTTATTTATTTATTTGACAGAGAGAGATCACAAGTAAGCAGAGAGGCAGGCAGAGAGAGAGCGGGAAGCAGGCTCCCCGCTGAGCAGAGAGCCCGATGTGTAGGGCTCGATCCCAGGACTCTGAGATCATGACTTGAGCCGAAGGCAGAGTCTTTAACCTACTGAGCCACCCAGGTGCCCCTTTCAACAGTATTTAAATAATATGTTCTTCTTGGCAGTTTTATTAACTTTGTCAACCTAGTTGCAAATTGGTGTTGTTTATTCATTTTTCTAGAGCAGCATACAGAGAGTCCAGTGTAAGTTGCTTATGGCTTATGCACACATACACAACAGAAGGACAATATAACTAACAGCCAGAAAGCAAAAAAGAGAAAACCAAATGTGGAGAAGAAGTCAAAGAAGCTAGTTGTTGTATGAGTTTGAGGAGCAGTTACAACAGAATAAATGAGGAAGATGGCTGGAAAAAATTTAAGTCAAAGTCACGCAGTAGAGTAGCTGAATTTATTATCACAAAACAGTGCAATTCTGGATGTTGGAGATGTCTCAGGTAGCATTATGGGATGAGTGGTAAATGTACATTAACAGTAAAGGTCACTTGATACGAAGATGGAATCCAAAAGGAGAAAAATGACACTATAGAAATATGATAGTCAACATTTTTTCACTTTAAAACTCTAGCATGCATTTCAGTAAAATTTCATCTCCAGATCCTTCAAATAATCATAACCTCTGCTATATGCCAGGCATTGAGCTAAGTGCTTACGTACATCACTTCACTGAAGCCTCACAATTACCATAGAAAAATACATACCGCTATTACTCTCAGCTTATAGATGAGAAAACTGTGGGTCTGACAACGTGAGTAATCTTGTCCACGTGGCACAGACAGATGTAAGCTATGAAACATAGTTGAAAGCCAGACAGTCAGACTCCAGGGATGATATTCTGAAGCAGTGTTGCATGATACTGTTATCTAAAAATAAAACCAGAAAGAAGAGATCTTACTGAATACACAGGACAAAAGTAACAATTGTATTTAACTATATAAGGAATATTTTCCTGCAGTGTTTATTCAATTTTGACTGTTACAGATCTATTAGCAAATCTAATTAGATCTTAGAACATTGCCTAAAGAAAATGCACACACACATATTTTAAAAATAGTTTGTATAGTCTCTTTGAAAGGCTAAAAAATAACAAATATGAAACATTCATTAAAATGATAGACACATAGAAAAATATACAATTTGAAACATTTGGGTAAAATACTTAATACTTTATGAAACATGGGAGATTTGTCTATGAAATGGTTGCATTTTTTGTAGTCACTTTGGGCTTTAAAGATTTTAAAATATAGTTGTGATCAGAATTAATGAACTCCAGTTGACAAAGCCATCCACAGAATTATGATATTCTTTTATGTGAGACATGAAAATTCTAAACATCCTGTACTCTACTCAGGTTCTGTCTGGCAGAGGATTACCATGAGACACCTTTATGAGTTGTTTGAAAATTTCTTTGCAAAGGTCAGTTCCCCACAGGATTGATATTGGTAATTGGCTCAAAAGCAAACCACCTCTCCAAAATACGCCACTTTCTGTCTGATTAGAACTTAAAGGCCAAAACAAAAGAGGGTTTTAAATGATCTTTGTTTCTAACACAGACTTATTTGGAGTCAGTTTCAAGGGCACATGAATCCATATTCCTCAGCATATTGTTCTGAAAATTCTGTGGTGAGGCAGCGTTCTTACCTTGTGAGAATTATAGATTTCTTTTTAAGTTAAATTTGGCATTTTTAGAGCTTATTATTTGCTTCCCTCTGGCAGCTGCCATATTGCTATGAACATTACTGTGTCTGCCATCATTTGTGACATACTCTGTAGGAGGCCTGTCAGGAAATGTTGGTCTCAGACTACACCCTAATGCAGGTTTAACAATCAGAAGAATCCTACACTTTAATAAAACATTAAACACATTCTTGGCAGCATGAAGACAAAAGCAAGACAGTGGTAAACTGAGATTTCTGCGGCATCCTGAGAGAATCAAAATGAGAGCTCTCCACTGATTTTGTAGCTCCGGACATGGTCAAATCATTGTGCAACTGACTTGTGAAAAATATACATTTACTAATGACCAAAATGATAAATGTATTTAAAAGGAGTCATAGATAAAAGTTACAAGAATAGTTCAGTTCTATTTTCATTCTTTCCAGAAAAATCAGCAAAAGGAAAATGTCAATATGTTTTTCCTTCCTCTTTTATATCCCATAGATTATATGATATTTCATGCCAATTAGTACATTCCTGTTTTATCTTCAAACAGTTTCTAGGGAAACTATAAGAAGAAAAGAAGATAGATTTAAAAATGAGAAGGAAGAAACCAAGCCTGAATCAGAAGGATATGAATGAATGATCACCTACTTGTGCACTATTGTTATTAGCTGTGTGGAACAGAGTGGAGGCCCCAGGCAAAGTGAAAACTACAGTGAAAGTCATCTTTAAGACTTAAACACATCAAATTTATTTAGTTACTCAGTATTAAGCAAATGGTGGGAATAAAACAACAATACAGCCAAAGTATCTCCCTGAGACATTTATAAATATCTAGTGCATCAATCAGGCTGTATGGAACTACTGTCTGGGATTATAATTTGAAGTAATTAGTGTAGTTCAGAGTGACTATAATTAATTATCAAAAATCTAATCATTAAAAAAATCTAATCATTGATATTGACTCTGTTTCTGGAAATACCAGGCAAGGAGTTGGGTACATGGTCTCATAGAAAAGGGTCATCCAATTCCCAGAGATTTCCAGTGTGCACATTCATGTATTCTCAAGACAAGCGTCCTGGAACTGAAAATATGAATGCTCGGATTCCTATGTGGTTATGGAACAAATATTGCCTGTATCGGCTTAACCAATTAACTTCTGTTGCTCTATGACTATATTCAGCTTTGGATTATAATTTTTCTGACCATGAAGCTTTCCTCTGGGGAGAGAATATACTGCTCTCACTATTCAAACATTTTAGTCTCCTGAACAGTTGATTTTCTCATTACAAATTACTAGATTATAATTCTGTCTGGATTACAATACCATTCCTTGTGAAGTTGGGTAATACGACTTCTCTCCCTGGGAATCATTTACAATTTCAACTTTGAAAAAAAAAAAAAAAGAAAGGAAAGGAAAGGAAAGGAAAGGAAAGGAAAGGAAAGGAAAGGAAAGGGAAGGAAAGGAAAGGGAAGGAAAGGAAAAGAAAAGAAAAGAAAAGTTTCTGTGTTTAGAAGCATCAAGTCAAATTCTTGTAGTATGGTTAATTCAATAAAGTCTTCTCCATGTTGAGAGGTACATTGCCAGACAGACAGTGAATTAAGTCAATCAGTCATCTTTTCTTCATGATTCTCAGCTGTCATAAACTAAATTAAGTCAATTTGGCCATTTACAATATTAACTGATTTTGATAGATATTCATAGGCTTCAGAAATTATAGATGAGGCTCTAATTTGCCTCTCCCACAATCTCTCTACTAGGTGGAGTATCAGATGAGAGCAAGTCTCCGCATTAATTCTGTACAAGCATGCAGGCAAAACCTATCACGCAACTTATTCTTGCGAGTTTAGCAATGTTTCAGACTCTCCTGAGCACATGATTCAAGGCACATGCAATGGTACTTGCTGTCACTGGTGATTCTCCCTCCCTAAATTTACTCCCCATCCCATTTTGCTACTTTGTTGCAGGCTGCTGCTACTGCCCCAGTCCTGGCCTCCCAGAGTGTTAACACAAGCCAAAGAGAAAAGGTTATTTTACAAGTTACAGTTTACCAGTCTCAGTGAGGTGGTAGATTATTGATGGGCGAGCTAAAATTAAGTCTCATGGAAACAGCTTAGGAGACAGTGGCATGTTTGGGATCCATTGCATCCAACTGGCTAGGAATACAATGATATCTAGAGCAAACTCAAAGTTGTTACTATTGCTAACTCCACAGAGCTAGCTTCATCAATGTCAGCCCTTAGGCAGAAAATTGTGAGCTGACTTCAATCTTTAATATCCTTATTTAGCATGTCAGAGAAGAACACAGTGAATTTTTGATAAACCAATTACCACCCTCTAGCATATTTGTTGATACAGTAAAGTTCTTTTCTAGCTTTTAGGGATACACTGTGTGTTAGTGCTCCTGCAGCCAGTCCTGGGAGACTAACAGAGTTCCCTGACAAGGGATCCTCTTCTGCACTTGCACCAGCCTGGGAAAAAGGGTCCGTGCCAGCATCAGCTTCATGCTGCAATGACCCCTTTATGTCTTTTCATTCTTTCTGTTTTGCTTTTTACTATACTGGGAGGTGGGGGGGGGGGAAGTTACTAAAAGGACTGGTGGGAAAGAGAGCAAATTTTCTACTTCCACAGATCATTCTCTCCAAGTTGTGGGACATGCTTCAGCTGTGTTTGATAAACAAGGATCTTCAATCTTAGGCACTTGGACGTTGAATGCTGTTCAGCTGAAACTTCTGCTTCCTTCTCTTAGGATCTTTTGGACTGTCACTGGTGATTCTCCCTCCCTAAATTTACTCCCCATTCCATTTCGCTTTTGTTGTAGGCTACAGCTCCTGCCTCAGCCATAGCTTCCCAGAGTGTTAACACAAGCAAAACAGAAAAGGTAGGAAGGTCCATCCCACAGTCCTGACTCTGCTTCTTTTCTTTCATCAACTCTCCTTCATCCTCGCCAATCTCTCAGCAATGAGCAAAGGAGACTAAGTAAGAGCATGCATCCTGAATTAGAATTGTTCAAGTAACAAGTGACCATTCTTAGAATGTGTATTTCTGTGTCTATTAAGTAACTTCTCTGAGATAAGTAGATTAAAGCCGGAAAACACACATTCATGTTGGACTCTGTATACTGAAGCATTTCAAAGTAAACTAAAGCAATATAACACTGTCATTACATGTCATTTTCCTTAAATACATAATATTATGTACTAATATAGTATAATAATTTCTTGAAAACATCTTAAATGGCCTTAGGAATTGGTTCAGATTTTTTGGAATGGAGATTGATAGTTATAAATTCATAATGCCAGCTCTTCTAGTGTTAAGATTGCCCAAATATGGGGCACCTGGGTGGGTCAGTCCTTAAGTGCCTGCTTTCAGTTCATGTCATGATCCCAGGGTCCCTGGATCAAGCCCCACATTGGACTCCCTGCTCAGCGAAGAGCCTATTTCTCCCTCTCCCACTCCCTCTGTTTGTGTTCCCTGTCTTGTTGTGTCTCTCTCTGTCAAATAAATAAATACAATCTTAAAAAATAATAAGATTGCCCAAATATACAAGACAGCATGCTAATATGAAAATCACCAAAATAGATTATACTTGGTTATTTACTTCTATTTATATAGTTCTGATTACGTGTTAATCCAGAAAGATAAACTGATCAACTTTTTCTTTTTGGCCTTTATAATGCATTTACTGTATAATCTAAAATATTCTCCATCTTTCCCATACTTTAACTCGTTTAAAACATATAGTAAAGATCTTGTAGGTCTGTAATAAGCATTTCAAATAACAACAAAATGATACTTATTAGGGATTTATTTTTTAGACATTGTGCAATTTTAATAATAATAAAAATAATGGAAAAATGAGACTAAGAAGTTTATCCAAACCAAACTGTAAGCAGCTGTAACAGAATCAAATTCTACCTTTGGCCTATTCCAAAGTCTACATATAGTCTCCTTATTCTATGTTGGGCCTTCCATTTTGCAAAATAAAGTGTAAGAATTATAAAACTAATATGCCTAAGGCAAAATCACTTCTTTAGTGGTATAGACAGTGCAAAACTTGTCTGATTCCACATTTAATGGTTTTCCACCTGTGTTTTAATACTTTCCAGAATAGTCCAAGTCAAACTGATACAAATATTTATGCTCTTGGGGAGCCTGGGTGGCTTAGTGGGTTAAAGCCTCTGCCTTCGGCTCAAGTGATGATCTGAGGGTCCTGAGATTGAGCCCCAAATCGGACTCTCTGTTCGGCAGGGAGCCTGCTTCCCCCTCTCTTTCTGCTGGCCTCTCTGCCTACTTATAATCTCTCTCTCTGTCAAATAAATAAATAAAATCTTTAAAAAATATACTTATGCTCTTGTTTATAACCCTGATAGTATTCTCACTATTTTGCTATGTTTAGCACAGCTCATTTGTCAGGGTACTACTTGCCATACACTGCAAAAATATCATGTCAATTCTGCATTTAACTTTAAAGGATATTAATCAATGGGGTTACTCAGTAAATAAATAATCCCATAAAACTTAGTAAAAATGAATTGACAACAAATTCTTCTGTAGGCTCTTATAAACTATTTGAGGCTATAACTAAATAGAGTTCTTAATAAAAAATCACAATAGAATAGAGAAAAAGCAAATAATTAATCTTCTCTCTGTTGGTACATAATTTTCCATGATCTCTTTTGTTTCTCTATATCTTTCCAGGGAGGCACTGATAGCCTCTCCTTGGGTTTTTCTTTTAGGGTTGTTTGCATAGCCCCACACTGGGGTAGCTGGCAAGGTTGCTGACTGTGCAGTATACTTAAGATCATTTCTCTCCTGGAACAAAGATTGGGCAGTTTTTCTTCAAATCCACTGTAAAAGATTCGGGTTTCCTGAAGTCAGGGTTTCTCATGATGTAAACCGACTGTATGTACAACATCCACCTGGGCCCCTTCAAGTCATTCATGGGACTAGGAGGTCAAGGGGAACAAATGCAAACATAAAGCTCAGGATGCTCATTGTGCCATTAGTAATAAACTCACTTTGTCTCTGACCCAGGAGTCTTTGACCTCTGCCAGCATCCATGAAACTGTGGAAGGCTAATGTGTCAGCTTACAAGTAACTTACAATTACAATTACCTTCACAGTTATTGACAGTGTCATGACTAAATCTCTATGTTTTTCTTAGCAGAACTATTTTATATATACCACAAAAAGACATTACTCTCCCAAAGAAAAGAACAAAATATAAATGATAGAAGCATTTGATGTACTCTTTCTAAAAACATGTTTTTTAAGATTTTTACTGAGATTGTCTTAAGTTTATATCTCGTAAGTCAAAAGTTAAACTTTGACTTGTTTTTGAATGTCTAAAATTATGAAGGTGAAAAAAAATCACACCACTTCTGTTGGGTATATCCAGGGGTAGAATTCTGATTAATAGGACATGCATATGTTTAGCTATGGTAGACGCTGCCAACCATTTTTCCTGTGGTTTAGTGGGTGGTTTAGTGAAATTACACTCCCAAGAGCAATGTATGAGAGTTTATTTATGATACCTTAAAAGTGAAAACAACGCAAATGTATTTTGAATTAGAGGAAAGCAGAGGGAGACCGTACTTGTAATATAAATGAGTCGGTATCCCCCAGAGTGTAAGAAACATTACAAATCTTAACTTGTAGTCAGAAATCATGTCATCATATCTAATTCCAAATATTTACATTGTCATAAATGGGCATAAGTGCAAAGAATTTCATATTTAGGAAATATTATATGACTTTCTTAAAAATATACATTTGTCTAAAAAATAAAATGCTACAGAGCTTAATTTTTTTACAAATCCAACCACTCCTCAATGAGTGTGCTATTAAAATACATGGTTGTTAGTCTCCAAAGATGGCCCCAGAAATCCATCTTCTTTTAGAATCTGTGAATGGATTTGATTAATAGAATGCAGTGAAAGTAATGTTCTGGAACCCCCTGAGCCCACACTTTAAACGGACTGACTGGCAGCTTCTATTTCCTGTAATCTCTCCAAATCCAATTCCCATGCTCTGAGGAGCATAAGCCAAATGAAGAGGCCACATGGAACATAACCAAAGCACTATTTTTAAAAGCTCTAGGTGAGCTTCAAGTGAACAGCTGTATGAACCATTTTGGATGGCCTTGTCCCATTGATCTTCCAGATTAATACAGCTCAACTGACATCACTTACATCACAAAATCTCATGGGCCAAACTCAGTCAACCTACAAAACCATGAGGGATAAAAAAGTGGCTCTTGTATTAAGCTATTAAGTTCCAAAGTGGCTTGTTATTTGGTAATGGGTAAACAAAATAATATATGTATTTCTCAAGCTAGAGAAATAAGGGAACTGATACCATTATACATACACATGACGATTTTGGATTAACATTTATTTAATGTTCATTTGGGGTCTCTTGCTGGCAACATCTAATTAAGGAACACTGACAAGTGAGTATGGGAAGGCAGTATGATTATTCCCAGCATGATAAAAACTGATTTTCAGGCCAGTAACTCACTTTTCAATGCCATGTAATACTACACTATATGCATGTGCTGAAATTGATATCTGTGCACTCAGATGTTTCTTATATTCTAAATAAAACCAGAATTGGAACTATATGACAAACCTACTGGTGATTAAGCAGGAGAAGGCAGTAGAGGTATACATTTTGAGATATTGAGAGATACTTCCTTCACTGGTATTCTATGCTTATTTAATTCTTTCCATTATTGAGCAGTTGGAGCCATAGTGTCCATTTCTCCTGGGGAAAAAGAAGAGGCAATTCTTGATCTTTGATATTCAAGCCCCAAGATGAACACAGAAGGTGAAACGTTGAGAATATGATTTGATATATAAAAAGGAAAAGAGAGAACAAAAAAGACAAAGAAAGATAATGGAACAGGATGGGAGAAAGGGAAGGGAAAGAAAGTGAGGTGAAGAGAATGGAGGGGAAGGGAAGGGGAAGGGCAGAGGAGGAAGGGAAGGGAGGAAAAGAGAAGGAAAGAAGAAACTGAACTGGAAAGATAGACACGAGTATACGTATCAGACATGAGGGTCTACTCTCTGTGAACTTCAGGCCCTACCAAGCCAAATACAGAGCAGCATAAAGGATAGATTTGAGGGTCAATGAAAGATTTGTACTCATGATTTGCAGAGAGGAATCCAAGTTGTTGATAAGGTTCCAGAGATTTCTGTTATTGAACCAGTCAGGGAAAGCAAAAAAATAAATGGAGGTAGGTAAGTCAAATGCATCCTCATAATGCAGTGGTTCCCAACTGGGGTGACTGCTAATGCCTGGAGAGTTTCTGGTTATAAAGACCCTTTGCGAGGGCGGGGGGGGAGATGGAAGGATTCTAGTGGGTACAGGCCAGGGATCTTGTTAATCTCCCTATAGGGCATGAGGGCACAAAGAAGTATCTAGACCAAAGTGTCAATAGTGCCGAAGTTGAGAAATCTTGCCATAGAGCTCATTCATATTCCAAGTGTGCTGCAGACAGCTGTACAATGTATAATACCACTGGCAAGATTAACATAAAGGTAATGAAGAGCTTTATGCAACTTCACTCTTTCCTTCAAGTGGGTTGGGGATAATGTATTTTTCTTTTGTATCTAAGAAGGTAAGACAACAAAGATAGAGAGAGAGACAACCTGAAAAGAGGGTAAGTTTTGAACAAGGGAGAATCTATTCCTTTGTTCATGACCCACAAAATGAGGGCTTGATCATGAAATTACATTCAATTTTAGAAAAATGAAATTAAGTGTCTAGCACCATGGAATTTGTAGAATGAATATCACATTTGCTTCTAAACTATCACATTTAGAGTTGAAATAAACGTTATCAGCTGCAATGAGTCACTGGCATTTGCCACATTTTCCACTTTCTTGAAAACAGATTGAGGGATACAATGGATAAACATTAAACTAAAAAAATGTTAAATCTGGGGCATTGTTGAATATGAGAAACACTCCATGTTTAAGAAGACCTGAGCTATGAAAATAAAAATATAGTGTTGGCAGTATTAATTAATGACATGCAATATTTGATTAAAACTGTACATGATTTTTCTTTTTCTTTATTCCACAAGCATTTTCTATCTGCTTGTCTTTTGCCATAGATTGTTTCTTTGCCGTCATGTTAAATGTGAAATGGAAAAGAAAAGATATGAATGAAATTGCTTTCAACTCACTGGAATATATTTCTTGAGGGTTCATTCACTTCTAATGGAGAGGGTTTGCAAAGATATGTGACTTTTCAAATGGAAGGATGGGGAACAGATTGTGAAGTTATAGTTTCTATGTGGGCTAGGAAGGAAATAAAGTTAGAAGAGAGTAGCAGACTTTGGAACAGAGAAGAACTCAAATCAGCAGATTAGAAAGAATGTAAGAGTGAGAGAGGTGGAGGGATAGGAGGCTGTGGCCTGAGATATTCAGAGCTCAAAATTGGTGGATAAAGCTGCTCCTAGTGATGATAAGGTTTAAACCTTGGCAGAGGTCAGGGGGCAGGAAGTACTGAAATAAGGTGAAGGAAAATATAGCAGAGAAAAGAAGATCAAGGAAAGTCAGTTGATGAAAATGTCTATGTATTCTAGAAAATTACAATTAATTGTGGTTGCATCACTTTATGCCTATTAAATAAAGATCTAAAATATGAATTTATTTTAAAACTTTGTAACAGGAAAATTTTTATTCTTTTTCTGAGTTAAATTCTTTGCAAGAGGAAAATTACAGGGGTGCCTGAGTGCCTCAGTTGGGTTAAGTATCTGCTTTCAGCTCAAGTCATGATCCCAAGGTCCTGAGATCTAGCCCCAGGAGCCCCAAGAGCCCCAGGGACCCCATGTTGGGCTCCTTGCTCAGCAGGGAGTCTGCTTCTCTCTCTCCCCTGTCCCTCTCCCTGCTCATGCTCTCTCTTTCTCTTGTTCTCTCTTTCTCTCTCTCTCTCAAATAAATAAAATTTTTGAAAAAGAAGGAAAACCTCATCCTATTAGTATTGTGGGGTTTTTTTCTCTTTTACTACTGTAATTAATAATAACAATAATAAAAATCTTACAAAGTAAATGAGCTAGAAGGAGGAGAAGGAAGACAGGGAGAAAAGAAAGGAAGAGAGAGAGTGGGAATGAGGGGTAGGGAAGGGGCATAGAAATGGTAATATCTCTTTCTAGGAGCTCACCGCAGGCTTAGATAATGAGTCATGTTAACCCTTCCCTCTGAGTCCGAGCACAGCTGAGATTTCTTCTCAAGTTGGCACTCCAGAAATCATTACCAATTTACTGAAAGTGGCAAGTGAGATAAAATTTATTTTCTATTCTTATTATAGATAGATCAATTTTCTTACCTTTTGAGAAATTATCAAACAAAAACTGATACATAACTCTAATTATTAACACAACCATTCACATCTTCAGCCTCATAGGTTATCAATGGATATGAATTCTTTCACATATTCAGGACACAGAGGTCAAAATGCAGTGTGTGATATGCTTGAGATACAAAGAATAATATGATTGTTCTAGTCATGGAGGAACTAAAAAACTGGTATAAACAAGAGGTGGTGGAAAAGATAGGAAAAGGGTAAGAAGAAACATGGAAAAAGAGGTATTGCTATAGGAGGAGGAAGAGTAGGAAAAGAAAAGGTTATGCTTGGGGTGCCTGGGTGGCTCAGTGGGTTAAGCATCTGCCTTCGGCTCAGGTCATAATCTCAGGGTCCTGGGATCAAGCCCCACATCGGGCTCTCTGCTCAGCGGGGAGCCTGCTTCCCCCTCTCTCTCTGCCTGCCTCTCTGCCTACTTGTGATCTCTCTCTGTCAAATAAATAAATAAATCTTTAAAAAAAGAAAAAGAAAAGGTTATGCTTGAGCCAAATTAGATTTTGGGGAGTTGGACAATGCAGCAGTGGATGTTGGGGAAGAGGAAGTGGATGTTGGAGTGGGGGGCAAGGAGATGGGGAGGGAAGTGAACAACTGAAGACCAGCAAGTGGAAAATCCTGCAATTTCAGCAAAATTTGGGAGTTTTCTTCCTAGTATGGCTATAATTCCTAGAACAATATTTGGCACATAGTAGGTGTTCAATAGCATTTCTGACTGAATCCTGAATGAAATGATATCTTCTCATATTCTTATCTTCTGAAGCAATTCCCAAGGTGAAAGGGAAATCGGGATTTAAAGTTGGCTTTGTTTTTGTTCACGTAGTTTTACACAATGAGTCTAACACTATTTTTTACATTAAGAAATATTTCAGTAGGTATGAATTTTAAGTTTTTAGTTATGCATGACTTTCATTATCATTTCATAACATTGTCAAGTGGTTGGAGAAGGAATTTACTTTGCTTGAGGCCTGGCTTAGTTCTGTCTGTGTATTCTGCTGCTGGGTAGTCAAGCATATTTTTTTTAAAGCTATTTCATAGTGTTCTTCAGAATTGAGCAATACCCTAGGGAGCTGTCAAAGCATTGCCTGAGGTGATTTCATATGTTTGTGCTTATAATTGTGAAAATGTAACTGCAGTTGCACAGCATGAATTTGTACTGAGACAGGTCTGCATAGTTTTACATCTCCTGCAACAGCACTCTGCCATCCAGCAGCAATAGAAGAGGAGATGGGTATGTGAGTCATAGTGGCTTGGTAATTATTGCATTGGGCAAAATGGAAAGCCACTTGGGAGAAAAAGAGTAGTACTAAGGACAGCATTGAAATAGCAGTCTGGGCAAACCTCAAGGAGAAGGCAGATGGAAATGAAAATTCTCAGTAGTTGAGTGGATTAAGCAGTGTTTCAGCCTGCTGCCCCCCTTTAGTGGTTGACGGTCCTCAGCTGAGCATCTCTAAAGGCATAACCCTCAGGCTAAGAGAACCCAATCATCTAGGTCATACCTCCTCCTCTAGGGAAGTCCACCTCCAAAGATCAGTGCGAGAAAACTAGGATGGTTCTTGGGAACAAATGTGGATGTGGCAGGGCAATGACAGCCTTGCCTCAGGGTGGGTCATTCTAAAGCAACATCCCAACTTCTCATGAATTGGCTAAGGCCGATTTGACTGTTTCACAGTTCGGCTCCTTCTTCTGCCCAATCCTACTTCTTTACTTATCCGGTATGTCTTGAGGGTAAAGACAATCTCCAATACTACTCCTCCCTATGGTAGTCCTGCATGCATGTCTCTATTGCAAAGTCTGTTTTCCAAGGAACCTGAACTAATACATTCAGTCCCAAGATCTATCTGATGAATCAGTCTCTAAGAATATTTTGTAGGCTGGCTGACAATAAGGACCTCATCACTGGCAGTAGGTAGAGTTCTAACAACCCCTGATATGCTGTAGCAGTACAGTTGTTAAAACATTCGTTGGTGGAAAATTGATTAGGACACAAGCCCAATGCACCGTACTGGTGGTTCCAATATCTCAGGCCTTCAAGAGGTTTAGGACATTCTAATTATAAGGACAATGGAATCAAATAGCTATGTTGAGTGCCATTGATGCTTTAGAGGAAGAAAATGAAAGGCTGAGGGTGATTAATAATCAATTATAGCTGCTTTAGCAATACTGGCTAAAAGTCAAAGCGACTCCTTGGCAGCAAACAGAGAGATACTTATCGCCACATTTAAAGGAAGATCATAGTAATAGCAGAGCTCCAGAAAAAGATGGATTCTCAATCTAGCCAATCTGTTCCACCAAGGTCATAGTTCTAGTTGAGAAGAAGTAGGACACTGAGTCTTAGGATGTGAACATCTTAGTTTTCTTGGAAACTTGGAAACTTTGCATCTCCCTGAACCAACTGGGTATGCAAAATAAGTCACTCTTTTTCTAGAGACCAGAATTCTTGCTTTGATTGGAGGTGATGCAAAGTCCATAGGAATCCCACTTCCTCTTCTGATGTCTAGACTGTTAACTTTGGGCACATTACAACATAATTCAGTTAGGGAACTGCTGGACCTTCTAAGGGAAGAAAGGGTCTATATTCCAAAGGAGCTGCAGGACCTAGACCACACAAACTGGAAGAAGCTCTGAAATTTTATATAACACTAAATCCCAATGGAGCTATAGTTAGGCAGGTAGAAAATAGGGATAGAAAAGGGAAAGCATATTGATTTGAGAGTATTCTTCCAGTATAAGGATTTAATACTCTTGGAAAAGGTATTCAATATCCAAGATTTAATACCTTGAGAAGCAAACACTGATAAAATGCCTGTTGCGATCTTGAAGAAAGCAATGTAGCATATTAAGTGCAGCAGATATATCACTAGCAACCTTGGTAGACAATAGAAAAGGGCTCAAAAGGCTTATAGAAGTAAGGATACTAGAGTAGCTATACTTAGTGAGACCAGAAAACCCATCCACTCATTATGCTCCCAGAAAAGTCTAGATGATATCCCATTTCACAAAGTGATAAAACATATGCTAGTATAAGTTGCATTGTGGGTAACTTTGTGAAGCTCAAGGGTGGTTTTCCTCTTGTAGGTCAGGCTAATGGTAGGGGAAGCTGTAACAGAACTGTTTGCTGAGGACAATGGGGTGATTGGATTCTAACATAATAGAAGTCAAGTGTCTGAACAAAAGGAGGGAAAGAATGCCCAAATGGGCAGGAAGTTTGGCCTGGCAGGTAGGAAAAGTTGATCCACAGACTGCAAGCTATGAAAATAGTAAAGACAATATAGGGGCAAGTGAGATAGGCTCAAACTAAGCATATTATTCAATCCATAAAATCACAATAGATAAAGATTAGATGATTAGAAAACTCATACAACAATCCCAATAAAAAGTCACACTCTCTAGTCCAATTTCTGGATTTAAGCCAGTTTTTAGAACGGGAACCCACTGAAGGAAAAAGAGGCTAGATCCTCAGAAGGACAGACCTATAACTCTATAGCAAGTGTATATTGTTTATCCTGTCACTAACAAAGACTGAAGTTGACAACTTCATATAATACTATTCCTCAAGATCAATAAGCCACTTGGTGGCAAGTAGCTCGAGTTAGACCCCTGCCAACCATGAAGTGGTATTTATCTCTGTGCCTCAGCCAGTGCGACTATCCGTGGCAGTGTTAAAACACACAAACATAGGACCTTCATCACATCTGATCGCACTAAGGAACCACTTGAAAGACAAAGAGGTATGTTACGGGGTCCAGTGATCCTACTGTATAACTTACCTTTCAGAAGCTGCAGATCTTATAGTGTGTTGGGTTATGGGATGACCTCATTAAGGTACAACCCAGGCTCCAGGTTAGAGGATACTTGACAAACATGAGAAGACATCCTACAAGGGGAGGGAGAAATGTGTATCTGTAATAAATATTTGTATTTATAAATTATATAACTATAAAATAGGTACATTACATTATTACATTACATGTAAACATATATCTGTATTATATCATCATATACATGTGGGCATATGTATCCTAAACCAATCAATAATAATTATAAGACGCTCCCAGTGGGTAGTTACCTGGTTCCAGGAACCAAGGGGTAGAGGTAGTGGTGATGGTGCTGTTCACCATCACTCCCGGTGGTCCAGCTTGTCGAAAGTTGCATCTTGTCTGAAGAACTCTGGGCTATTCAGATCTAGTGGTTTAAATCTTCAGATTTAGAGATTTGTCGTGGGAGAGAAAATTCTTTCACAGGGACACTGAGCTCAAGTCCTATTAAAGTGGAATCTAGTCATTCTGGATCCTCCTACCATGAGTTCAACTGAAAAGAAGAAAACCACCTTCTAGGCATAATTGTCCCTGATCATCAAGAAGAGGGAGGTCTGCTGATACATAAAGGAGGCAAAAAAGAGTATGTTTGAGACCTTTGTGATCTGTTAAGGTTGTTCTTGATCTACCTTGCCCAATTTTAAATGTTAAAGGGGAAAATGCACCATTCATGGCTTGGGAATGTTATGGTCACCAGAAATTGAGACTTCTCAGTGATAGGGGCCTGAATCTTCCAGCAGGGTCACCTTGCTCAGCCGAGCTGTGAGCTCGTGTCAGCCATAAAAGACAACAGAGTAAGGTGGTCATCAGGATCATTAGGTCATTTGCACCTTAAAACAAGCTGCAACAGCAGAGTGTAGTTTCCCCTAAGATTTTTCTTATTTTTAGCTTCCACAGGAAAATGACCAGAAACTTAGAGGAGCATTTCCTGGAACTTTCCCATGAAGCAATTGAACCTAAGTCTGGTAAGAGATACATTGTAGCGGATATAAAGTGCATCAGCCAGCAGTTCTCTGTAGGACTGAGAAACTCCCAGGGGTTGATAGGATTAAAGGCACTGAAGAGATCTTAGGTGAGCCCTTCTCTGAGAATTATTCTCAGCCTAAGAAGCCACATCACACAGGGTCCAGCTACTTGCCCCAGGGCAGCTTACCTCCAAAGAGCTGATGTGCCTCTATAATGCTTAAGCCTCCTTACTCAGGGCAAAACACATTCTGAAGAGAGGCCAAATATGCTGTAGAGACGGTCCACCTGAGTGCTTGGTGTCTTTGTTGTACCTCCATCTCAGTTTAACTTTCCTGCACGACCTGACGTTTTTCATTCTCCCTCATTGGATCCTGGGGGATGCCTTAATAAGCTTCCTAAATACAAATCTCCACTTCAGAGTCTTTTCCTGGGAGTTCAGACTAAGAGAGGCAGCCCAAAAGCAGGCTAATTCATTAAGCATGACATAATTACCTTACTCCATTTAATCTAAGTTTTATAAATGTTAACAGGCACCCTTATTTCACATAGCATTTAAAAAGATTCCAATTAAATAACGACCAATGCTCTTTAGTTATAAATTTTACTTTATTTTTATGAACTTTTTTTTAAAGAGATTTTATTTATTATTTGAGATAGAGGGGGTATGTGCAAGAGAGCATGAGTGGGGGGGGGTGACCGTACAGGAGCCTCTTTTAGATTTTTTTAGACTTGGGCTTTTTAAGTCAAATATCCTTCTCGATTACTCATAAAAAGGAAAGGTAAACATATCATTGAGGAAGTGGTACCTAAAATATGTTTTCATTTCAGCTCTGCCTCTTCTGATTCAGTGTTTGACACCGTCATCGTTGTTCACATTTCCTTGCATAATATTCTCTTTCATGCCAGCAACAGCTTAGCAGAAATAGCATTTCTCTAAGGAGCGTCGCACTGCTCTCTCTGGGATTCCCTTATATGCCTCTGACATTGGCAATGCAGGCTTTGATGCTGGGGCTTTTCCATCTACAATCATTTCATACCTGAGGAAAGAGATGTTAGTGAAAGTAGGTGACATACAAAATCCCCAAAACCAAAAAAAAAAGATTCATTTAAAAACAATATAAGACATGTCTATTGTAGGTCATTAGCAGAAACATATTTATACACCTAGTTTTATGTTATGAGCATTTACAGGAAATCACTTTGCTATTGAGGAGAGGATAGTCAAAGAAAGCGAGAAAAAAAAAATTAGGTCACCTTTTCCTGATCCCAATATGATCTTAAGAAACTCAGTTATTATCTGCTCATCTCTTGTATTAGTCCCAGAGAACGCCTGAAATCTGAATTCTTATGACCTGTCATTTCTTCAGAAATGTTCTGCTCTATGAAGGACACCTAGGTTCCTACATCTAAATTAAGTTCGAAGGCTTTTGTCTATTTCTTTCCCCTCACACTTGTCTGATTGGTATGAATATAGGTAATTTAGGCCCAGGTAAGGACTTGCTTGAGGCATGTTTGGAATCCAAAGATAGATACAGAGGAGGCAACCCAGACTAAAAATGGCTCATGTAAAACTAATTAATAACAGTCAATTATTAAGGTTAAGTAAAGAAAAAGAGATAATCAGATATTGGGGAGGGTATGTGTTGTAATGAGAATTGGGGTATTATATAAGACTGATGAATCACAGACCTGCCCCCTGAAACAAATAATACATTGTATGTTCATTATAATAAAAAATAAAACAATTAAATGAGTTGATATCCATAGAAGAAAGAGAGAGAGAGAGAGAGAGAGAGAAAGAAAGAAAGAAAGAAAGAAAGAAAGAAAGAAAGAAAGAAAGAAAGGGTTCAATACATGGCACAAAGAAGGCAGAAGAGAAAATTCCAAAGGCAGCATTCCTAGACCTGAACAGGGCTCCACGAGCCAGAGTGAGCCTAGACACTGCTCCAGGAATGAAAAGAAGCTAAATATGAGGCCGAGGAGGTAGGGAGTGTTTCAGGACTGAGAAAGCAGAAACACATTTCCTGGAGCACAGACAGAAGCATATACAGTGTTGGACACAACATTCCCTAGGGGCCTGGCTCCTGAGCAGCCCTCCCAGGACCCACTCTTTCAATGAAGTGGTGGAGGCCTCTGACAGGGAGATTGATAATGACTATAAAACAAACACTATTACTACCAATGCTGAAAGTGTTAACAAAATTGCGGCTTAAGCAATAAGCAACCATAGCAACTAGGATGCCTGCAGAGCTCAGAGAGGTTTTGATGGATGGGAGAATGTCTCTTCAGTTCATAGGGACTCACACTCCTTCATTTTTTCATTTAATAAACATTGATTGAACACGATTATGTGCCACACACTTTCTAGGTGCTGACATTAAAATTTAAAAGACAAACAAAATGTAAATGTTCACCTAGAGCCATCCCTATATAGCTTCAAACTATTCACAGGAAACAGCAACTTTGCACACACACTTTATCAAACTGTGCACATAAATAAGCATTGAACTCTGAAAATTATGTAGGGCATGAATCATACCAAATTCCTGGCACCTGTTTGGGATTTGTTTTGTAGTGTTCACTGATATTCTGCCTGCACCTCTTTTCTTCCCCTGGGAGGTGTACAAGCTGTATGAGAGCAAGGTCTCCAACTCATTCTTTTGTCTTTGTCTCTCACTGAGTGAAGAGTAAAAATTTAAAATGTATGAACAAGTGCTTTATCGTTAAAAAAAATAAATAACAGAAGTAGATTCCTATAAATGTGAAGTCATGGAATATTCCTAATGGCAATTTGCATTCAAGAACTGAGGGAGTAGAAATCTATTATCTGTAGATTTTCCAGTAGTTCAGTATATAAAGTTTTCATTTTAAATATGTAGACAATTATTATACATAACTCATTTATATGTAGCTGTTTTGTATGTCCCACAGCTGATCCATTCATACTGATTACACTCTAATTTAATCAAGATTAGAAAACCAGATGGTTTGAAATTTACTTCATTAATAATCCATTTCAAACTGTTGACTCATATGTACATAACATTTTCCTATCTTTTCTTTTTTCTAGTTATTTTTATAATTAGACACTTATATTTATCCACTGAATTCTGGGGAGAATAGAGAAAAATCTATCACCACTAGTTTTAAACCAAGTTTCATAAAAAGCCTTTATGTCCTTTGATATTCTGTTGTTCAACAAGGAAAAAACAGGCCAAAGATTGTTTCTTTAAACCATAGCTCATAGGTGTCTTTTCCCAGGAGGGTTTTCCCCAGTCCTTTATAATCAAGAGCTCCAAGTTGAAACTAGCTTCCTAGACAGAGAAAAACATATCACTATTCCTCTTTTATTTGCTTAGTACTCTTGAGCAATACTCTCCTCCGAAGAGAAGTTCAAAAAATACTGTTTGCGTACAACTTAATCCAATTTATTTTTAGTAATGTAGAGATGGTGAGATTTAAGGCAGTGACACAAATGCCTCCAATTGTTATTATCAGAAGTTTCCTAAGGAGGACAGAACAAATTAAATGCAGCAAGAAGAGAAACAAACTTTCCATGTGCACACAATGGCAAGACCTATGTCTAAAGAGTGTATTATTTCACTTGTATTTCACAATGCATGGCTTCTACAAATATCTCTCAAGAGAATTTATTTGGTTAAACACACACACACACACACACACACACACACACACACACACACAAAACCACCAGTAGCTATCAAAGAAATCCATGCTGCATGTAGCTATTTCATTTTTAAGATTCTATCTTTTTTTTCAGGGTTTTCCTGCTGTGTTGTATTGTATTCATCTGTGTGAAGCTACAAAGTTTCAAATGGCAATAGGCTGTGAGTACTAGGTGAATAACAGGGTTTACAAATGCAATTTGATTTTACTTTTCAGGAGAGTAGGTGTGACTGCCACATACCAGTTAACTAATTCAGCATTCTTTTTTTAAAAACCAGTGCTTTGAATTAAGTTGTTTTGTAAATGATTTTTTTTTTTTTTATTAAAATGGAACAAGGGCTCTAAGTGGATTCTAATACTGTGGAGTCTGGAAGATCATCACTTTAAGTATCTGGCATCCTTAAATAGAAACATATTGATCAGACAATATCCTATACATAATCATAATGTTCTCAGGAAAAGGCCTTTCCATGGCAGATAACAAAGATGGATGAGAAAACATCCCCTCTTGGAGTTCTTTAAATGCTTATCCATGAAGAGAGCTTTAATAATTAAGGGACCAGAAAGGCTGCATGAGCATAGTAAAAGCTACCTTTACTTAAAATGCCATTGATGTAAACAAAACAGCTAAGGATTTCCCCCTACCAACCTTCCATTAAATTTACTGCATTTCCTAAAACCAGAAAACATTCCGGTTTTAATATACACAAAGTGATTTACATGCTTTTAGAAAGACCTTTCCACTGCAGGTGGTATCCGTCTGGGTGAACATATAAAATAGATGGGGCACACTAAAATTAGAATTATCCTAGGAGTGTTCAAAAAGGGACCACTTAGAAAGGTGTCACTGGATGTAAGGGAACCACAAGAAATAATACAGGAGTCTGGGGCAAGGCACACCAAAGTGATGGCTCCTACAAGCTAGAAGGAAGGTGCACCAGAAGGAGGAGATCCTTGAGAGGAGCAGTGACCTTCAGGGAAGAGACAGGACAGACATCCCCTCAGTGTGGAAGCCAGGGCAACAATTTGATGGATATGTTCAAAAGTAATGGGGCATGTGTGGCTCTGTTCTTCTACTTTCTCTATAGTGGAGGGGGGCAGCTGCTTGCAGGAAGCCATCACTCCTACTTTCTCTTAAGATGAAGGCAGGATTAGGCTTAGTGGGGCAAGATCAATGGGGGAAGGGGCACCTGGGTCGCTCAGTGGGTTAAAGCCTCTGCCTTCTGCTCAGGTCATGATCTCAGGGTCCTAGGATCGAGCCCCACATCGGGCTCTCTGCTCAGCAGGGAGCCTGCTTCCCCCTCTCTCCCTGCCTGCCTCTCCACCTCCTTGTGATCTCTCTCTCTCTGTCAAATAAATAAATAAAATGTTTAAAAAAAAAAAAAAGATCAATGGGGGAAGCCTATGGCTTAAGGAGGAGAATTTCAGAGTTCTGAAAATTCCAACACTGAAAGAGTATTAACATGACATTGGACCAAACTTAGCCAAGTTATCCCATTTCCCTTTATCATAACAAAGTTGATATTCTGATCTCCACAAATTTGATTCTTGTTTACCTTTTAAGTGCTTTTGAATCTAGATAGAATAAAGGGGTCCTATTTATTGGGCCTTTCTAGTCTCCATGAAGAACAGACTAGGGTAAAGTTAAGCCAGGAAGGCACAAACAGGAACAAGTAATACCTAGAAAAGCCAAAACTGGGGGCTATAAGATTTAGTGGAGCTATAGCAAACATGAGTATTGTGAGTTCGTGACCATATCAGATTACCAGATAATAATAACTTCTCTTTTGCTGTTTGTGTTTATTTCTTTTTGTAATCATGCATTGGTTTTTAACTGATGTTAAAAATATAACCTCTAAAACTCAGTCACATGGAATTGTGACTTTGGCAACTGACTGTAGCAAAAGGCAGCCATGACCGTCCAGACCAACTACGTCTAAAATTATTAAAAATTTTAAGATAGTGACAGCAGAGAATTGTACTAAGTACAGAAACCTTCTGAATGTGGAGCCCTGTACAATTTTTATTTATTTATTTGACAGGGGAGAGAGAGAGAGAGAGAGAGAGAGAGCAGCAGCAGGGAGAGGGATAGGGAGAGGAAGAAGCAGGCTCCCCGCTGAGCAGGGTACCTGATGCAGGACTCAATCTCAGGACCCCAGGATCATGACCTGAGCCAAAGGCAGATGGTTAACTGACTGAGCCAACCCAGTACCCCATCCCTGTATAATTTATACAGGAATCACTACACAAGTGGGTTTCAGCAAGCAAGAGGCAGGCCACACTGTATACATGAAGGGGAGACCATTCGAGGCCTAAAGAAAGACACACAGGTTGCTTTGCTAACTAGGTTGTTTGGCCAACTAAGGTAGAACAGAGAGGAAAACCATTAGGTAAGAGGTGACTTTTTGTTGTTGTTGTCACCTTTTATATGTTTATTTACTTAGGTTATAAAGCAGGACTTGAAACTTTAAAAATGGGTGTGTTCCAATGTAAAACAGGCTGGATGAGCTATACCATATGCAAACTCCCAATGTTATCCCTAGCATTGGGCAATATCAGGGCCTAGCTTCATTAATAACATGAGTTCTCAGTATCACTTTAGATTTCAGAGACATAAAATGTGCCCTTAACCAAAGAAGTATGCTATATTTTATTAAAAACCAATGAACAGAGAGAAATGAAGGTCACTGTTTTAAGGAGAATAAACCATAATCTTAAGTAGATGTAGGAAAAAAAAAAAAACAAAATAAAACAAATAAAATGAGCACACCTAAAATTAAAGAAGACAATTTTAAGGGCTTTGGCAGAACATTTGGTTTCTATGCTTTATTTTTAAAAATGTCTTAAAAACATATGTGTCTCAAAATTATCTCAAGCACAGGAGTACCAGAAGATTGAAAACAAAGTGAAGAAATGTAGACTGGTAAAACAAGAGGGAGAGAGGAGTTTCTTTGAGATAATAATCAATTTCTTTGAAATTAAAATGAAATAAATGAGTAGAGTCTCTGGTTTCTAACTGATCTTAAACTATTAGAAAAGCAGTGGTATTAGTGTCACTACAATGGAAAAGGACATAAGACCCCAGAGAAGCATAAAAAAGTATGAATAAGATGTCAGAGAAATGACTTACAACTTATACCAAAGGGATCTAATGTCTTGGCAGGAGGAAGAAGCATTCTCTTAAAACTGCAGATCAAGTGTCCAGGGTTCTATCAGCCGGGACCTGACCCTTAAAAATCAAGAAATGTAAAACAAACAGCTCCAAAAACAGCTCTGGGCATAATTGAGAGGAAAAATTCAGAAAGATCAATGTAAAATAATCAAAGAATAACTGTGAGTTTTAAGGAGGAGTAGTTACCACAGGGTAGGTAAGCAGGTACAACCTTTACCCTGACGGAATCATACAGAAATTTTATGGAACTAAAACTAAGAGAAGACATAAGAATAAGAAACATATCAGCTTCTTTGAAATTTTATAACTACCTATAAATTTCTTCTGGTCTTAAGGCTGACTTGAAATCCCTAATGAAAAATGTTCTAAAACACCGGCATTGACATTTTTAACCCTACTAAAGATATCTAACAAATGAATTTCACTGGACTTCCTGTTTATAGTTGCCTTTTCATCTAAAAAGCAACCTTGATTGAGTGAATGAATTAAATCTATAATGATGAAGAATGCCAGAAGTGTAAACTTGGGATATTAGAATATGTATTAATTAGGGAGAGGGATAGAAAAAGTAAAATGTTCATAATTACATGCAAGTCATAAATAAAGTTCAACTCTTCCTCAAGGTACAGACAAAATCCCAAATAAAAGAGATTTTGGTAAATAAAATGCAGTTTATTTAAACTTTCTATTAAGCACTCACTCTGGCAATGATGAGCATAATAGACTCATTGGTTATTCATTGCACTTGAATGTTCCAATACAATTTGTAATAGTTAATGGGCATTCACAGTAACATGACTCCTCTATTTGTTTTCTAATTATACAAAAGTGATGACTGTTTTGCCTGTATCTTTTTTTAAAACCACTGAGGATGGATGCTTCTAAGCTGCTCTCAGATAATATATTCTGTACCTTATTTCTGCTATAATTGGTCTTCTGAATGTTTCTATGTTTCTACGGTCAGGATTTTTTTTCCTGCAAAAATGCTACATCTTGTTGGGCATATTCCTTTGCATCATCCTATATTTTGAACTTTATTAAATGATACCACAACACTATGGCAAGTTTTCTTTTAATAATCAAAAGAAATTCTTGCTCACTTACTACTCTATTTCTAAAAAGAAAAAAAAAA
>CM052800.1:41441097-41469908 GCA_028533885.1 Nasua narica | reverse complement strand
AGATTTGGTACATCTATACAATGGAATATTATGCTTCCATCAGAAAGGATGAATATCCAACATTTGTATCAACATGGATGGGACTAGAAGAGATTATGTGGAGTGAAATAAGTGGAGAGAGTCAATTATCTTATGGTCTCACATGTGGAGTATAAAGAAAATCATGGAGGGCATTGTGAGAAGGAAGGGAAGGGTGAATGGGGGGAATCGGAGGGGGCGATGAACCAGGAGAGACTGTGGACTCTGAGCAACAAACTGAGGGTTTTGGAGGGGAGGAGGTGGGGGGTTGGGCGAGCCTGGTGGTGGGTATTGAGAAGGGCACGTATTGCATGGAGCACAGGGTGTGGTGCATGAACAATCATTCTTGTAACACTGAAAAAATAAAATAAACATATTTGGGGAAAAAAAAAAGAACAATTTTTTTTAAATGTCTATACCACTCAAAGCAATGTGCATATTTAGTGCAATCCCTGTCAAAATACCAAGAGCATTTTTCACAGAACCAGAACAAACAATTCTCAAATTTGTATAGAACTACAAAAGATCCTGAATAGCCAAAGCAATCTTGAAAAAGAAAAAGAAAACTGAAGGTGTCATGATTCCAGACTCATGTTATATTACAAAGGTTTAATAATCAAAACCATATGGTACTGTCACAAAAACGGACACACAGATCAATAGAACAGAATAGAAAGCCCAGAAATAAACCTACAATTATATGATTAATCAGTCTTCAACAAAACAGGGAAGAATGTGCAGTGAGAAAAAAGTCTCTTCAACAAACAGTGTTGGGAAAACTGGACCAGTTTCTTACACCATACACCAAAATAAACTCAAAATGGATTAAGGAACTAACTGTGAAACCTGAAACCATAAAAATCTAGAAAAGAGCACAGGAAGTAATTTCTCTGATATCAGCCATAACAACATCTTTCTAGACATGTCTCCTGAGGCAAAGGAAACAAAAGAAACAAATAAACTATTGGGACTGCATTAAAATAAAAAGCTGAAAATTAAAGTGAAAATTAAACTAAAAGTCAAACTAGAGACAAGACTAAAAGACAAACATACTGAATTGGAGAAGATATTTGCAAATGATATATCTGACAAAGGGTTAGTATCCAATATATAAAGAACTTAAACTAAAAAAAACCCCAAATAATCCAATTAAAAAATGGGCAGAAGACATGAACAGACATTTCTCCAAAGAAGACATACAGATGGCCAACAGACATATGAATAGACACTCAACATCACTCATCATCAGGGAATTGCAAATCAAAACCACAATCAAATACCACCTCACACCTGTCAGATTGGCTAATATCAAAAGTACAAGAAATAACAGGTATTGGCGAAGATGTGGAGTAAGCAAACCCTTGTGCACTGTTGGTTTGAATGCAAACTGGTGCAGACACTCTGGAAAACAGTATGGAATTTCCTCAAAAAGTTAAAAATAGAACTACCCTACAAAATTGTGTTACTGGTTATTTATCCAAAGTATACAAGAACACTAATTTGGAGATATATATGCACCCCTGTGATTATTGCAACATTATTTACAATAGCCAAATTATAGAAGTAGCCCAAGTCTCCATCAATAGATGAATGGATAAAGTATATTGCAATACATATTGCAATATTACACAGCTGTAACAAAGAATAAAATCTTGCCACTTTCAACAACACGGATGGATCTAGAGAGTATGATGCTAAATGAAATAAGTCAGAGAAAGACAAATACCTTATGATTTCAATCATAGTGGAATTTAAGAAAGAAAACAAATGAACAACAACAGCAATAAAAAAGAGACAAACCAAAAAAGATTCTTAACTATAGAGAACAAACAGGTGGTTACCAGAGGGGGGGTGGTGGTAGGGGGTGAAACCCAGGTGAAGAGGCAATTAAGTACAGTTCTCTTTATGATCACTGAATAATATACGGAGATGTTGAATCACTATATTATATACCTGAAACCAATATAACACTGTATGTTACTACCTTAAAATTTAAAAAGAAAAGAAATTAATTCAATGTATAATTATTTAACATCTGATAGATTAATGGTCATATCACTTTTCATTCATATGTTTTAAGACTTATAAAGCTTTTTAAGAATCATTTTATTTTATTTAATTTTCACAGAATAAATTAAGAATGTGTTGAGGCAGAAATATATTGTGTTGAGGCAGAAAAATTAAAATGACCAATATTCTGTATTTTAAAAATCTTACAAAAAATAAATTAGAATAATATTTTCAAAGTCTTGTCTGTTTCATGCAAGGTTGTCTGTCTACCATCAGCATGCTTCTGAATTTGAAATGGATATTTCTTGCTAACTAGTTCATAGAATCAGCAAGAATTCAAATAGTCCCAGAAAATCATTTGATCATTTTTTTATTCAGGATAAAACAGACAAAATGATCATTGTGTATTCTCTGCAAATTAAAATGTTACTTAAATATTCAAGATTACCTTACTTGGCTGATCCAATAGTTCCTCTCATTTCCCAAAATTTCTATGTTACTGATTAAAACTTTGTCAAGGAATCAAATTTGTTTGACTATAAAGGAGATTTTTAAAAATGCTAATTTTAACAACTTGGAAATATAAATGAGTTCTTTCATACTCTGTTTATCTTGATAAAGTAATTCAGGCAGCTGTGTCCTTAAAAGATCACGGATTTTGTTATCAATTGGAGTTTGGTGTGAATCACAATTTTATCATACTCTACCTGATAACCTTTAGAAAGTTATTTCTCTAAGACTCAATTTCCTTTTGTATAAACCAAAAGCAAAACTCGTTTTATGTTGTCATTAGAATTAAAAACTTCATGCTTCTGAAAAGTCCAGCATAATATCTGGTTCATAATGTATGCTTAAGAAATGGCCTTCCTGGGGTGTGTGTGGCTCAGTCGGTTAAGGAGCTCCCTTCGACTGCGGTTGTGATCCCAAGGTCCTGGGATTTAGCCCCGCATCCCCTCCTCCCTGCTTGTTCTCTCTCTCTCTCTCTCTCAAATAAATAAATAAAATCTTAAAACAGGAGTGGCTTTTCTTTCATAATTTCTGTTTTCTTCCCTCCAAACTTACTTTTTTCTTTTTTTAACACTTTTATTGAGACATAATTCACATAAAATCAAATTCACCTATTTAAAATATACAATTAAATACTTTGAGCATACTCACAGAATCTGACAATAATCATCACTATTTAATTTTAGAACAATTATATCACCCCAAAAAAGTAACTCTGATACCCATTAGCAGTTACTCTGAACCAACCTTCCCTCAAACAGCCACTAACTGACTTTTTGTCTGTAGAGCTCCGTCTTTTCTGGATGTTGCATGTAAATGCAGTCACACAGTATGTGGCTTTTTGTGACTGGTCTCTTTCAAACAGAATAGGTCCATCCATATTGTAGCATGTACCAGTACGTTATTATTTTTAACAGCTGAATAATATTTTGTTAGCTGGATATACCACATGTTTATCCATTCCTCAGTTGGTAAACATTTGGGTTGTTTCCACATTTTGGCTATTATGACAAATGCTGCTGTGCCTATTTATGTACAAGGTTTTGTGTGGATATATGTTTTCCTATACAGAAGAAGGGATATAACAAGTAGTTTTAATTATGATATATCCATATGATAATTGTATGGTTAACTTTTTTCAGGAACTGTCAAACTGTTTCCCAAGTAGCTGCACCATTTTACATTCCAACCAGCAATACATGAATATTCCACTTTTGCATATCCTCATCAACACTTGCTATTATCTCTTTTTGATTACAGCCTTCCAAGTGGGCTAGAAGGCAATATATTTATTTTTTTGAAGGCAATATATTTCATAGTGGTTTTGATTTCTATTTCCCATTTTTAAAAAGATTATTTATTTATTTGAGAGAGAGAGAGTGCAAGCAAGTATGGGCAGAGGAAAAGGGAGAGGAGAGAGAGAATCTCAGGCAGACTCCCTGTTGAACATGGAGCCCAGCAAGGTGTATCCCGCAACCATGCAATCATGACGTGGGCTGAAATTAAGACTTGTACCTTAGCCTACTGGGCCACCCAGATGCCTCCATTTCCCCCTTTTTTTTTTGTAAGATTTATTTACTTGAAAGAGAGAGTGGGGGTAGGGACAGAAGGAGAGAATCTCAAGCAGACTCCCCACTGAGCACAGAACCCAACAGGGGGCTCAATCCCACTAGCAATGAGATCATTACTTGAGCTGAAACCAAGAGTTAGACACATAACTGCCTGAGCCACACAGATGCCCCCCTCACTTTCCATCTTGAGTTGTCATTTTATTATTTCACTGTAAGAATTCTTTATATATCCTGGATATCAGTCCCTTATTAGATGTATGATTTGGAATTATGTTCTAATTTTGTTGCGTTTTCACTTTTTAATATATTTTTGTAGAAAAAGTTTTTAATTCTTTTGAAATCAAGTTTATTTACTTTTTCTTTAATTTCTTATGTTTTATTTTTGCTGTTATACCTAAGAAATCAACACCCAACTAAGGCCATGAAGATTTACTTCTATGTATTCTTCAAAGAGTTATATAGGTTAGTGTTTCCATTTACGGCCTATGATCCTATTTGAATTAATTTTTCCATATAATATGAACAGTCCAAATTCATGTTTTTATAGTAAATATCTAGTTGCATCAACACTGCTCACTAAAAAGACATTCTTTCCCCATCAAATTACACTGGCACTCTTGTCAGAAATCAATTGACCATAGATGTCTGGGTTTATTTCTGTACTCTAATTTGTACCCCATTGATCTCTATGTCTATCCTGCCAATGTCATATAGTCTTGATTATTGTTTCTTTACAGTCCACTTGGGAATCAGGAATTCCTAATCTTTCAACTTTATTCTTCTATTTCAATAATCTTTTTGTTATCAAAAATGAATCTTTTGCATTTTCATGTGAATTTTAGTAATCAGAATGCCAATTTCTGCAAAGAACACAGCTGGAATTTTGGTAGGGAATGCACTGAATCTGTAGATTAATTTGGCAAGTACTGCCCTCTTAATGATCTTTTCAGTGTAGAAGTCTTGTACTTCTTTAATTTATTACTTAGTATTTTATTCTTTTTGATGCTATACAAGGAATCATTTTAATTTCGTTCATTTTCACATTGCTCATTGATAGTACATAGAAATACCATGAATGAAGTACTATGAATGGGTTCTTATAATTTCTTTTATTTTGTTTTTGGCAGATTCCTTGGGATTTTCTATATATAGGTCCTGTCACCTGCAAATAAATGTAGTTTTACTTCTTCTTTTCCAATTGGTATGCTTTTTATTTTTTTGTCTTGTTAAGTGCTCTAGTTAATCCTTTCCTTCTTTCCATTTTCTAACAAGGCTTAAGCATTTGTTATGTGTTAGAAACAGATAATTTTGAAAAATATAAAAAATAAATAATTTTGATTTCCTTTATGACTTGCTAGACACAGCATGAACCAGTATGAAAGTGAGAAACTCCTAGAGGTGGCATTCTTACAGAAACCCCCCCACCCCCACTTCTGGGGGTTTTTATCTCTAGAAACTCAACAAGGTTCTCATGGTGAAGATCCGGTAAAGTTCCCTTCCTGACCCAGGTTTTTGATTAGGGGGAAAAAAAAAGTCCTGAGTATTTTCCATAACAAAGTCCTATTCTCCCAAGTAGAAGAATTGACCAGCGTCTACTACCTGGGGAAAGGGCATTTCTTTCTTTCTTTCTTTTTTTTTGTAAAGATTTTATTTATTTATTTGACAGAGAGAGAGAGAGAGAGAGATCACAAGTAGGCAAAGAGGCAGGCAGAGAGAGAGAGGGAAGCAGGCTCCCTGCTGAGCAGAGAGCCCAATGTGGGGCTCAATCCCAGGACCCTGAGATCATGACCTGAGCCAAAGGCAGAGGCTTTAACCCATTGAGCCACCCAGGTGCCCTGGAAAGGGCATTTCTACCACCTTTTTTTTTTTTTTTAATCAGGTTGCTACCTAATAAAAATACTTCTATCACCACTCCTTTCATTCTTTTCTCACCTAAACCACTGAAACCACTTATAGAAGTCACAACTCAGGGACACAGACTAAGAGACTGAGATTTAATCATTAGATTATAGAATGTTTTCCTCCTTTAAAAGAGAAGTATATTGGAACTGAAAGAGCTGCAAGACACAGACTCTCTCTGAAGAATAGTACTTAGTAAGATCCAAAATCAAAAGATAAGATGAAAATAAGGACACAAGAGGAATTTGAATTCGCTGGCACCTATATCCTAGACTCTTTGCCACAGTCACATAAATCCTCACACAAAAGGACTTTTCACTTCAGTTTCTTTACCTGATACAGTGTACCTGGCTTTAAAAAAAATAATTTAAAAAGTTACCAGGCATGTCAAAAGGCAAGAAAAGAATATGTTCTAAAGAAATAAAACAAATATCTAAATCAGATTCAGTTATGACACTGATTTTGGAATTATCAGGAGGAAATTTAAAACAACTTTAATTAATATGTTAAGATCTTTGATGAAAAAGGTAGACAACAGATGAGAAAAGATGATCATGTGAGCAGAGAGACAGGAACTCTAATAAAGAATCAAAGGAAATGTTACAAATCAAAAATATTGTGACAGGATTGAAAAATTCTTTTGAGTGAACTGTGTCAGTAGACTGGAAACAAGAGGAAAGAATCAGTGAGCTTGAATATATGTCAATAGAAAGCTCATAAACTGAAATGCAAAGAGACTAATAACAGAGGTGTGTCAAAGAGACAGGAGCCAACTGAAAGACCTCCCAGCGGCCAAAGCTGGAATATGTCAAGCAAAAAAGTTGACTTAGTATTAAATTGTAACCTAAAGTATAAAATAAATATTCATGAGTCCATATTGACTCACTGACATAAATAAATGATTGAAAAAAATGGGGAAGAGATAAATTTCCGGTGCAAAAGAAGTCCAAATATTCTTTCAGATACTCCATCCTCAAGGAAGTGGAGCAATGGAACAAACTGCCCATTCCCTATTATGAGCTCTGCATAGTGCCTTCCTTCCAAAGAGCAACTTTATCATGGAGAAACCTGATAAACATAACTGTCTCAGACAGGTGATCAAAGTCAATACCAACAGTGATAACTCATATTCATATGATGTTATGTGATGTTGTGGTGTGATAAAAATGTCATTTTATCTACCTCTGTAAGTCTTTCTTTCAAAAATCATTAACTCCGTCTAACAATGAGAAAAATGTTAGCTAAATCCCAACTGAGAAACATTCTGCAAGATACCTGACCAGCACTCCTCAAAACTGTCAAGGTTCATCAAAAATAAGGAAAGTTTGATAAACTGTCACAGTCAAGAGGAGCCTAGGGAGACATGACAGAGTAGCCTAAATAGAATCTTAAAATATAAAAAGGATATTAGATAAAAACTATGAAAATCTGAATTAAATGTGAACTTTAGTTAATAGTAATGTATCAATATTTGTTCATTAATTAATAAGAAATATACTAGCATAAGATCTTAATAGGGGAAATTGGGGAACTCTCTATTACCTTCACAACCTTTCTTTAAGTCTAAAAAAATCTAAAATTGAAAGTTTATTAAAACAAGAAAATATTTTCAGGGACGCCTGGGTGGCTCAGTTGGTTAAGCGACTGCCTTCAGCTCAGGTCATGACCCTAGAGTTCCAGGATCGAGTCCCACATCAGGCTCCCAGCTTCACGGGGAGTTTGCTTCTCCCTCTGACTTTCTCCCCTCTCATGCTCTCTCTCACTCTTTCTCTCTCTCTCAAATAAATAAATAAAAATCTTAAAAAAAAAAGATTTTCAAATGTACACCTAAAACTAATTTAACAGTGTAAGTTAACTATAGCTGAATTAAAATTAAAAAAAAATTGGGGCGCCTGGGTGGCTCAGTTGGTTAAGCAACTGCCTTCGGCTCAGGTCATGATCCCTGAGTCCCGGGATCGAGTCCCATATCGGACTCCCGGCTCTGTGGGAAGTCTGCTTCTCCCTCTGACCTTCTCCTCTCTCATTCTCAGTCTCTCGCTCTCTAATAAATAAATAAAAATCTTTAAAAAAAATTAAAAAAATTTTGTATAACTCATAATTCTATAAATTAATCAAATATTATTTAAGTATAGTATACTTAAAAATAAAAAAGGGGCTGACCATTACATTTTCCTAATTAATTAAATCCATGGTTATATCCAAGTATCACAATGCCCATATGTTTGCTTTTTTCTTTTGTCTCTGTCTCTCCCCATATTTATCAAGTAAGAGATATGGAGGAGGTATATATCTTAAATCTAGTTAAAATTTAGTTATTGTTCAGGCAATTAACATATCTAGGAGATAACCAATTGTAAGAATGAAATTAATCCTGGACGACACATGTTCTATATGTTTTTTACTGCACCATAACAAATTAACACAACCATAGCAGAGTAAAACCACATACATGTATTATCACAGTTTTCTTGGGTCAAGGTGTGGGCACAAATTACCTAGGTCTTCTTCTCACAAGGCTTCAGTTAACATGGTGACCAGGGCCATAGCACATCTCGGGCCCAGCTTCCTCTGCCAAGCTAATTCAGGTTGTCCAAAGAATTCACGTCCTTGAACCTCTTTGACTGAGATTTCCCCTTACTTGTCAGCTCTTGGCAGGGGCTACCCTTAGCAACTAAAAGCAGCCTGCACTTCCTTGTAGGCCTAGCCTAGCTTCTATAGCATTCTATCACAAGCCAGTTTGCTTTCTTCCCAGACCAGAGCTGTCTCTTCTCCAAATCTCCCTGTAGGCTGGTAATATGAAATCTTGTATAAAGTAAAATAGTCTTGAAAGTGTCATATAATGTAATTAATCAAGGGATCCACCATCTGATCATATTCACAGATTCATCCACAATCAAGTAGAAGAAATAATACAAGGAGCATGTACCGGGGAACAGAAATCTTATGGACTTTCTTAGAATTCTGCCTATCACAAATGTTATAGAGACAAAACAAAACACTAAGTATTTTCTTTATGTCCTTCAGATCTCTACTCATACTGTATTTACTCCATTGGTTCTTATATTCAATACTCAATCATTTATGTGGTTTTTAGTCCTCAGCAGATAAAATGTATCAAATTTACAAAATGGAGAAATAGGATATGAAACGCTTATGAGGTAACAAATAAATCATGGGAGAATGAAAGAAAATTATATTCCGGAATCCAAAAGGCTAGCTACTCCGGGCAATTAGGGCTGTGGCGGAACTGCCCTTGGGATTCAATCTGCTCATTATGGCAGGTTGAGAGTTTCTATTAGGCAGGGACTTAGAAATACACTCCACTAGTATCATATGGAAGATCATAGGACTATGGAACTTGGTTGATTGCTGATACATCATTATTACTGGCAATTGGAAATTGGTAAAGAGCAATTATATAAAACAAAGACTAATCTTCTCCATTAGAATCTCCCAAAATATAACCATTCTTCACATTTTTCTCTATATTCAGACACATTAATACATACAAACCTACCAAATGCTTTTTATTAATTACTATTCCAGGGTCAATAAATATTTAGGAAACTCTTGTTATATACCAGCAAGTAAAATATTAATTAACCTCAGAAAAACACTATGAGGTAGGTTTTCTTATTCATATTTTAGATATAAGTTTACTGAGTTTGAGGGATTTAACTTCACCACTCAAACTCACAGCTAGTCAGTCACCTGGGAACCCTGCTCCCAGTGCAGGCCCTCTCTTCCCCACAACACAGCCATCTTTCTTTTGGGGGCATAATGTTGCATAAATGAGATGTCAGTACACAAAAGCATCATAGGTGTCTCCTAGCACAGACTCAGAAAGGCAGCTAGGCGATGTTAATAGCACAAGCAGACAGATTCTAACTAATTACGAAGCTGACATTGTTCTTTTGGATCTTTGACTAAGTGCTTCTGGTTTTGTAACTGAAGTGTTAAGGGGCCATAGGTGTTCATTCCTGAGGTAACACTAGCTAGTTTTCATCTTCTAAAGTCATGTCCTTTTAAATTTTTGCTCTTTGGGAGGTTTATTTTTTTCTTTTTGGCTTGTTTTTTTTTTTGTTTTGTTTTTTGTGTTTTACATAACTCCACATTTCTGCAATAAGACTAGATGGTGATATTTTTAGGGTGGCTAAGCAATTTAAAATATTGATGATTAAACATAATTCCAATTATAATATAAATGATGGCCTTACATTTTAAATTTCCTCAAATATATGGCATTTGTGAAGTAGAACCTTAAGAGAATATATTTGACAAAGGATATAGATGGAAGATAGAATGAGATTCAAAATTTACATTTTAACAGTATATTATTTTTATTCATTACAATGAAATAAAATATGAGTGCATGTATCCTGGCATAATAACAATACCTAACTGACTGAAAAACATCCTATATTGTGTTTTTGTTTTAATGTGCTTGGGGATAAAAGACTGGTCCTTTCTTTAGTTCCCTTAATGAATACTTATAAACATGGCCTTCAGCTTCATAGTTGGAGCCTAGTTCTAGCTCTATTACCAGCCTCTAGATCACCTCAAGGTCCCTTTGGTATCTTTTTTTACCTTACTGAGTTTCAGTTTGCTTATCTGTAAAATATGAATACTAGTAATGAAATAGTAGTAATGATTGATAGAGTTGTGGCAAAAGTTTATAAACCAAAGGCATGTAAATTCTACATTAGAGATCTAACTAGAAAAAGATGTTTTGTTTGTTTGGTTGCTCGGTTTGGGTTTTTTTTGAGCAAGTAGAAAATGAAAAATACAAAGAGGGAGGAGGAATAAGAGATAGGCCTTAACTTTGAGTCCAAAGACGAAGGCAAATGAAAACTGGTACCAACATTTTGTTTTGTACATGCAGATAGAGCACCTGAAAACATTCTTTTTAAGTATAATATACTATATACAAACTGTAATTATAGAATTATCAAAGAATCACTAGTTGGTGTGGAAACTCCCAAGTACCTAAAACCTACAAAAATTATTTGACTATTGATATCTTGGCTCTCCAGTGAGCTTTGTTTCTGTCCTTTCACAGTTGAAGACCTTTAAATTTATCTTCTCAGGACTCAAGGAATGAGGTGATTTGATTACCTTAGTTTAATGGAGCTGAAACAACCAAGTGAGTAAGGGGGTTAATTCATTCTTTTGGAATCCAAGTTTTATTTTTAAATTGAGTATAACGGAAATAAGCAAAAACAAAACTGCTTGATCAGCATGGGATAATTTTAAGAGCACTAACTAATTAGATTATAAACCTGTTATGCCTTTGTTAGTTTGTAGAAATCGCCAAACCAGCTGTATAGTAATGACCCTTCATTGTATGCCTAAATCCATAATTTGTAGTCAGTGATTAACTAGAAATATGTTGTCAGATATGCGTGCACTCTTATCTTTTATTATAGGGGATCTGAACATTTACTTTTGTATTTATATTTTATATCTTATGGATTTTAAAATCTCTCTCTCAATCTTTATGAGTCTTATCTAAATTTTCCAAAGATTCTTATAAGAGGTGATTTCAGTGAGTTGGATACTTAAAATAGAAAGACTTGTGATGGAAAATAAGAAAACTAAGCAAAATTTATTCAATGAACATTCAAGAAGTCCATTAAATTATTTTAGATTAAATCTCCTCTTATGTCCCCTTTATAACAGGATATAAAAATTGGAAGAGTCCACCAATAGGTTGTAACATCAATAATAGTGGTACAATTAGACATTAAGTGCATCCTGATATATTGTGAAGGGAAATACACATCTATGAAGCATTCTTGACAAAAAAATGAATAAGTTGAACCTAACCAATCTGTTGGATATGACTTCCAGTCGACACTAAATACAAAAAAAAAAAAAAAAGAACGCTTTAAAGACATATGAGAAATCAATCAGACAAATTCAGAAGGTAGAATCTTCTGCAGGATAATTGATTGCTTTCTTCAATAAGTTGATGTCATGAAAAAAAATGGCACTGTTTATATCAAAGAGATTTAAGGGACATAACAGTCAAGTGCAATGTGTAGATTTAGGCAGATGCTGGTTTGAACCAACTAACTGAAAAAAAGATATTTTAGGAAAATCTAGAGAAATAAGAATATACACTGGGAGTTAGATGATATCAAGGATTTATTGGGTGGGGTTTATTTCTTTTGATATGAAATATTATTTTGATTAGGTTATATAGGAGAATGCCTTTGTTTTTTGATATTCATATGCTTAAGTATTTTGAAATAACATGACTTTATTTTAAAATAGAGCAAAGTAGATGAAGTAAATATAATGGAGAAGATCATTAGAAGTAGAATCTAAGACTTGGTGATTTATCACTATAGGAAGAAGAGAAGAGTTCAAAGTCATCCAAATTTCTGACTTGAAAAATTAGGTAGATAAAAAGACTTTTAATGCTTTCCACAATGTTGAAATTATCTTTCCAGCAGTATCTAATCCATAACTGTTTTCAGCTTTATTGATGTAGAACTGACATCTAATTTATAATTTTGTTTGAATAACTGTATTTTCTGAATTTTCAAACAAATTAATGCCATTGTAACAGTTTTATCTGTTTTATAACTGTAATCTGTTTTATAACTAATGTTCTGAATAATCTTTACTCAAATTGCTATCTACATTGAAAAAGAATGAAAATAAAAGTCAGGTATAATTTTTTCTTTCTTTTTTCCCCAAATGTAAATCTTTAAAGTCTAGTTAATTTTTCTTCATGAATACAAGATTTTATAAATAGCCCCATATGCCTCAAATCATAAAGCCTGCATCAGCTTTCCAAATGTACTAATCAATGTAGAGCAATCCAGACAACTGAACTACCAAAGTAGAAAGTTGTGTAGCCTTGACTTAGTTTTATTTGAGTAGTATAGTGTATTGATTGACATTTGAGAAATGTAGCATTCAACAGCTATCCTCCTGAGAAGATAAGAAATAGCCTCAAGTTCAATAACACCCATTTGGACCAAACTGGCCTATTGCCTCAGATTTATCCTCAAAAGTTTGCATTTTGATCTTAGGTTGATTTGGTTATAAATCCTACACTTTAATAAAGTACAATGCCATCTTCTAACATTATTACATTTTTAGTTGTCTTCAGAATTTCCCAACACACAAGTAGATATTTAGAGATAATTTAAATTTTCCTAGTAAGATTTTAGCTCATGGGAATATCAAAAATATCCTACATCACTTAATGTCTCTATTATTAAAGCCTCTCTGTGCACCTGAGTAGAGAGGATAGTGACTAGAATGAATTTTTCCTCTACCACTCACTAGTGACTGGAGAACCATTCAAGATTCTTTCCTATTCTTTACATGCTTTTCCAGCCAGTGATGCTGGGCTTTGGAAGGAAAGCATTTTACTGCTCCCCACCACAACCCTGGATCTCCCTCTATTTCTTTAAGAACCACAAAAAGAACAAAAAGAACCACAAAAATAACAATGATTTAATGAGTGCTTAGCATACACCAAGTTCTATGTTAAGCATATGGCAAACATCATCTCTTCTAATTTTACAAACACCCTGTGAGGCAGGATATTAGTTTATAAATGAAACTAGTTTAGATTAAAAAACAAAACAAAACAAAACAACAGGTGTTCATTAAGATCGTCTAACACGACCCAGGTCACACAGCAAGTAACAGAATGACCCAAACTTCCCATTTGCATCGCTCTGATCCTAAACTGCTATGCTCTCCATTATTACCAGATTTCTTGTGTATTGGTTTTGAATAATTAATGGTTAGACACAATTTAACATTGAAAGCATTGAAAGGGATAGTAACAAGAGGGAGAATGAGATAAGGCAGTGACAGAGCTTAATCCTTTTGCATGCTTCTTTTGTACTAGACTCCATAAAAATTGTAATCAGTTATAGCATCAGAAAATATTGAATTCATCTAAACATCTTAAATTGTTAAAGACAAGGAATAAAAATGTTCTCTATATATTTAGTATATAGCTAATATTTTAACTCCTTACTAACATTCATTTTGTCAAGTGCTTAAATGACAATATTATTTGAAAAAAATGTTTTTTGTAAAGAAATCCATTCCCTTGAAATCTTGAATTTTAAAGATTTTATTTTATTTATTTTAACAGAGAGAGAACACAAGCAGGCAGAGAGGCAGGCAGAGGCAGGGAGAGGAGCAGGCTCCCTGCCGAGCAAGAAGCCTGATGTGGGACTCGATCCCAGGACGCTGGGATCATGACATGAGCCGAAGGCAGCCGCCCAACCAACTGAGCCACCCAGGCATCCCGAAATCTTGAATTTTAAAACAGATTATTTCCTAAGATGTATTTTCTACTATAGAGCAACTTCAGAAATTTACTCGATCTTTGAAATTTGGGAGAAAAAACTTTTAAAATATACTGACTGTTGAAATGGTACTTTGTAGGAAGACAGACATATTATTACATTTAAAATTATTGTCTGAATAGATGTAAAATAAAACTCATTTTGGAACACAGAAGGCTGACATCAAGAAAAATAGATACGTGCATTCAGAGTTTGTTGTAATAAATAACAAAATTTCTATACACTAAAGTCATTCATTGAAGAAAAGTATACCACTTCTAAATAGATATTGATCAAAGTAGGAAGCACAAAACTGGCACTTCAATAAAGGGCAGAAGGAAACTATTATAGAAAACAGACATGACATGAAGATATGATGGACAGATGGGAAGCATAATGAAATATAAATGGAATACAATGGAGCAGAAAAATGAAATGTTGAAAACATATGTAATGATTAAAAATAGGAAAGCCTGTAATAAAACAAGGACACATTCTTAAAAAGAGTGTTTTAAAGGAAGGTGCTGGTGACTTGGAACCAGATGGGGTAGAGAGAAATCCATCAGAGAGCATATGGGACTAATGAATCTACTCAAACAGTGTTAGAATGAGTTAAATCACACGCCTTGATCACAATCTTTAGGACTACCAACTTCCTCTGCGGTTTGTGACACCAGAAGCTGTGCCTATATAACGTATCAATGACTTAGAGAACTCTTTATAGAAGTATGAAATGTAACTTTTTTTTTTTTTTGGTCTACAGTGCTTAATTGTTAAAGGTATATTTCCACCTGAAATAGTACAATTTAAAACATCTGTTGTTATTTTTTTGTTGTGGTGGTTTTCTGAGTGTTTGGTCACTAAAAATTAACAATGCTAAATCTTTATAACACTCTTTATATAGAGTTTTTTTTCTTTCACCAACTCTAAAATATTTCCAATCTGTAAATAAAACAAAACAAAACAAGCAACATATTCACAGGAGCTTCCAGTCTCCTCCTTTGTTAATAGCAAGCCAGTATCTGTTAAGTGGTGAACTCAGTTTTTCTTGGCCCTTTGTGCAATGTTCCTGGCTTCTAGGAGCCTTCACTTGACTGTATCTGGTTTGCCCACTGGGTTTTCAGGTTCTAGGCTTGTTGTTAGGACCTAATAGATGTGCTTTGAGTCTTACTGCCCCTAGAAATAACATGTTCCAGAAAAACGAAAAACTCCTTATTTACAATCAACAAATTTACAATTATCAAAATTATTTTAACTGAGAAGTAATGATATTTCTTTAAACTATATGTAATTCTACAAATGAAACATTTTTCCTCATTAATTTTTTCCTCTGAAAAACAGTTATGATTCCATATGTCAAAATGACATAATGAATAAATTTTGTACTATGAAATCTGAATAACTTGAATTCAATTCTATATAGACTTCAGTAAATTACTGAGACTTTAGATTTCTGTAAAATAAAGGAAACTGTGGAGATTTCAAGCATGTGAAAGCTTCCAGTATAAAAGAGAAACTAAAAAATTGTCTAGTAGAGACTAAACTAAAAAATTTCCAACTAAGACACTTAGTCATCCTTTTTTGGCCAAGTTTTCCAAAGAACAGTCATAAATTCATTTTGATTCAATTTTTTATTATTATAAAATGACTATGTAGCACTTAAAGCAGTAGTTATGGACTACTTTTTATAGATAGAAAAGTAGCACTCTCATGGATGTTAAGGCATAAGGAAGATCACATTAAATATAATTAAGAATAATATCTCTACTCTCAAATGCCAGTTCCTATCACTTTCTGAAAATGATTTTTTAAATTAGGATGAGGAAATTTAGCTTGTTAAACAAATATTGAATTATGTACAAATTGTTCTTTAATAATTTGGTGAAACAATAGAATCATTAAACACTTAAAATCTCACTATTTACATAGGAATTGTTCTTTTTTTTTTTTTTTTTAATTTTCAAAACATAATGAACAACTTCTGAGGAGAGAGCTGTTCCACCTACCCGGAGCCAGTTTATTTATTTATTCTTAAAGATTTTATTTATTTATTTGTCAGAAAGAGAGAGAAAGAGCACAAGCAGGGGGAGGGGCAGGCAGAGGGAGAAGCAGGCTCCCCCCTGAGCAGGAAGCCCTATATGGATCTCAATCACAGGACCCTGCGATCATTTCCAAAGCAGAAAGCAGATGCTTAACTGACTGAGCCACCCAGGCGCCCCAGAACCAGTTTAGTGTCAGTTTTAGACACTGTTTTAGTAAAATAAACTTGCTTATATAAATAAATAATTGAGTAAGTTAGGTACATATTAGGGAGCTTTAGTATTAAAGACAACAGCAAAAACTTTATTTGGTGTGTTTCAGGCCCCAGGAAAAACTAGACACTGAAAATGAAACATTTTATGAATCCACACAACTGTTCATGTCAATTATCTCATTTTCTCTAGATTAGTGTGGCTTCTCCCTTTTTTTTTTTTAAAGATTTTATTTATTTATTTTACAGAGAGATCACAAGTAGGCAGAGAGGCAGACAGAGAGAGAAGGGGAAGCAGGCTCCCCACTGAGCAGAGAACCCAATGTGGGGCTTAATCCCAGGACCCCAAGATCATGACCTGAGCTGAAGGTAGAGGCTTTAACCCACTGAGCCACCCAGGTACCTCTAGATTAGTGTGGTTTCTTATCTCTTCATTCTCCTCATGCTTACTTAGAATATTGCCGGGCACACAGTAAGCACAACATACATATTTGCTAAAATAAAAATAAGTACTTCTTAAATATGTCTTTTTCTTTAGTTCATAAAGATTCACAGAATCCAGTTTTATTTGAGAGATCAAATGATAGTAACTTGACTGATATCTCTGAATCCAAATTCCCAAGAAAGAATCTGATTGGCCTCCGTTAAGTCATGTGTCCTCACCTTGTTAAATATACTGTGCTTAGCAAGCAGGATCAAGAAACACACAATGAGAAAGTGATATTTACTACAGAATGTAGTGAGATGCTCTGTTTATGTACTCCATCAGTACCCATGAGCCATGAGCCATGCTAAAGTAGAAAATATGTAATGGGAAGAAAAAGAAAAATGCACTGGGTCTCTCTCTTTTTTGTTAGTTTTATAAATCAAAGAAATCTCTTAGGTAAGTTATATCCATAGTATTGAGAGCAGAGAGCTATCACAAATTGTGACAACAATAAATAGAAAACTAAGCCCTTGAAAATCTATTGCTCACTTCAGTTACATCAACTTCTGCTCAGTGTATAGAATTATATTAATGTTTAGCTTTTACATTAGTACCACTAATATGTGTGTTGTGTGTGTGTGTGTAGGTCTATTTGTCTCTGTGTGGGTGACTCCCACCCCTTTACAATCACAATTAACATCTTTAAATTTTTATTTTGGTCATGTTATTTCTCTTTTTTAGATTCTTAGTACATTTTTTTGTTTGTTTGTTTTTTACCCAGAAACAGTTCTTCAATACCCATTCCCTGCCTCCACATTCTTTTTCCCAGCTGGATATTTTTTTTAAAGATTTTATTTATTTACTTATTTGACAGAGAGTGAGAGATCACAAGTAGGCAGAGAGGCAGGCAGAGAGAGAGGAGGAAGCAGGCTCTCCGCTGAGCAGAGAGCCCAATGTGGGGCTCAATCCCAGAACCCTGAGATCATGACCTGAGCTGAAGGCAGAGGCTTTAACTCACTGAGCCACCCAGGCACCCCTCCCAGCTGGATATTAATTAGACCTTAAGGTCTGACACAGGAGCTATTTCATTTTTGTAGGAGGAGACTTTTCTGGTCCCATAAGACTATCTTGGATGTCTCAGTGTTTTCTGCATTGAAAGGAAATTTTGTTCGTTGTTTAATTTTTCATTATATCTTTCATATTGTTGTGACTTCAGTATGTGAGAGCTTGGCATACTGCATGAACTCTGAAAGTATCTGTTGAATACACGAAGGAACAAATCTGGAGAAAATATTTCAGTCATTCTTCATTGAAATGTGTAAGACTGATGATTCACAGACCTGTACCCTTGGGGCAAATAGTACATTATATGTTAATTAAAAATAAATAAATGCTATATTGAGAAAAAAAAAGAAATAAAACATAAAACTGTCCATTCCAAATATTAACTTCATAGAAGCAAGTATAATACTGTATTCTTCTTGTGGCTTACAATGGAGAAATCATTGCACTGTGCTTGGCACATCAGTTAGGGCTCAATAAATTTTCAATCACTAACTCTGGGAAGTTAATAGATTTACACATTTTTTCACTCAGTAAACATTTATAGAAGGCTTCTTTATGTTTAGGCTCCCCAATACATTTTTTGAGGAAATAGGAGCTAATAGAAAAGACCCAGTGTGCTTCTAAGTGGGACTAGGCAATATACTTTAAATTTCCTTAGACATTAATACCAATAAAAATAAATGATTGAATAAAGTATCTTTAATACAGAAATCATTGGGTAAGGTATCTGTAAAATAATCCCTTATCCCTAGTAAGGTATACCATACAGTCTAAACTCTTAAGGCCATGATTAAACACATTTAGATTAAAAAGAAAAAGACAAAACTCCAAAACCTAAATTAATAGAGGATAAAACTGATTAGTTATAAGCAGGATTATTTTTAAAAATCAAAATACTATACCTCAAAACTGTACTACATATCCTTAGAACTCTATGGGCAGCACAATAGAGTCTTTCTCTAGACCAGTGTTTTCTTGACCTGATTCTTAGAATCCCCCTGAATCAATGTTAAAAGAGATATCTGGAGATCCTGGAGGGCTGGGGATGAGGTCTTTTAAATATTGCTAAATAAATAAATAAATAAATAAACAAATAAATAAATAAATACAAGCTCCCCAAGTAATTCTCATAATCAGTCAGATTTAGGACCTATCACTCAATTATTTTCTGTAGCATGTTAGCAGCAAAAGATATGAAATAAATTGCTTTGCTTGAAGTAGTTCCTTTGTCCTGTTGTCAATTAGCAAAATTCTTAAAATATAATCTTTTTTAGTTCAAATGTTCCAATCAAAACACACCTGTCTTCCAAATTTTCGATATCCCCTAATCCTCAAAGAAAAAAGTAAACTGAACCTGGGATAGGTGCACCACTGACTCATTCTTGCCTGATTCTACTTCTAATCTCAAAAATTCATTTTAAATGCACAAGTCTGAACATTTGAACAGTTTTATCTCTAAGAAATGCAGACTGGAACATTATTAGGGGAATTACATTCCACTGTAACTCTGGTTTCCTTTTTTCTTACCCATGAAGCTACTCACTCCTATAGCTAGACTTAGAACACCAACTGGTCTCCAGAGTTCAAGCAGTTGTATGAACTGCACTCTGTCAATGTCTGGAAAACTGAGATGCCCTCTCTATTTCCACACACTGGTAGCCATTGACTGTGAAAGACTCCCAACAGAGAGGTTAAGAGGTAGCATGAAGATACTGTGTACCCAAGAACAATTGAAACATTTTGAAACGTGAATTAGATACACTTCTTGTATTAACCTCATGACCTAAGAACCAATCCCTCCTTCTAGATATGGGTTTTTTCAGCAGAGAGTCTGATGTAATCAACAAAATACTGTCCTAAAAATTCCCATGTTATGGCTAGTGCTTTGTCTCTTGGGAAACCCCCAAATTATTTGAATACAATATTATCCTCTTTATTTTCATCATTATAGCCATAGAAAGGCAGTATGCATGGCAGAGATACATAAGTATCTGGAGGTTTGGTTTTTAACATGTACTCAGATAAATTGTTGATCCTCACAAACAATTTATCTGACTTTCATGAAAGTTAAATATAAACATAATACCCACTAGAATAAAACTTTGTAAATAAAATGTGCAAATTCCAATAATTAGACATAATATAGGAAAATCATGAGGGCCGTGAGAGTGCAATTTTTACAGTGATTTAGTACCAATGTTTAATTTGAGAATTACAGATTATTCATATATATGTATGCTTATTGAACTAAGTTTATTTTTCTTATGCCATTAGAACATGAAAGCCTTTAAAATAGCAGAAAATCGCCAATCACTTTTTCCCTATCCAACTTCATTGTGGAGCTGAAAAGATGGAAAACAAATATATATCAATATTTCCCCCTAAATATCATTCTTCAACACTTTACATCAATGTTCACTATGAGATGTAATTGATGGTATATTAAGTAATTAAATTTCATATACATTATTTTAATCTCTGCTCAACTTATGATGTGTTTCTTTTGCATATATACATACATATATTATTTTTCAAAATGGTGAATTCCATTTCACTACAATTTTCTTTTAAAATATTAACATCTATATCCAGCCTTCTTTATGGACTCTGTCTTGTTCCCTGATGTGAGAGCATCAAACATGCCTGGAACATAAGAAGCACTTAATAAATAATTGTGGTATGAATGAATGGATTTAACCAAGATCCTATATTTGCAAATTTTGGCTGTTTTCAATTTCATAATATTAAAAACTCACATGTGATGACTACAGCTTCTTCATGGATCACAGACATGATTCCTTTCTTAAGGTTAATTCCTGGGGCACCTGAGTGGCTCAGATGGTTGGGCATCTGCCTTCAGCTCAGGTCATGATCCCAGGGCCCTGGGATCAAGCCCTGCATCAGGCTCCCTGCTCAGTGGGGAGCTTGCTTCTCCCTCTCCCCCTACTACTCCCTCTGCTTGCGCTCTCTTGCTCTCTGTGTCAAGGAAATAAATAAAATCTTAAAAAAAAAAAAGGTTAATTCTTAGCTGCAGGGTAACTCATAGAATAGTTCTTACTGCTTTTAATATTTACACTTGAGCTGCAGTCACCGTTGAGATATAAAAAAAGACAATCTACATGAAAATAGCATTTTGAGAGAAGCTGGTTTCAAACTGAGAGCTGAGACTACTGGATGTCTTTTGTATTTCTAATCTGATTTACTGGTTTCACTTAATCCGTGGTCCTTTCAAACTGGGGCATGCAGAGATGAAGAAATGAAAAGGTCCCTGCACTGTATGTTTAGATACTAAGCCGAGGCTGATACTGAGTAACTTTGCCAATTAACACCTGGGCTAGCAGTTCAGAGGAGACACAGGGCACTATTGAACCTTTCAGGCATCCCGTGTTTGGAAAGTTAAAAAAGATTAAACATTTCATTCTCAAAATTATATTGAGTTTTAAATAAATTGAAGGCACTGTGAGGGGGTATAATGTTCTGTGTCCTTCAGAGATCCATGGTCTAGTGTTTGTTTATTTCTTACTACTCCTTGGATGAAGGCTTTAATGTATTGTATCTGAGCTCTAATTTTGGACTTCAAATGAAGTTCCAACTACACCACTTAGTGTAGCAACAGGGTCTCAGCGGAAGTGGTGAGAACACTCATTGTATATCAGTTACCTGGAAAAGAAGCAGGGCTTTTAGAGGGAGAGTCTGGTTGGGCTGCATTCAGATAATCTCACTTTTTGGATCTTTGTCACAGAAGCATCAGGGAAGAAGAGAGCAAAGAGATGGGGCAGAAACTAGGCGAAAGCAAACCTTAAAAGACACCTACAAAGCAGTGTCAGCTCTTTGAGGCATCAACAAACTTATTGTGTCACAATAAAAAAAGGAGCAGGGCATTTCAGCCCTGAGAGCAAGCTCTCAGTGCTAGCGTAATACACTTGTTCCTTTTAAGCCAGTCTATATTTCTTCTTATTTTCTCTTTGATACCTTCTCTGTTCTTTCTTAATATTTATGAAAGTATATATTTATTTATTTGCTTATTCACACTCATAGGCTGCATGTGCTGAGCTGAAATTGAACCAAGAGTAGAAATAAGATACAAATATATAACAAAACTATAAAGTGAAAGCGACATACTGCTGGGGTGCCTTCACGTCAGAGTACCAGGTATCAAAGTGTGTGGACAGCAAAAGCAATGGTTCACTCTGAGAAGTACTGGGTTGATTAATGAGATGTCCTTTCATACCCAGAGATTCATTTTCTAAATTTAAAGCACAGAATAGCTAAGTCTTATTATAAAAGCTGAGGCAAATGTTCTTACACATATGAACATGTATAAAGACGGTAACAAGGAAATGAGTAGTAATTGCTATAATCTGAGTTACATTTTAGTGACATGCACTTACAACTTCTTAATTGACATTTAGTGAATTTGGCGTGTTTTTCCTTCCATTCCTCTGTAAAAATGACTAAAATTGATTGTTTTCATTTTCTAATAAAGAATAAGCTAGGATAAACTATCCATTTATTATGAGTATAATATTTTCAAGTTATGTTCCAAAGGGCAATGTTGGGATAGTCTGATTTAGCTCTTGAGAAGCATATTTTAAATGGCATAGATTGACCCTTGGTCCATCCCATTCCACTGGTGAGAGAAGGAGGGCAGCAAAATACAGAGGGATGAGGATGGGTACCCATAGAGGATGGGTACATTGACTCCTAAAGGGAGTCAATGGCAAAGATTTTGGTCTTTAAAGATGAATGCTCGTGTGACTTCGGGGTTCTCTATGAAATACTGAAGCTGAGAACAGAGCTGTAATGGTTTCAGTAGGGTGACTGTGTGAAAGAAGACGAGAATCTAAGAGAAACCAGACAGCAATGTGTGACCCAAGAGAAGAAGGTCGGGGGGATGTTGGTAGAAGTGTGCTAGATCACCATGGAGTCTAAGGAAGGTTTGACGAGGTCTTCAGAAGCCTTCAAACCAAAGTTTGATTTTAAAAGCGTCCTGTGTTTTCCAGAAACCTGCTGCCTTAATGTCCTGCCCACATCCAGCTCCTGACTGGGAGCAGCCTGCAGGAAGCATGCTCTCAGTGCTAACAAGGCTGTGGATTTCAGGATACAGCAGCTGGGGCCCTTGGTGCATACTGCTACCTACAGCTGGAGCTCTATGAGGTGCAATAAAAAGGAGAGGAGAGTTATCTAAGAGTTTTCATTAAATATGTACTAAATGCTTTTGATAAGGGCTTCATGTGAATTATTATATTTAATGTATATAGTAATCACTCAAGATAAGTACCAGTATAAAACAATTTTAAAAATGAGGAATCAGGGACACTTGGCTGGCTCTATCGGTTAAACATCTGCCTCAGGCTCAGATCATAATCCTGCGGTCTTGGATTCAGCCCCATATTAGGCCTCCATGTTCAGCGGATAGTCTGCTTCTCCCTCTCCCTTTACCCCTCCCCTCACTTGGGCTCTGTTTCTTAAATAAATAAATGAAATCTTAAAAAAAAAAAAAAGGGAATCTCAGGTATGGAGAAGTAAATAATTAGCCCAAGGCCATAAGCTAGTTAATGGAGTATAAGCAGGAGTCAAAGAAGGTCTAACTCCCAAACCCATGCTTTTAACTTCTGAAGTTAAGTGGTTGACAGTAAAAACAAAACAACAACAAAACACGTAAACAAGAAGGTATAGGGAGAAAAAAGAACTATAAGAAAGAAATTCATGTCCATTCTTACAAATGCTAAATCCTTTAGTTAGTTTAGGTGAAAAAGAATAAGTGAAAAGAAGAAAGATTCCAATTTTTTTTTTTCCTCCAAAGTACTGATTTGCTACTATATTCTGTGGAGCAAGTGGTAGAATCTCCCCCTTGCTAGTCTCTCACTTAAACTGTGGTGAAATATAAAACATCTAGCTGAATGGACTATGAAGTTTTGAGGCCATTCCTAAAATGTTCAAAGAACTGAAATGTGTCTAGATGATGCCACCAATAGTTTTCTGAGATTTTTTCTTATTTTCAGTATCAGTATTGTACCAAAAGGAAAAAACAAATATGTTAAATAGTTGGAAAAACTACTAAAGTATTAGTCTACTCAAGTTATCATTTTGTCTCAGGCAGACCTTCCATGGAGGGATGATATGAAAACAAAAATATAGACCCAGAACACATTTTTAGAGGTAGAGCTATCCTCCTTCTCTAATATATAGATAAGTGGGTGATTTTTAAATAGGTTATAAAAAATAATGCTTATTTTAACACATCAGAAATAAAGATGAGCTATTTTTTATGAAAGAAGGTGGTAAAAATTACTTATCCTTTTCTAGACATTGAATGTCTGATTGAGTTATAAATAATCATAGATAGGTAAAAGCATATTGAATGTAATCTTTTAAAAAGCAGTTTTGACTTATCTAAATAGAGAAAAGAATAGATATGCAAGCAATTACAATGTATTACAAGACAGAAGAACAATGGCTAGCTTTTAGAAAAACTAAGTACCAGGAGGAAACTCTATAGGGTATGATTAAAGGTACATTCCGACACCATCTTGCCTAGGTTTGAATTCTGACAATTACAGCTATGTGTCCTTGGACACCGTGCTTCAATCATCTATACCTCACTTTAATCAATTGTAAAACAGAAATGACAGTATTTAGCACATATGAACAATCAATGAACAATTTTTTGAAATAATTATCAGCAATAAGGAGAAAGGGTTAATGGTGGATTCTAAATCATAGTGAAAAGGATGGGTAATGGCTAATGAGTTTTAAAAGGCTAACTGAATGATATTTTGTTGAAGATTTCTTTATAAGAAAATACTTTTAAAGACAGGCAATAGTAGTAATAATGTATTTAACTGATGGCAATAAAGTAGGTTTCTGAATCTCTAACTTGGATAATCAACAGTTCTTTCTATAAATTTTGGTGCACTTTTCACACCAAGATTTTTTTTCCTCGCTCTCAAAAATATTAGTTTAAAAAAGAAATAAAAAACCCCCTATACCCATTGTTCAAAAAGTGTCAGTAGTGTCTTATTCATAGAATATTCAGTTCTGGGTATAAGAACCATTTCACTCATGAGAGTAATGAGTAAAGGCAAATGCTAATTGTTATTGAATATATGGATGTCTTCAAGACCTTGTCAGCATCCTCTGGGAAAAGATGACCAGATACACACCTGTAGTCAAACAAAGTTGGGTTTATTACTTGTTTCAATGAGAGAGATAATACAGTATGGGGAACAATGGATCATCTCAACATGAAGGTTTTATAAAAGATTGCTACAGGCTTTGGCATTATAATAGGTGATTGTGACAGGTGATTCAAGTGTGTGGTCTTTACTCTTACCAGATGTTGTCAGGTAGCAGAAGCAATTCCATGACTTGATATTTTAATATATATGACAGGAGGCATGAAAAGAACCTACGTTCCCAATTGGTAAAGAAGCAGCACCCACTCATACTCCAGGGTTGGTGGGGGGAGGTTTGGTACGTTGGCACCTTACACTGTGGACTTGTTTTTCTTTGTGCTCAGGCAAGATCACAGTATGGTCTTGTTTTCTGACTAATTTCAGTGCAGATACAGAGTGTCCTTTCTGATTTTCTTGTTCTGTGAGAATATTTATGTTCAAAAGGAGAACATGGCTGTATGCTGGCCTTGCTGTGAATACCAGGCCAACTTCTAACAAAACCAAGGTCTAGATATTAGTATTAGATCATTTTCCTGGTGTCAGAGGAAGCTTTTTCCTTTCTCAAATCCAAACAGAAAAATCACAATAGCATATACCTAAGTGGCCCATGCATATTAGTTACTGAATAACAAATAACCCTTGAATTTAGCAGCTTAGAACAGAGTATTTATTATCTTGGAGTTTCCGTGGGTTAGGAATTTGGAAGTGGAATAAGTGGGTGATTACGGCTCAGGATCCTTTTTTTTTTTTGCTTTAAGATTTTATTCATTTATTTGACAGAGAGAAAAAGAGAGAGTGCACAAGCAGGGGGAGTGGCAGTCAGAGGGAGAGGGAGAAGCAATCTCCTGGCTGAGCAAGGAGCCTGATGCAGGGCTCAATTCCAGAACCTTGAGATCATGACCTGAGCCTAAGGCAGAGGCTTAATCAGCTGAGCCACGCAGGCACCCCAGGATCTTTTATGATGTTATAGTCAATTTTGGGGTTGGAGCTACAGTCATGGGAAGGCTTAACTGGAGTTAAAGGAATGGCTTCCAAAATGATTCACATACATGGCAGTTGATAGATTGTCTCAGTTTCCTACCCTGTGGGCCAGTCTGTAGGACTGAGTGTCATTGTAAGGTGACAGTTTACTTGCCTCAAAGAAAGTGATCCCAAAATATAGAGTGGAACCTGCAGCATTTTTATGACCTACTGTCAGAAATCACATCCATAATTTCTGTAATATCTTATTGGTTATTGATATGGTTGATATCTCTCCAGAAATCGTATACTGAAGTCCTAATCCCCAGTGTGATGGTATTTGAAGGTGAGACCTCTGGAAAGGAATTAAGTTTAGATGAGGTAGAGCCCTCATAATGGGCTTCGTACCCTTATAAAAAGAGGAAGAGACCAGGTACAGCAAGAAGACTGCCATCTGCGAACTAGGAAAAAACTCTCACCAGCCACCAAATCTGTCAGCATCTCTTAGTCTCCAGAACTGTGAGAAACAAATGCTTGTCATTGGAGCTACCAAGGCTCTAGTTTTTTGCTAAAGCATCGTGAACTAAGACAGTTATCCCAATCAGTCCAACTCATTGTGAGAGGGAACTACTCAAGCATGTGAATAGCACGAAGCAAGGAGTACTGATGGCTATCATAGAGGCTGCTTACTATACATGTTCCAGAGTAAACACTACAGGAAATTTGTACTGCATGGTCTGTGGCATACGGCAATAGATACTTAACAAAGTATCTAAGTACCTTAACAAAATGACTGAGTAGAAATCACAAACCAAGTGGCATCCAGTGAAGCACAGAAACATAGAAACAGGTAATAGCAAAAGAATATATCTGTAGTAATAGGAAGCCCCTATTTTAAGTAGCCTTGAGGATTCATAATATATAGGACGATGATGTTTTCCATGTGTTAAAATGAGAACTGGGACAGACAATAAAGGAGACTATCTGGGGGATATTGCCTTTACTACTGACTTTATTATGTCAGTAATGAGCAAACCTGAACAACTTCATATGAGAAATAAAAAGCTCCCGAAGAACTTAGCTGACTGACTTAAAGAAATACAAGGTCTTCTGATGGCATTTACTATTCTGTCACCTGTGGCAAAGGCTTATATTAATAGTGTGAGTATTCAGCATTAAATTCTAACAAAGGAATCCTGGACCACCCAAACAGAAATAAATTTTCTTCCTGCTACTTCACCAAACTGAAGATGTAAGGATGTTGCAACTGAGCTACCCGAGAGCAAAGAAAACATTTTAAAAGAATATAGTTGAACTGAGAGCTTATCTCAAAGGACATTGAGAAATCTTATTATTCAGTAAAATGGGGAAGTTATAACATATTCACTTTTCACTTTCCTAGTAAATATAGTAATGCCATAGATTGAGAAATAGGAGAACCTCACTTCGATGGGAAAAATTATTTTCATGAATTCCTGAGTGCAAATTGAGATGATTTTTAATATAATACTCTTTAAACATGTAAAATAACAAAATACGGTATAAACTCATAGCTCCTATAAAGAGATCAAAATAAAACATGTTTTAAAATGGAACATGATAAAGCACTTAATATTTAAATTAAGAGAAGATGGTGTTCATAAAGGGAATCACTTATGAAATAAATATTATACGGCATGCTATAGCACTGGTATCATTAAACCCAGCACATCTCTAGGACTATGTGCCTTGGGATAACTCAAACCTTCCATCACTTCCTACACATAGACTATACATATATCATAAAAATTTGAGTCTGTCTCTTCTTTTGACAATAGCTTTTTGGAAAGTTAAACTATTATCATTGCCAAAGTAATTATAAACAAAGATACAAAAAAGATACTATAACGGCATGTTTTTAATTAATTATAAAATGCTGATGCAAGACCATCCAACACACACACACACACACACACACACACACACACACACACACACCCAGCATGTATTGGGTGTGTGTGTGTGTGTATTTAGATTAGTATTGAAATTAAAATACACAAATTTGGAAAATAAATAAACCTTGATGATTCCTAAGTATGTCTTTCAGAGAAAAATGGGGCAGGGACTTTTCTTTTGTTTGAACTGAAGGTGGGAGTAGGTGAAAGACTTAAAATCTCACTGAGGAAAGAGTTATTATTAGGCAAAGGTTATGGTGAAAGTTAGAATGAAATATATAGTAATAGAGGCATCGCACACAAAAACTACTATGAGATTCTACAGCACCTGGACCAGGCAAATACCAACAACTGGAATCTAGTAACAGAGCCCAGTTTTATACATATATGTGTTTCTTTTGTGGGAAGTGTATTGGTTGGGGATAGATATTCTGCAAAAATCCATATACATTATGATCTGTGAAGAAATTTCTGTTGACAGTAAAGGGTAGAATCTGCAAACAGGTACTGCTTGAAAACTCATTAGATTTATACTCGAAAGAAAACCAGTTCCATTTAAGGGTGCAGATACTGTATATACAGAATACCATTATATCTGTTGTTTGAGAAGCTGTTAAATTCCAGAATTCTAGAATGTATTTTGGTGCTTTGATTCCATTTTAAATTT